>CM076583.1:230413339-230555102 GCA_034641835.2 Pinus albicaulis | reverse complement strand
ATTTGACCTTGTTTGGGTAGATCGGGAATTTTCTCATGTAGAGTACCTGACTGCGTATAGACGAGGTCAAGGTACTGAGCCTGAGCAATTACTTTCTCTTCAGTAACAACACCAGCCTTAGCTACATCTTCAGTGATCTTGGGCAGTAATGATTTTACAAACCATTCTGCCAAAATTTGATCCGGAATATAAACCTTCACCAAACGTCGTCTACGTCGCCACTCATGAATATGATCAGAGATATACGTGGATGTAGATTGTTTTAGCGAAGTTAATAATTCTGTGCCATTTTCGTATCTGACAGGCAACTGGAAATGAGTTAAGAAAGACGTTTCTAACTGACTGAAATTATGAAACGAGCCTCGTGGCAACTCAATGTACCATTTGGCTGCAAGACCTATGAGGGTTCTTTGGAAAAGACGTAAGCGAATCGAATCATCAATAATTGAATTAGATGCACACCAAAGGTGATAATTCATAACATGATTTGATGGATCCTCTCCTGACTTACCTTCAAATTTCGGTATATCACTGGGCAACTTATGAGGCATTGACGGCTAGTTCTGATAATAGAAAATAGGATCATTTGTAAGGCGCGTCAAATCTGGTAAGTCCAAAGTTGCGATGAACGGTAATTGACGGTTAGGGTCACGAAAACCTTGAGAAGCCAAAGCAGATCCAGGAGGTGGATACCCAGGATAACTAGGAATCGGATTAGCATTGGGTATTGTATAACCTCCTGGATAACCAGGATGAATCGGACCATACTGAGGTTGTTGATAAGTATAACCAGGGTATGGTTGATAGCTTGGATTCTAAACATAGGGACCGAATTGCGGCTGTCCTTGGTACGGTTGATAAGTAAATTGAGGTTGACTTGTAACAACTGTACTTGTACCGGCTTGTCCTGCAGGCATCTGAACTGTAGTCTGAACTGAGGGTCCTGACTGAGGTACAGAGACTTGAGGGATTTGCACAGATACAGGGATAGCCGAACCCGGGGCTGCAGACACTCCAGAAACAGGTGTAACAGGTTGAACAGACGTTGCAACAGTTGCAGCAGTTTGGGGCGGAGTCTGAGGTGTACTAGGCCCAGCCTGCTGAACTGAACTAGGTGCAGGAGTTTGAATAGCTGGCTGAAAAGGTTGCTGGGTTGAACCAGAAACCAATGGCTGACCAGGTTGATAAGGTAACTGCACAGTAGGCTGCAAAGGCTATTGATATTGGGACGGATCCCACACCATCATTCCGGGGTATTGTCCCGTAGAAGGTTGAACGTAAGGACCAAAACCTGGTTGAACGTAGGGTTGATAATAAGGTAAAGTTCCGGCTCCTTGAACAGATGGTTGACCAAAAGGCTGTTGGTAACCTTGCATTGGGTACTGCCCTTGAGGTTGATAACCTTGAGGCACGTACTGAAGCTGGGGTTGTTGAGGACCCTGAGGAGCATATTGAGTTTGGGGTTGACCTTGAGGAATGTACTGCCCTTGAGGTTGGTAACCTTGAGGTATGTACTGTCCTTGGGGTTGCCCCCCAAAATAATATTGATCCACAGTTTGTCCTGGGAAAAAGCTACCTTGAGGTTGAGCCCCGGGTGGTAACTGACTACCTTGGGGTTGCCCCCCAGGCGGTAATTGACTACCTTGAGGTTGCCCCCCAGGCGGTAACTGAGTTCCCTGAGGTTGACCCCCAGAAGGAAACTGACTGCCTTGAGCTTGAGGATTAGGAATATTACCAGACATCATATAAACTTGCTCTGCGTTCGACGTTTCAATTTTAAGTCCACCAAGACCAGATGATAACACATTTTCGATAGGTTGAGGAGTTGCTCCCGAGAAAGTACCAGACAAAGACTGATATCCCGCAGGAACAGAAGGACCACCATGTAAAAAAGATTCAGGCGTTTGCGAAAACATGGATGACTCTCCAGCCATAATAGATGACGGATAATAACCTCTGGGTGTAGGATGAAATGGAACTCGAGGTGGATAAAAAGTAAGACCCGGATTCTCTAAAAAATCAGTTAAAGAGAGATACCAGGGATTAGTTCGAATGGGGCTGTAGAAAATAGATTCACGCTCCCTAAGATTTAACGATTGAGGGGTGTTGGGAAGAGATATGTCTTCGTCTGGATTAGTAAGTTCTTCTATAGAAATTAGTCCAGAGGGAAGATTTTCTGTAATGATATTTCTTACCCTAGGTGAACCTGGATCGCTAGAAGTTGGTGAGATAAATCCTGAGGATGTTTCTAACATAGAAGATTCAGTTTCAGGCTCAGAGATTTCAGGTTCGTCAGATAATTCACCAGAAGGAGAAATATTTTCAGTGACTTCAGAAACTGAAATCGGTTCTTGAATATATTCTGTTGTAGGAATTTGATGATCAGGATGTATCACAATAGCAGAGCTTTCAGCTTCTCTTGATCTAAGTCTACGGCTACTGTGTGGTACCAGAGCTCGAAGCCCTTCAAGATGACCTGGTGTAAATTCAGGGGGTTTCCCTTGTATTCTCCGAGATTGTCTCGGCAATTCCGCCACGATGAAAAATTATCTAATCACACGCAAACAAAGAAAAATTACAATGAAAACACCTAAAGTCTCTAAGAAACAAACAATTGAACCATTCGCTTAAAAAATCTAAGAGTTCAAACCTCACACAAACAAGTAACTTTCCGTACTAAAATCACTAGTTGGTGATGAAATCCAACTTAGTAGAGTTTTAACACGAAAAGGGCGGTTGGAACAGTTACCCCGACAACCTGCTTAATGAAACAGACTGGCACAAGTTTCTTCACATAACCATCTCGAGTGAAGATAACCCCCCAGAAAGTCCAAGTGAGTCTAGTCGATGTCTGTTCCAGGTACAGTGGGATCTTCCCTCCACCGTCACCTTAGGAAAGAATCCTAAAGATTATGGCCTCTAAGGTTACCAACTGAAACAAATATACCTGGGGGAACAGTCTACGATCCGATACACACGCAAGGGCAGAGTAACAAAGCTCAATCCCCTTGAAGGCTCCTTGAAATAATCCAAGGTTTACCGACAAGTGACCCCTGGCTCCTCGACAATGGTCTATCCGAGGTTTACCGCTTTTAATACGTGTATATCTTCTATCGTTCCCAATGAGGAAGGATTGATTACCCCACTGGTTCAGATATGATCTCGTGCTTAACTCCTTTAAGAGGAGCTTCCCAAAGCATACATGCAACAACTGGAATTCTTCCTACCGCAAGATATATCTACTTGTTTGTTTTATCTATCTTGGAGATTTAATTACTCCCTACTCCAAGATACTAGCCTAAGCTATGTTGGTGATGAGAGCCCTAGAAATAAAAAGATTACTAGATGAATTTTATTTAAGCGTTACTTTTAAGAGTTGTTTCTTAAGTCAATGGGCGCGGAAATGAAACTTTGTATGATGTGAAGACTCGACTTCCAAAAACACTAAAATGCACCTATGATGATATTCAATTCTTTTTCTTTCAATGAACTTTCTATCTAAAGAAGAGTTAGAGAATGCAACCTTTAAATTCCTTCTTCAAACATGAAAACTAATTGAAAGAAACTATTTTGTCTTTTCAATAAACTATCAAAGCTCACAAGAAAAACTCTTTTCTTTTCCAAACAAGAAGCTACAAAACAATTCTCTTTCGAAAGAAATCTACAAAAATTAAAACTATTCAAAACTACAAAGACTAATCTTGAGAACTAATCTAAATTGGGTAAAAGCTTTTTAGAGTTTTTTATGAATGTTTCCCTTAGTTGTTCAGCAAACTAAGAATCTATTCGTTCAGATAACAAACAGATCAAAAACACTCAAAATATGTTTTTTCAAAACACTCAAAGAATGAAATTCAAAACTTTGAAGCAAGTTTTTTCGAAGATTTGCAAAGAAATCAAAAGGCTTAATTTCTCAACATAGGATGTTTCCAAAATCAGGTCGGATTCAAAAGACAAAAAGAGATCAATGTAATCTGAGATACTGCAAATTGTCAAAAGTTCGAATCACTACAAAGACCAAGCAGGAAAAATAATCCAATCGGCAAAATCTTCTAGAAAATCATCAAAACACTAACACTGTTGGAGTTCATACACAATGAATTCTTGATAAACACAATAACCAGTCTGGGCAGGAACCAAAGATCTAAAAATTAACCAGAAAAAGAAACCTAGAAATTTTCTAAAATTTTTACAGGGTCCGCATGTAAGCACTGTTGACAGGTGCGGTCCCGCACTGTATTCTATAGAGAATGTGCGAAACTGCCCGCACTGTCAAAGTTATGCAGAGTGCGGTCCTAGCAAAAATTATAGAAAAACTCAAAACACTTCTAAATTTTCAAAAACAGAAAAAATCTAAAGCACCCAGACAGATGTGTATCAATCAAAAACCAGAAAAAACGTTTCCTCAAGTCAAAAATAAAAGAGAACCAAAAACAACAAGTTCTTCCCCAGTATGGTCGCCATTTTGTTGTGTAGATTAATCCGTCTTGCGGACAAGACCGATCTCTCTAGTACAAAAGGTAACTAGCAACAAACAGCCAATTATACTAATCTCTCTCTAAGCATATAATATTTATAAAAACACTATACGGGTGTAAGGCCTACCTTATGTCCAACGCGTGCTTGATTTTGTTGAAGTCCTTCCCGTGCACTGAAAGAACGTTCCTCGTGAATCTGCAGTCACAAACAAGCGAAAAGATTAAGCAGCACCTATATAGACATTATCATAAATCATACTTATCATAATGATCAAGGAATTTATGAAATAAACCATGAATAGACAGTTTAATGAGAGAAATGAGTATATTTGTATTAACTTCAAAGATAGAAAACCTTTACAACCTTTGCCTTGATGTTGTGCAGGTCCTCCCGGGGTCCGAAGCAGGAATCTCCTCTACTTTGACAAGCATTGCACTCTTTGAACTAAGACAAATGGAGATGAGTGATTTAACCTCACAGAAAGTCTTAGTTAACTAAGTCTGAATCTCAACAACATTTAACTTCAAATCTCATAAGCTTGAACTCCCTTTGAGGCTACCCAAGGCCTCTTTTTATAGTGGAAAAGAGGAGGTTTCTTGTTCCAAATATGAAGGGATAGAATCCTCCTTCAAAGGGATAAGCTCTTTACATCAAGGGGTTAGCTCCATCAAGTGAGGGATGCATGAACCTCTTCAAAGCGTATCCATTCCCGAAAATTCCCATCTAGAATCTTCTAGAATTCATCTGGAATTCATCTTTTATCTTTACTTTCTCGCCTTTTTATGTTTTACAGGGGTCCGCACCCATTACACAAAGAAAGTGCGTTATGGTTCCGCATGCAGGCTGAGATTTAGGTGCGGGACCGTAGGGAATGCATAGAGAAAGTACGATAGCAATTCTTAGGGGATTTTAGGGATTTTCTTCTGATTTTGAAGCTTGATATGAGGAGCTGGTATATTGGACTTGCAAAAGGAGGAAGTATGAGTAATAATGAGCTCATACAATCAGCAGAATGTCAAGGTGACAGTTTTCAGTGTAACAGTGGGGAATTCATGGATTGGTTTTCCGAGATAGAAGTGAATTGCCGGATTTTGTGCCACAAAATCGGCATTCTGGATAATGGAAAGGAGTTTGTTGTGAATGAAGTAGGCGAAGATGGCATGTGGAACAAACTCAGAGACGTGGAAACTGGCAGGCAGCTAACCATGGAGGAGTTTGAGAGAGCTGTTGGGCATTCTCCTATTGTCCAGGAACTCAGGCGGCGGGAAGTTAGAAATCGAACACCGCATCGATTATGACCTGGAGCAGAGTCGCTCTGGGCGTTTTCTTCGTGTTCCTTCTTTGATGATGATGTTATAAAAGATCCAAACGTGAATCAAATTTTGTGTGTTGATGTGGATCCTCCTCCTCGTCTGCGTATAACTGCAGGTCGGCCATTCTCAATTCCAACAGTGTTTTTCTTTATTTTTTCGAAATCATGGAGTTTTAATGTCTCTGTGGAATTAGCAATCCAGTCGTAGCTCAAATCTCTGTTGTCAAGGGCTTCCACCAGAGCCGCAATGCCTGTTGCATGAGAAGAATGTTGAACGTGGGCTATTGAAGGTCGAAGAGCCCCATGGTGGACAACATAGCATTGATCTCGACCCCGTATCTGAGCCATGAGAAGGATGAGTTCATTCCCTGATGAATTGTTGGAGGCTTGGAGCACATATTGGCATTCCTGTTGTAGCAGAGGGACAAGAACTCGGTTTCACTGGTCTACAAGTCGTGGTTTCGAATTGGATGGGATCGCTGCCATTGCCGCGCATTGCAGGCAATTACAGAGCCCAACCAAAGCACCATGTTCATCGACTACTACACAGATTCCAGCCTCCAGCCCAGGCCCAGGTATTGCTTCAGCACCAAAAAACGGAGCCGCGACCACCTCTAAGGTCGAGAAGACCATCGCCATCCTAATTTCTATAAAGATCACTTCCTTTAATTCTACGGTGCACATGGTTCTCCTGTCGGCCTAATGTGCTCAGTCTGGACATATAACCGATGTTCCTCTGATGCCTTCCTTGCTAACAGTACTTTGATTATCACCAGTCTCACCGTGTTAGTAGCGACGGGGTATTCGATGGAGTGGGCCCAACAATCGTTGGTGAGTGCTTCATCATTTGAATCATTTCTACAACGACCATTTGGCAGGGGCAATTGAGAAGTCCCGAATTTGGTGCGATCATACATGACCACTGTATTTTGATAGGTAGTGGTCATATGCATAGTAGAAACACCTCTGTTAGCAACCAGAAGCTCCCATGATCTAGGCAGCACAGTTTTCTGAGCACTCACCCTCGTTACAACAATATGCACGCAGAAACACAACCTTTTTTTTGAGGATTTCCCGCAGATATTGAAGAAAAACATCATTGTTGAACATTTGCTGGATACTTCGGATCTGTATGTTCCGCCCACCGAACATTGTTGAACCTGAATTGCACAATGGCAAAGGTTTTTTGGTTTCCCATCCTGCACGTAGAAGCGTAGTATAAACAACACTGATGACTTGTCTGGACCAGCAGTGAGTGGTTTGAAGTTGGTCGTAGTCGCTATTTGAAATTGTGTGCAGCGGAATAAAATGGGAGGTTGATACCTATCATGACCTCAACTAACTTGTGGAGTTTGAGCCCGTGCGTGGAAGAAGAAGCATTTAATGTTGAGCAGAGGACCTGCGTATGGATCATGGCACAAATGTTGAGAATGTAGGATGACATACAGTAAACTGCACCATGTACTTACCATGCGTTGAAGGTGGCATGGTTTTAGCAGTAGCAACTGCTCTATTCCATGGTGTAAACCCTCGTGCAATTTTCTTGATGGGAGAAGGTATCATGATATGGCGCACCCCGTTGACAAAGACGCTTCTTCTCCTTGGTATCAGCAGTGTTATTAAAGACCCATAGTCTTTTATTTTAAACCCATAGTCTTTCATAATGCACATTTTTGTAATGGGGGATTTGCTTTTTGTTTTTTCAACATTAATGCATTTGGATGATATGGGGCATACCTATCTTAAAAGGGGTTTTTTGAACAATTTGTATTTTTTCCCTTTGTGCACATATTTGGAACATTACATTACTTGGTAATTTCCATGTAAGAGGCCATAGTTGGCATTAAAAATTTTGCATGTAAATTGTTGAATGTCATGTAAAAGGCCAAAGTGACCAACGATGAAAGAGATGATGTAAAATATGCTTATGAAGCATTGGAAAAGGCTTGTTTTAGCCACTCTTATGTAAGGGAGAGTGAGAGTGAGAGGCGTATTTTTACGCATTAAGCCTTGTTGGCATCTTTGTAAGCAAATGGGATCAGGAAATTGTCCTAAAGCCATTTTGGCATGTAAACTTGACCAATGAACCCTTGGCAAGTGTTGTAAACAGGTATGATCAGCTACAGGTTGCAGCTTTATGTGGGCTTTTGCATTCCGATTCTGAAGAACCGAGGTGAAGGGATCTTGACGGGATGTGCCTTTTCAAACATTTGTGTTGCAGCTTTATGCAGATGTGGGCTTTTGCATTCCGATTCTGAAGGACTGAGGTGAAGGGATCTTGAAGGGATGTTCCTTTTCAGACATTTGTGTTGCAGCTTTATGCAGATGTGGGCTTTTGCATTCCGATTCTGAAGTACGCCAGGTGAAGGAGTCTTGAAGGGATGTGCCTTTTCAGACATCCGCATTGCAGCAGTTGCAGGTGTTGGCATTGCATTCTGATTCCGAAGTACGTCAGGTGAAGGAGTCATGTGGGAATGTGCCTTTCAGAGACATTTTCATACAGTTGACGATGGATTGAAGCTGATACTTTTGGAGACCAAAAGTTTTCTTTTTGGGGAGGTTTGATCCAGGAGGATCTCCACCAACAAAGAAGTTTACTTATGCACCATGAAGACACTTTATGATGGGTGACAAAGTAATGAGTAAATTAATTCATTATTTCATTTTAAAAATTATGAAGTGGATAATGTTCTAAGTGAGTGGAAAATGACTCACCAAAATATTCACTTATTATTCCATTTGAGAAATTAGTTTTGTGTGAGAATTGACCTCACAACTAATTTGCTATTTCTCATTAAGAGGTTGAGCTTTCTTGGCATGGTTAAGATCCTTGAAGTTGGGTTTGCCATTTTTGCCTTGAGTAAGTTTTAAAGTCCTAGAATCATGGAGTTTGTCTTTCCTTAAAATGTCTTGAGATCCTACTATTGTGGATTGGGGAGTTATGGGGAAAAACTATATAAACTCATGATGTGAGCCTTTGAAAGGGGAGGAGAAAGGATAGGAAACTTAGCCTTTGAAAGCCATAGTGCTTGGCTAATGGTCAGCCATAGAACTGGAATGTATGAAAGCTTAATTTGAAGATGAAATATAAAGGATCTGCCTTCCAATTGAAGCAGGTCCGGAGATGTAACCCCAGTGAGTTGGAGGGGTGAACTCCGTTACCAATTTGGTTGTCTTTCACTTATGTGTTATGTGCTTCCTGATTATGTTTAATTCATGTTAATATGTGTATGCGAACTAACATGCTCATTTAAACCTGTATAAGCCATAGTCGTTTTAAAGGATCTTAGTACCGTACGCGTGATGTTTGGGTAGTACTCGACCCGTGATCGGATCACCACAGCTCAACCGGCCACAGCCCCTTTCAGGTTGGCTTAAGATTCCAACCACTATGTCCCATTGACGTAGCCATGCCATTTGTAGCTACTCAAGTTGATTCGGCTCGTGTCCAATCTGAAGCTGACAAAGCAAACAACTTCATCGAGCGCATTTAGCACATCTGCCAACAGGTTCATGATATATTGGATAGAGCCAATGCTAAGTACAAGTAATGACATGATCAACATCGGGTGCCACACAACTTCTAGGTGGGCGAAAAAGTGTGGCTAAATTTGTAGAAGGAGCGCCTCAATGGACCCCATCGCAAGATTTTCCCACTCCGATATGGGTCATACACCATCACCAAGGCTATAGGGAATAATGCCTTCGAGCTTAGTATTCCACCATTCCTTGGTCTGCACCCAGTATTCAATGTAGACCGCCTTCGTCCCTACTTCCCACCTCTATTGGACACCTCTGACATTGCAGAAGAACTCATACCAAAAGAGTTAAACCCAGACTGCATGGAACAGGCCAACATATACTGTATCATGGACATGCAAATCAAGAACACTCGCCGACAGAAGATCCAACTGTATCGGGTTGTCAAAGCTGGCCAACTCCTGCACCAAGGCAAGTGGTTCACCAGGGACCAAGTTCAACAGAAGTTTCCTCATCCCATGGAGGAACTCAACACAATGGGGACCATTGCTTCCTAAGGGGGGACGAATGATCCAAGTGGATATTGGTGGCCACCCGCCTATTCCACTTGGGGCCCCACCATTGTCTCTTTCAGTTTTTTCACAACTTACTTTTTTTAGAAGTTTTTCGGGTCCTGATACAGCTGTTACAAAAATACAAAAAGGCATTTGCATGGGATTACATGGATATGAAAGGAATCCATCCTAGCCTATGCACTCACCACATTTACCTTAAAGAGGACTGCAAACAAGTTAGACAACCTCAACGTCGAATGAACCCCACACTTAAGGAGATAGTTAAAGAAGAATTGCAGAAACTCCTTAATGCTAATTTCATCTATCCCGTTTCTAATAGCCAGTGGGTGTCTCCTCTTGTCATAGTTTCGAAAAAGAATGGAAAATGGAGAGTTTGTGTTGAATATAGAGGACTTAACAAGGCCACTCAAAAGGACCATTTTCCTTTACCATTCATTGATCAGCTCTTGGATACTCTCTTTGGAAAAAAATTATTTTCATTTCTAGATGGGTTTAGTGGCTATAATCAAATATAGATTGTCATGGAATACCAAGATAAGACAACCTTCACTTGCCTATGGGGTACTTTTGCATACATATTCCTTCCCTTTGGCCTCTGTAATGCACCAACAACCTTTTAGAGGGCAATACAGGGTATTTTTTCTGATCTTTTGAATGATTTTCTTGAAATCTTTATGGATGATTTTACACCCTACGGGGATGCCTTTGAGACAGAATTAGCTAACTTGGAAAAAGTGCTAGAATTTTGTGAACAAACTAATGTTGCTCTGAGCATGGAGAAATGCCACATGATGATGACCGAGGGAATTGTGCTGGGGAATTTCATTTCGGCAGACGGAATCAAGGTAGATCTTGTAAAAATTGAGGTAATGTTGAAAATCCCGACCCCTAAGACTCCAAAAGAGGTACGTAGTTTATTGGGGCATGCAGGATACTATAGGATATTTATAGAGAAATTTTCAAAGATTGCATCTCCTCTATTTTCATTACTCATGAAAGATGCAAAATTTGTGTGGACGGGGAAGTGTGAGCTGACTTTTTAAAGTTGAAAAACTGTGTAACAACAATGCCTATTTTACGAGGACCAAACTAGGAATTGCCATTTCATATTGCTTGATGCATCTGACATGGTTGTGGGTTTTGTTCTAGGGAAGTTGGAGGAGAAGAAACCTTATGCCATTTAGTACATCAGCAAGAACTTAACTCTAGCAGAACTCAACTACATTGTTACTGAGAAAGAATTCCTAGTAGTAATGCATGCTATCAACAAATTATGGCACTACATCACCGGGTACCAAGTATTTGTACACACTAACCATGCTACAATTTGATTTTTGATGAAAAAACCTATTACTAATGGTAGAGTTACAAGATAGTTATTGTTTTTACAAAAAATTGATATTACTATTTTAGGTAAACCTGGAAAAGATAATGTAGTTGTTGATTTTCTTTCTAGATTAACTATAAGTGATGCACATTGTTGTTACATAGCATTTTGTCACCGTCCATACAATCCCTTTCCCCACATATTGGAGGGTCTTTCCCGTGACCTGTAAGCAGTGTCAAACTCTGCAAATACCTTCTTTACATCCTTCTTCATAAGGACATGATTCTTCCTGTTGAACATTTCCTCAGAAAGCACTCAAAAACCTATGTTTTGGCACTGGTGCGGGTAGCTAGTTCACCCCTCACGCCAATGGGGAAAATTTGCACTAGAGGCTGCGCCAGCTGGCACTCTGTCCCTGTGTTAAGCCCATGCTAGCCTTTTTTGGAATGTTTTTTAACAAATTGGAGGTGGAAGTTTCCTTTAACCACCTCAGGAATGACTCATTGCAAGTGGTTAAACTCGATAAGCCACGGATCTCTTCCTTTAGGAGAAGGTTGATAGAACATTCTTAAAGGATAGGACTCCCCCCACGATTATAGGGATCCTAACCTCTCCTTCTCCCTCTATATAAACAATCCTTCTCCCTTTACAAAAGCTAGCTGAACATATAGCCAAGAAGCTGAACTTGGAGAAGAGACATTATAGTTGAGTAATCGTTATAGAGAAGGTCGAACCAAGGAGGATCCCATAGAGAGAGCCCCGTCTGAATTCCCAACAAGCTTTGTGCGACGTGCTCCGCTGGAACCCTGCTGGAGGACATCGCAACGTCAAACCCTGGTTGTACTCTTCCTTCTTTAAATTAATATACTCAACTATGATATTGTTCCCACCTCTATGTTATGTTTATTTAACGCATGTGATTTAGTCTTCTTTGACTGACTGATAGTTAGGAATGTGAAATATTATGTTGTGTATCATATTTGTTTCTTGTGTATGTGCAGGTATCCGAGCATGAGAACGAGTGGATCGTGATCTGTCGAATCAGGAGCGGGAGGCAGCCATTCTTCTGGATGACACAACAGCGCAGGACTTATGGTAAGTGATCTACCAAGTCTTCTCCATTCTTAACTAGGAATTGATGTCATAGCATGTCTTGTTTGTGGCTAGACCCACTCTAGGGCTAGTGGGATCGCCTCTGTCCGCAGAGGGGATTTACCTCACCAACAAATCGGCGACTCCGCTGGGGATCAGTGCGAGTTTGTATTTCATCTATTATATCTTCTTCTTAGTCTTTGCTTGCCTAGCTTGCCTTTCTGGATTGTTTCACTGAGTCTTAGGCCTCTGTTCGGCCCTAGAGGATCAGTTTTGACCTCTGTTTTTCCAAATTTTCATCTTTTCAATGTTGGCTTGATTGGCGCGGTTTCCATCTTGACAGTCACGCCCACTGGTGTGAGTTTCCAATTTATCACACATGCCATCCCCTATCTGGCATGGATTACAGCCAGATAGTCGCGCCAATTCCTGTAGGTACTAGGGTTTCCCTTGTTTTGGAGTTTTCAACGGTCTCAACATCCATAGAGCCGTAGTGGACGAAGGTGCATCTACTTGTGTCATTTCATCTACTTTCTGGAAGGCTATTGGCTCTCCAGCCCTCAATTCGTCACCCAATGACCTTGAGGCATTCGAATGGAAAGGAATCAAAACCCTTGGGTGTTCTCGCTAGCTTGCCAATTACATTGCAAGGAAAGACATTAAATGTTGAAGTAGAAGTCGTTGATGCCAAAATCAACTACAATCTTCTACTCAGTCGTAGTTGGAATCACGCTATGATGTGCGTTCCGTTCACCCTCTTTCGACTTCTGAAGTTTCCACATGAGGGAAAAATTATTACTGTTGATCAGTTGTCTTTCTTTACCTCATCTTCCGAGAACAACGTGCCATACGTGGATTATTTTCTAGATGAATATCTTTTTTCCATTTCTACTCACTCACCATGGTATGTAGATATATATAATTACCTTGTTGCAGGAAAATTCTCACACCAATTGTATTCCAAGGAAAGAAGGAATATTATACAACAGAGTGCTACCTACTCTTTAATAGAAGGCAATCTCTATCACACCGGGCTAGATTTTTAGATTAGGTGATGTGTTAGAGAAGATGAGGTATTTGAGATCTTGAAGGATTGTCATGAGGAACCTTGTGGAGGACACTTCGCTGACAAGAGGATAGGGCATAAAGTACTCTCCACAGGGTACTACTGGCCAACTATATTCCAGGATGCCAAGAAGTTTGTGAAAGGATGGGCTAGCCTCTGAAATCATATGAGATTTTTTTATAGCCTCAGATAGTGATAGAACCATTTGACAAATGGGCCCTAGAATTTGTGGGGCCAATTAATCCTTCATCACAGAAAAAATCATACATATTGGTCTGCACCGATTATATCACAAAATGGGTTGAAGCAAAGGCACTAACTAGAGAAACAGAGCATGCTATTTCAGACTTCCTGTTTGAAGATATTTTTGTTTGCTTCGGGATACCTAGAGAGGTAATGACAGATGGAGGGCCTCAGTTCACATCTCACTTGATCAAGAAGCTGGTTGAAAAGTATGGAATTCATCATAGAATCACTTCACCATATCAACCAAAAGAAAATGATCAAGTAGAAAGCATCAATAAAGTCATTGAGGGAATATTAACAAAGAGAGTAGCTAGCCACTAAAGAAATTGGGCCGAGAAACTTCCAAAGGTACTATGGGCTTATAGGACAACATGGAGGAATACTACAGGCTTCTCACCATATGAATTGGTGTATGGTAAGAATACTCTATTCCCCATAGAATTTGAAATAAATACATTAAGAACATCATTGCAGGTCGATATGGATTTGAGTATGGCACAAACACAAAGACTGAACCGGCTCAATGAGTTAGAAGAGAAACGACTAGCTACTATTCAATATATAGAGATCATTCAGCAGCAAAGAGCTAGATGGCATGATGGGTTTATTAAGAAGAAAATTTTCCAAAAAGGAGATTGGGATATTTTGTATGATTCAAGGTTCAAAGATTCCAAAGGCGAGCTCTGCACCAGATGGCTAGGTCCTTACGAAGTGGACATGGTATTTGACAATGGGACTATACAATTGGTCACCATCAACAGTGCTAAGACACCATTATTCGTTAATGGGCACCATCTAAGGTTATATCATCAACCCGCTTCGAAGAAATCATTTGTCAACATTGTTGCAGACTCTGATCTTCATGTTACGAAAACAGGGGAAAATTCTCCTGTGCATCTTGAAAATTGAAATTCCAATAAGTGCAGCAGTTGAAAACCACCTTGGTGGTAGATGTTACACCTGTTATAAATCTAAATCTAACCATAAAAAATAAAATAAAATCTAACAAAACAAAAATAAAATAAAAATAAAAACAATAATAAATCTAACCATGAAAACACCTTTCCGGGGCGCAGTTAGATAATTGGTAGCAGCTGAAAACCACTCATGTGGTGGCTGTTACACCCAAATTTTTCTCCCCGGAACATCATCTTACCTTCCTGATCCATTCTAAAGGATGATGGTATTCATGTAATTTTCTTTTATGTACCAATTTCTCCTGATTATTATGATTTTTGAAGAATAATCTAAGAGTTGTCTTACTTGTTACACATGTAACAACCGACAGCCACGAACACTGTTTCTTATGTTTCATCCTATAACAACAATAATCATGCCAGCCAAATGAAACAACATGAGCACTACAAGAATAACACCGCCAATTAAAAATATTCCTCCACCTCACCTTAGGTATGTTATTTAAAAGGTAACATTATCATTTATGATTTGGTGATTAATTGGAAGAAGTAACAATATTCCTGTGACAGCCGTGGGTGGTCATCACCATTAAGGTGGGGGAGGGGATATGTCTTGAAATCATTGCAAAAATCTGTAGTCATAAACCTCTATCAAATCCGCATGCACCCAATTAATAACATAAATGCCAATAATGACTAAATCTGGTTTGAAAAGAGCATGTGTACTAGATCCCATTACTTTCCATAACGAGACATTTATGAAGAGTAGTGTGAGGTATGATTCGATAATCTGTAAAATATATCACCTCCCATCAACCTCCTCGACTGAAACCTTGCATCCTCATTGTAAAATCGTCAATTAGGATAAGCAAAGATGTCAAGAAGCAGTGAGCAGTGCAGTGACATTATAGTGGGGTTGAGCATCTGAGCAGTGCGGTGACATTACAGTGGGGCTGAGCAACAAGAAGCGAATTTAGAAACAAACAGAAAGATGGGTGGAGAAGGAGTCAGGCACAAGCCGGATTCTATGGACGCCTTGTAGAATTGTCCATAGGCCTACCATATATTCAGAGATGTCTGATGGATTGAGTATTTCCAGAATCTAGAGGGTTCAGACGAGGTAGTGACAATTGAATTTGCCCAAAATCTGAACAACAATCAAACCTGAGTTAGGGGCATGCAAGTTGAGGTGACTGAAGAGGTAACTTCCCAGGTAACTACATTTCCGGTAGAGGGATGGAGGTGGTTTAACAGAAAAATTAATGACCCCTCCTTGAAAGAAGACTTCCTATAAGGATAAGAAAAACTGGAGAAGAAAGGGAGAGGAATTGACAGGTTGTCGCTTCCTCATCCTTGGGCATGTTTTCCTGGGTTTAATTAAATATATCACGTGTGAGGGAAGATCCACAATAGTTTTTAACTATCACTTTCCTCTACTTAACCACCTTCGGCACCAACAAAAGATTAATCTTCCATTCTACTTGTTAGGGAACATCAAGCATATGGCGACAGTAGTAAAGACAGCAGCAAACCTGAAGGCATGTGTGACTAATCACAGACTCATCAAATTAATCGTGCTGGATGCCCTAGGCCAGCAAGGAAAAAATTGGGAAGAATTCAAGTGAAAGAGGCTGAGGACAAGGTGAGGGAAACATACCACGACTTCAGGAGGAAGTCAGGCAGAAGTGGAAACCCAGACTCGGCCTGCTGGAGTTAGAATTGGGAAGGAGACTACTGATGAACCAATTGGGAATAGAAGGCTAAAACAAAGGGTGATAGTCAGTATACCCGCAGAACCTTTGCCTACAGCTGGAAATTAGACAGAAGAAAAAGTATTAGAAGAAGAAAGGCAACTCTCCTCATCAAGTAAGGATGAAACTCGTGTCCTTTTTTTAGAACTTGAAAATATAAAAAAGGAAAATGAATAATTAAAGCAAAAATTATATGAGGGGAAGGAAATCCTGGTGTCTGTATGCATGACATGTTTTCAATAATTAATAGCAGCGGGATATAAGGTTTGTAGAGAAAAAATTAGCCCAATGGAAATAGAAACATAACGACTGGAGGCTGTTACACAAGAACCAACAGTTAAAGCAGAGCCTCCTGTAATAATTGACCTAGAAGATGACCAAAAGAACTTGTGGAGGCCACTCCTATTGTAAAACAAACAACAATGGACAAAAAGGCTACTCTAGGTGGAAACGAAGGGTCTGACACACAATAACCCACCAAGGAAGTTGTTGTTACACAATAACCAGCATCAGAGGTGGAACAACCCCATCTGGAAGAGGTTTTTACACCCATTATTGATGTGTATATTGAATGCAGAAGAACGTCAGGTCCCATATCGAGATGGAGTTCTGAGAAAATCTTGTTAATTTCTGAATTACAAATGTGGAGATGGGAAGCAATATCCCTTCGGGAGGGAAATATTTCGCTAAAATAACATTTGAGAGAAATAGACACCTTACATGAAAGATGTATGAAATAAGAGTTGAAGAGAGGATGGGATAATTATAAGAAGAAGGAAGCTCTGAAGAAACAGGAGGAATAGCTGCTGCTGTTATAGCAACAGGTTTGGGATCTCACCATAGATAAGCAAAAACTTCATGACCTCACCCTCAATTTGTTGGGTTGTATGTGGCCTTCTCCATCCTATCCTATATTTCTATGGGAATGTTACTTTCTGTTCTAGATGAAAACCATTATAGAGGACAAAACTTATTTATGTTCTTTCACTCGCTCATTTTTAGATGTTTTCCGTGCCTCCAATTTTGATGAGCAAAGCCTGTTGTGTGAGTTATTCTTACACAATGTCATTTGTGAACATGTGAGTATGCATATGGTTGTGACAGTATTCTCCTATATGGGAGATCTTCATTGGCGAGATTTTGTGTCCTTCATGAAGAATCATATTGAATGGCATTTGGCCATCAAATCTATGGATGCCAATGAGGAGAAGATGGCATTATGGGTTCGGGAAGAATCGGGACGGGCTGTTGAGTTAAGGCGAGAATTCAGGAGAATTTTGAGTACTCCCGGGATTAAAGAACCGACTGCCACTTATAGAAGAAGAATTGTGAACTTCTGGCTCAATTAGTTCTCAATGAAGAGCAGTTAGATCTAGCTCCTTCCTCGCATTCTTGGTCACATGAACATAAACATATGAGCCAAAAATATTTAAATGAGAAACATCTGGCTTCTTACTAGTAAAAGCTTCTTCAGGTGTACTCATGCCAAGTACTCTATGAGGGCAACAGTTTTGCACATAAACCACGGTGTTGCATGCTTCCGCCCACAAGTGCATCAATAGGCCCTGATCATGCAGCATAGCTCATGCAGCACCCACGATCATTCTGTTCTTCCTCTCCGTGACCCCATTCTACTCTAGGTTATGAGGCGCTATGAGTTCTCTCCGAATTCCTTCTTTTCTACAAAATTATTTGAATTCATTTGAGATATATTCACCGCCATTACCGCTCTGCAGAGCCTTCACTTGCTTCCCCGACTCCTTCTCCACCAATGCTTTAAACTCAAAGAACTTTGAGAATGTTTGATCCTTCTTCTGCATGAAGAAGATCCAGCATCTACAAGAATAGTCATCAACAAAAATAACACAATACCTGTGTTTTGTTGTTGAAGCAACCGAGAATGGTCCACACACATCTATGTGAATTCTCTCCAGGATCACTGAAGCACGGTTCTCCTTCTCATTAAAGGTGGTTTTCACAAACTTACCCATTGTACATCCCTTACACTGAACTAACTATGCAAGTGTACCCTTAGGAAGTCCAATAGAAATCTACTACAAAATATTCAGGGCGTCATGGTGAAGATGGCCCAATCGCCTGTGCCATAATTCGCCCTCATCCCGGCTCACCACTTCTTCTACATTGCCCACCATTGCAGCACAACCATCTACCTTCTGCTTGTGGAGATTCTTAACTCCAATCCCTATCTTCTTGATTTGACCAGTTGTTTTATGTCGCAGGAAAGCTTTTCCATCGCTGAAAACAACGTCATAACCTCTGTCCTCCAACATTGCGATTGAGACCAAGTCCTTATTTAGACCTGGAACATGCATAACATCTTTCAACAGAAATTGTTTACTTGACTGCTGCTCAAAGTTAATGCCATACCAATGTCGGTCGCATTGTATAGTCCATCGTCACCCATATCTATATGCATTTGGAGATCTTTCTCCTCCAAGTCGCTGAAAAGCTCCTTATCTCTCATCATGTGGAAGGAAGCACCATTATCAAGATACCACATTGATCCCATTGTACTTGAAACCAGGAATGCGAGCAAAGAGAAATCAATTTCAAATTGTGAGGTAAGGGCCTTACCAGCTACAGCTCCAGCAGCCTTCTTGTTCTTCTTTTTCTGTGGGTAGTTAGTGGTGAGATGCCCATGTTCGTTATAGTGAAAACACTTCACCTTGGAAAAATCCAGCTTCTTGCCTTTAGCCTCGGATTTTTAGTGGAATTTATTCCCCTTCCCTTTCCTTTCTTTGGAAGCCAAAGCACAATCCTCTTCATCATCATGCTTTGATGAAGAGAAATCCCTAGTGTTCTGTCTTATCTCGTCTTGCACTAGATCCGAACAAAGTCATTCCCAATCCGGCAGTTTCTCCTGTCCGTTGACAGATTCTTCAAAACTGTGCCAACTCTTTGGAAGACCCAAGAGAGCCAAGCTCACCATGTCATAATCAGTAACCGTAATTCCCACAGTCCCCAGTTCATCCCGACATTGGACAAACTTTGTGAGATACTTTGGAATATTGTCGCCCTTCTCCATTTTGATTTTTCTGAGTTTATCTTTCAGTGCCAGCTTCCTATGGTCGCTGCTGCTTTGGAAAAGATCTGTCAAAGCCTTCCACATTGAAAATGGAGTGGATTTCCCATGAAGTCTTGACACAATATGTTTTTTCATACCTTCCAACAAAATCCTTCTCATCTTCGCTACTTTCTTTTGCCAGGTGTCAAGTAATGCAGCATCCGTCAAAGTGGGCTTAGGAATATCACTGTCGATGAATTCCTTCAAGCCATTATCTTCAAGAACCGCCTCCATCCTATCCTTCCATGCAATGTAGTTCGATCTGTCCTCGAGTGCATACTCCAACCGCAAACCATTGAAAGCCATTTAGATGTTTACTCAACTGTCACACCAAGAAATTCTTGCAGCAAATTTGAATTTTTCCACCAACAAAACTCAGCACTACTTCAATATTGCAATATTATTTTGCTCCGATACCATGTAGAAATTTATAACTAAAGTTATGCATTTCTGGACTCTCCTGATCTAACATTTTTAATCCACTATTAAATATAGAATCCTTCTACTTAAATCTTGCGGAAATTAAATCGCTAGTTGCAAACACATGAAGAAAAATCAATCGCACATAACAAGATGTTTTACCTAGAAAGCTTAAACCTAAAAACCCCAACTATAATATATTATGTATATCAATGTATCATGAAACAATCTCATACAAAGCTCTGCTCATATAGCTCTTAGTACAATCTACAATCACCTCACTGTCTTACAAAAATTGGTTCACACATGTACCAATTTACTGCCTCCTGACAGCCTGCCTCCACTGCACAATCCCTGCTGAAGAAGATCCCTGAATGAATGCAATCTTGTCTTCCTTGACTACGCAATCCTCATTGGCATCTCCAATGTGTGTGTAGATGCATTTAATGCATCACTATAGTCACAACTGATAGTCAACCAGACCCTTTCACCTATCTCTCCACTGGGTCTCCACTGGATCTGACATGCAAGTAGTTAACTATTGTATTTCTTCAATTTCATGTGAGACACTACTTGTGAATTAATTAAATAATTAATTCACAGATCTCTCACTAGTGTATCATGCGATACAACTAGCAGAACTGAGTTTAACTCACTTAACTGAGTTAAACTAAATAACAACTCCCATAACTACTCTTCCAACTCTATTACAACTTTGCCACTATCAGTTACAACGAAGACCATTGGGCATGTCCCACCAACCAACCTTGGAATGCGTAATTCCTTCAGCTAACTGGTTTTCCACATCAATTAACTAAAATCAAGTGCATCAAGAGAATACGTTATTATTTATTGTATGATTATCGTTAAGGGCTAATAATAATCGACATGCATACTATTTTGAGATATGCGATCTATAAATAGACTTCGCACATATCTCTAAAAACATAAACTCATCTAAAGATGTAATTTTCTCAACCATCTAGAATTAGTCTCATGCTAATTTTAGAATATGCTCACCATTCTAAAAATAGACATACACCTAAAAATAGCCTGCGGGCCCCACCTAGTGAAGGTGCTTAATTTTCACTAGGATAATCATATTGTTGAATCTCAACACTTTTTCTACACTTTTTTTCCCTATTTTTCCTCATGACTATAACCAATGGGACTATCCTTGACTCTTTTTCCTACCTTTCCATCCTAACTTGTGTTGTTTCACCTTATTTTCATTACTCTGCCATTTCATCAATTATTATGATATATCATGTTTTTTTATGACTAATTGAGGATGAATGTTTGGAGAAGATCTATGGTCTTTGTGTTGTCTTTCCAGATGTCATTTGTAGAACCAAAGATCCTAAGCACGAGGTACACAAGAGCAGTTAAGGGTGTGTTGTTACAACGAGCGATGTTGTTACACCTTGTTTTTACGGACCCGCTCGCAAATTATTGTTACACTCTGCTGTTACAGACCTGCTGGAAAACTGTTGATACAGTTGTACCGCTGACTGGATCCTATCAACACCTATTGCTGACCTATCCTTTAGCTGTTACACTACAACTGTGATTTTATGGCGATAGATTTAGAAGTTGTTTAGCATTGTATTTTTTAATAACAGCCTATGGGCGGTTTTGATTGTAATATATAATTTCCTAGTCAGACTTTTATTAAGAAGTGGTTATAAATATATGTATTCTATCTCGATCAGCATGAGAATCATAACATTCTCATGACTGAAATATCCCTTGATTTTCTAAGATGTAACCACTATATATTTCTCGGCCCTAGAGATTGAAAGGTTAGTGGAGAAAAACATTATTTTGTCTCTGTAATTGTGCTCATGTTAATCTGGATTATCTTGTTATTGTTGTTACATGTGTTATTCCATTTAGCTTCCATTAATTTCTTCCTCTACCTGCACGCTATTAGGGAGGAAGGGCCCTTCTTCTTAGCAGGGATTGTAGTGATTAAGGTAGTTGTGTGTATGTGTTTGTATTCTGGTTTATGTATTAGTAGAATGTTGTTGCTGTTGTTTCGGCTGTGAATATATCCGCTTCAATTTCAATACTTTGTATGTTGTTACACATATGATATTAGAGACACCAGATGGATACTTGTTGTGTGGCGCGCTAGAACAAATTAATTGAAGTGTGATTCCAGTCTTGTAGATCATTTTATTTCTGCACGAGCACTAGTAAAAAATGATGAAATTAGTGACTAGGTGACTAAAAAAGTTAGTCACCACAATTATATCAAGTAAATTACTACTAAATTTGAGAAATTTTAAGTGACCGAACTAAAAATGACTAACCTAAATGACTAATTTAGTTTAGGGATAAAATATATGACTATATAATAAGTGACCAAACTAAAAGCGACTAACTAAAATGACTAATTTAGTCTAGGACTAAAATATATGACTAGATAATAAGTGACCAAACTAAAAACGACTAACTAAAATGACTAATTTAATCTAGGACTAAAATATATGACCAAATAATAAGTACAAGAAGTATATGAATTAGTCATTTATGTTAGTAATTATTAATTGTGTCACTCTAGAAATGAAAAATTGCAATTTTGATACTAAAGTGTGATTTGGCCGAATTTTATTGGTTGCAGTGTATTTTGGTGGCCCAATGGGAAGCTTCCACGTGGCCCAACTAGAGGCCACCACGTGGCGCCTCCACATTGGCTAAAAAATTGTTAAAGGTCGAAAGGCCTTCGCAGGAATCAAACCAACGACCTGCCATAACAAACTCCAAAGCCTTACTATCTCACCTATAGGTGGTTCTCAACCATAATGTCTGTCACTTATATTTGAACGGCATGTATGGGCGCGTTGGGAGGAGGGGTCGAGCGGTGAGCTCTGACCCCTAGTCATATCACACCCACCGGACCTATCGCGGAGGCAGACTGAGTAAAGGAGCATGGACAAACCCCAACTCCTAGTCATTTTCATAGCCCATGTTCACTTAATCATGTTCACAAACCCACATATTTTAACTATAAGAAACTTTTTATTATTAATACTCTCTCTCTCTCTATATATATATATATAAATTCATGGATATATTTGCAATATTCATGCATGATTTCAAAATATATTTTCACTGATCTTATATTCTTAGGATTTGTAGGAAAATTATCTAAAAATAAAATCTTTGAAGATAGCTTATACTTTAGTTAATAACATATTTACCATAATTTAATTTCCAGTATAATTTGAGTAAATCTTTGCATAAAAAATGGATATGAATACCTAAGGAGGGTTACTTCCATAATTATTTATGTGTTCCTTAACACTTATGTAAAAGTAAAACTATAAATATGTAGTTTTATTAGTAGTTACTACCCACCAAGTAAATAATTTTTCCACTTCACTTTTCATTTTTTTTTATGTAAAAAAAAAATCTATATAGAATTGTAAACATATCTATATAAAATTATATTTTTCTATTGAGTGTTATTAATTTAAAATGTATGTAAATAATTATAAACATTCAATTTCCTAACTATCCATTTTATAACTATCTAAAAAAAATTAACCTGCCAATCAATATAAAATTCTATTTTCCAATTAAGTATTTTCAATTTAATCTATATAGGATTCTGTTTTCCAATTAAATATTATTAATTTAAAATAAAATATATGTAAATAATTATAAATATTCAATTTGGTAATTAACTGAAATAAAATTAGCCTTCCAATCTATATAGGATTCTATTTTCTTTATTGAATGTTATTAATTTAAAATATTTTTAACTAATAATAAATATTCAAATGTGTGGGTGCCATAATGAATATCCTTTCAATTGTGTGACTATATGAAAATAAAAAGGGCACCATAGTGAATATCATTTCAGAAAAACAGTGTTCTCTGCCCCATTTGACCATTTCAGAAAAATAGTGTTGTCCGCCCCATTTGACCTCTTCAATTATCTAGGGTAAACAACGATGAAAACCCCAAAAATAACAAAATAAAGAGCAAGATGTTGGATCACGCTGGAGGAAAAGGAAAATTTACAGCAAAAGGAAGTAGAGTAATAGTCCAGAGAATTGGGCACCACTGTAAATACATGGGTGCAACCTAACGTAAGTGGCGAAGGACTAGCAGCTCGTGAGGGGCACAACACTGCACTCATTGATCACCGTCTATTTATATTTGGAGGTTTTCGAAAAGCTCAAGATGAATCTGAAGAGATATATTACAACGGCCTTTACATAATAGACACAGGTAATCCACTATGTTCTCCTCTATTGTTTATGCAGGGTTATGAAATTTAGTCTGTTGTTGAAAATTTCATTTCATAAATTGATTTGTGGATGCATGTTGATGTTCCCTTCGATGGTTTATTTTTGTATTATTTTACATTTATGCTGGTTTGCTACCACACAAATGGCATAGCACGCATTGAAATTTAATTACATTGTTGGAAAATATATCTTTGTATTGGTAGGAGGTATGTCTTTTTATATCTTTTCCTCTTTATTATGTTCTTTTTTTCTTTTAAGATTATGCAATTAAAAAATAATAATAATTAACAATCTCTTTCCTAGTTTTTGGATGTTTTGGTTCTACTTCTATGGTCACTTGTGGCATTGAGGTTTATTTATCATTTTCCGTGTGGAGATAGGGCTAATTTAATAACTGGCTGTTGAGATCTCAAAGAGTTTTTAGAGCTATGGCTAATGCTTCAACAAACCCTAATCTAGCCAAACAAAAAGCTTGACAACAATTTAATAAGGATCACACTAGAGATGAACCTATCCCATGAGCTTGAAAAACTTAAAAAGAAACTCAACACAAGATTAAAAAGCTCACTGTACAACCACAAGTGCTTAAGAAGATCATAAGGATTTTTAAGATTTAAAATTTACACTTCAACAAAGCCTAATACAGCCAAACAAAAAAAATTAACACTTTAATAATGATCACACTACAGATCCCCAGATGCGGGTGAATAGACAGGCCTTGCTGGAAGGCCACATAGCCTTTCCGTTGTCATGTAGCTGGCCTCACCACAAGGCAGCACCTGCTTCAGGCGCGAGAGCCTTAAATAACCTCAGCTAGTTGACGACCTCATTCATTTCTAGGCATTCACTCTGGTGTACTGAGAATTCAATTCTGCCTCAACCGCTTTGCTGCATTCACTGGCCTTTTATGGGCAATGGTGCCATATCCCCCTGCATTCTTCATGCACCTCCATATGGTTCTCTCTCAAGCTTTCTTTGCAAGTTCTTGTTCTCTGTTATGCTTGTCCCCACTGTGCATCTGCTGCTCACGCCGTCGTCCATCAGCCCTTCTCTCATCTGTTTCATGTTGTTGTGCATCTGTCCCTTGCTCATCAGTCTCTTTCTACTCACTGTGTCCCTCCCTTTCATCCCTAGCACTCCACAGAAATCATGCCTCACCACCATCGTATGCGTTTCCGCAATGGTGGTGGTCGTGGTGGTCCCTCTCGCCCTCCAATTCCGCTCTTGGCAAAGCACATTGTGGCTTTCTCAGTGGCCTTGGATGCACCGAAGGTTTCTGACCCCCAGATTCTTTAAGCCCATCTCTCAATTTGAATTCCAAAAATTCAACAAGACAATTCCAGCTCTGGTTCTAGGAAGAGGTCAAGAAAATCCACACTCTCTCGCTCTTCTTCCCCAATGCCCAGAAAAATGGTGGCCCTACTTTTCAAAACCCTAGAGGAAACCTCTTACAGCATGGGCAGCAGCTCTGTTGAAGGCGTCAGGCAACCTGACAATGCAGAAGATAGGCGCTCGCTCCACCTCCATACTGGAGCTGGCTCCTCTTATCTCCAAGAAAGAGGAAGCTCTCTCTGACGATGGGTGCTACATTGTGGAAGAACCTGTGCATATGCAACAACAAGACATAAAGGACCAGCTTCAGTAGTGCCATTGCTCCTTTGTCTCTAGTATTTTCAGGCCTTGCTACAGTTTCTTTGCTTACTTTTCTTATGCACAGTAATCTTAGTTTTATGACTACTCTGTCAACAGTTGGTTTCCTCATCTAGGGCAGCTCCTCCTATGTTTTATGGTACTCTCTATTAGTTCATTTCCCCCCTGGGGTAGCTTCATTTCTGATTTTTTGAACTATATCTGTGAGCTAGTTTCCCCCCAAGGGGCAACATGATAGTACTTTTTTGTACTATATCATAGAAATTAGTCTTATTCAAAAAAAAAAAATTGATCACACTACAGATGAACCTGTTAGCCACCTATAATATTTTGTTATACCAAAAGGTGGCTAAGACTTTTTGAGCCTCCAAGGAACAAATTTTACCACTAAAAATTGTTGGCTCTTGAAGACTCCTTGAAGGCCTCATGCCTCTGTCCAGATCCTACATTGTTGTTCCCATTTCACACTCTGAAATTTCTGCTAAAAATCCAAGAGAAAAACTGCTGAAAAACCATCATTTTCCCTTTCCTCCCCATTCCAAAATTAACCTTCACTTGCTTCCCTTTTCTCCATAAAATCCCCTTTGTTTTTATGAATTTCCTTCTTCCATTCGTAAAAACCACTTTATAAGGTTTGAAACCTACTTTAAAAACCTTACGGAAACCTTCAAATCCCTTTGAAAACCATGAAAAATGCATAAGAAATACAAGTCTTTACTTTGGGCTAAGTCCTAAACCACTTCCCCATCATGCGCTTTGGGGCTGAAACCACTTGCTAAAGCGTTTATCGCGTCGCAACCCTTCCAAACTGCGATTTTCTAAAGCGCTCATCGTAAAAGTTTTCGATACGATCCATCGCAAATCGCAAATTGCAGAGTTGTGGTTTTTTCTAAAGCGCTCATCGCAAATATCTACGATACGATCCATCGCAAATACTTGCGATGCGATCCATCGCAGATCTTCACTGCAGATCTCCATCGCATCGCAAATCCCTCCTCCATCGCAAATCGCAAATCACATTTTTGTGAAACCCCTGATCACCCATCGCAAATATTTGCAATGCGATTTTGCGATCTCTTTAACCTCCTCTGAATAAAATCTCCACCGTTGGATGGCTACATCCAACGGTCACAATCTTTCACGACCTTCCGAAGCAGTTTTAACCTAAAAACGCAGGATTTCTTAATTTTTTTTGTGTTTTGCAGGTGTTTTAATGGGTTTCCATTATATAATGAAAGAAAGTCGAGGGTTGGGAAAGACGTTTTCCTGCGCCTTCGAACTATTAAAAAGAACCATTCGCGGGCTCGATTCAACGTTCTATCAATGCTCCATGGGCATTGATGCCTTTAAAAGACCTGCGCAGCCCTGCACATTGACAAGACACTGTTTTATTATGAACATAGTTAAAGAGTATCAGTGTTGAAGACATAGCACACCAGAACATAGGAATAATGGACAGATTTGTGGGGATTATGTCTAAGATTCTTATCAAATGCCTAATCCCCAAATAAAACACGATTTACAGAAAACCTAAAGTGTTTTATCAGACAGAAAGCCTCCACCGCCACATCTTGAGGCAAATTGATTCCTCAGCTACCACAGAGCCACCTGTTGCCTCAAACCTTTCAAAGCAGAGGCCGAAGTTATTGAAGGAAATCAGATACTCGTCTCCAGCACAGCCAGGGAGTTACTTCTGCAAGGAAATCAATGCAGAAATATCTGCAGAGTTACTCCAAACATTACACAAAGCCTCAAAGTCAAATAAAGCTCCCACCGAGCTTAATTCATAAATGTAAAATAGTTAATACAGCGTATCCACCTGTAACTTCTCCATCGAGCCCCTCAAAGGGCTGAGAAGTCTTCACTCTGTATTAATTGCCCTTGAGATATTTTGTTAGATCTCACCTCCTCATCTACCTATAAATACTTCTGTAAAAGATGAGAAGTTTTTGGTTGTTGTTTGTTGTTTGATTACAAGCTGTAACACTGAAAATCTCCGAAATAAATATACAAGTCTGTTGAAGTTGAAAAACAAATTGAAGTCTTGGATGTCTTGATGATGTTGTTGCATGCTTGTTCCTGAGAAGGCTCTATCATTGGATCCATGAGCTTGGCTGTTGGTGAAGTATTCTGAACTGTTTCATGTTTTCCCCTGTTTTCATTATGTTCCATAATTTCTTACTATAGTAGGTTGAAAGTTTTAGGCTAAGAAATGACTCCTGGAAGCACCTTAGACCTGTTCATCCTTCACTGTTTTATGTTTTCTTCTGCTGAAGTATTTTAGAGGCTTTAAACTTTCTCTTTAGTCTTCATGCTCGTTTATTTCTATAATAGCTCAAATAGTTGGTTTCAGCATGATTTATGGTTCTCCCTGCTTGTCTGCCATCACTTGAAAGCTGTTATTGAAGTCTCCCTTTGAAGTACCATTGTCTTAAGTTAATCAAAGAGGTCGGTTTTGATCTTACCCTTTGCCCCTGCTTAAACAGTTGTTTTGAAGGTCTTTATAGTTGCAAACACAGATGTTATTTAGGTGTTCCCTCTTCTATGAATGCAATTATCAGTGAATCTTTTATGTTTTCTAAATCCTTTAAAATAAAATATTTGAGGAAATAGGGTGTTCCCCGAATCTTAGATTTCATTTTAGAAGTTGTCTTGAAATCATTATTTTCTTAAAGAATGTTTGTAGAATTTATGGTTAGCCTTGTCTATCAAATATCTCTTTATTGATAAGTCATGTTTCTCAAGTTCCCTTTGTTGAGAATTAAATTTCTTTTTCCAAACCATTAATGTCCATCTCATTCCAAAACAAAGGATCATGTGGCCAAGTTAGATTTTCCCTTTGATATCCCATATCCCTTGAAGAGTTTGTCATGATCTTATTTTGACTCCATTGCCCAATGAACCGGATATTTCCTCTTTTTGTCTATCTTTCCTAGACCTTTCATATTCTGCTGTATCAACTCAACCCAACCAAACAAACATTTGCACGTAATAACTAGTCTAAAAATCCATAACCAAAGCAAACAAGATAAACTTTTGCAAACAAATATTTGAGAGATCCCTCTCTGAGAACAGGAGGACTAGATCCTGGAACTCTAAAGATTGGTTCTGATGTTGCCTTGTCTTTTGATTTGCCAAACTGTCAAAACACGGGATACCAACATAATGGCGATCACGGTGGGACCACTGAGTTCATAGTTGCTTAGCAAGATCTTATAAACTCATTAGTCTTTCAAACAACCATAGAAACTTAGAAAACCCAAAAATATTTAGTTTGGCTTCATAATAAACATGGTGGTGGAACCATAAAACATTTTATCTTTACAAAAGCTAAAAAAATTTCCACCTGGTGACTCCACTGGCCTCCAGTAGGCCTATTACCCTTCCAGTCCTTGTAGACTCCCTTGGGAATGCTTTAAGCAAACCCAATCATGCTGTTGGTGGACAGCAAATTTCAAAATCTTCCACCTGGCGACTCCGCAATCCCCAAAAGACCTAATGACTTCATTGGCAGAAGACTCTGAACTGGTTAAAAAGATTCAGTGACGTTAAATGCAAAACTCAACCATTACAAAAACAAACCCAAGAACTACAAGAAATGTATGATGAACAAGATTACAATGAGAGCAATGAAGAAGGTTGTCAGGAAACTCCTGATTGCATACCTATTTCCTGTATTATGCTATTAAGAGAATTTCATAACCAAATTGCAAAAACTAATAGTGAGCAGTGCCTTGAGGAAAACATAAGCCATTTTGAACCCACAAAATCTGAATTAGGAGAAGAGACAACACAACCAGAGTCTCTTCCATTATGTTACGAATCATTTCAGATTGTCAAAGAAAAATGGCATCTTGACAATATACTTGAAACAACTCATGAACCTTACAGTCAAAGTGACTGCCATGAAAATCATGAGGTGTTGTTTGAAATTGAGATAGACCAGGAAAAACAAGAAAATCCTCAAAATTCCCTTACGAGCACAAGTAATCATTCCCTAGAAGAGGCTCAAGAAGACATCCAGCCTCAAAACCAGTTAACACAAGAAGGAGAGGATTGTTGTTCTTCTGTCCAAAGCAAGGAGAACATTCCTTCTCTTTTTACATAGGAAGAAATTGATCAAATATTAAATAAACAGTCATCCCAAAATTATTTATTAGAACAAAAAACTCCCGCTCATTTATCTACCAAATCTTGTTGTCTTGAAATAGAAAATAAACGTGTAGGTCAGCTAAAGGAAAAAAATGATAACCCAATATGTTTTATTGGTGAAATGTTTATACTAATGATCTTTCAACTTCTGATAAATCTAATGATGATGATGAGCTCCAAACAGAAACTAATCATGCAGGGAAACCAGTAGTGGATTGGTGTCATGAAATTCATTATCATCAGCTTGAAAGCAGCAATCAGCCAGTCCAATTCATCAAGAATAATTTTCACATAATTGGGAATCAATTATCTATTAGTTGTAATGTTGGGGTTGAGAAGAAAGAGAAATTTCTTGAACAGGATGCATATGAGGAGCCTCCTCCTGAAAGAGTTGAGGTAATAAAAGATACCCCTACTCAAGAACATGATGATCTCTTCACAGAGTTTAGCTCACTGAATCCAAGCACACCAGGGCTACAAGAGGACAACACTACAATATATGATGAATCCTCTAGTTCAGATAATAATGAAGATGAGGAAGTTTTTCTTCCTCATAAAAACCTTTGCCTTAATCCAGTGGAGAAAGAAGAGATGATCCTGGTTGAAACATATCTTCCAAACACTCACAACCAGGTATTATTTCAAGATCCCTATGCTCATTTCTTGAAAATATTTGAAGAAGGGATAAAGGTTATTAGGAGCAGTATATTACCAAAAGAAAGAGGATTATTTAGCACTGCTGCTAAAAAACAAAAAGAATGGGAGTGGCCCTGTTTGTCCAGCCTGCCCAAGGAGATGAAGAAGGACCAATCATGGAATCATTTCCTGGATTGGTTGTACTGGAAAAGAGAGTTCATCAGCTAAAACATGTAAATGTTCCAAGTTAGATTAGGTTAGATAGGAAAGCAATAAAGCTCAGCTTTGAGCATTTAGTTAGTTGTTGATTTTTGTCTTATAAGAAAAAGAAAAATCTAAAAACGATAGAAAAGAGAAAAGAGGGCAGATTTTAAAACAAGAAAGGTACAGCCCCATACCAAAAAGGAGAAATAAATTCTGAAAGTCTGCAAGATTAAATGCCACTCCTGCAAAACACACTTCTAGTTAGTCAAACAGCCTAATCTTGACTAATTAGTTTTCAATTTACTGCTGATAGGATAGTGAATTCGATTTTCCAAACTGTTTAATCTTGGCTTATCAGTAGATAGATTAGGATAGAAATTAAAGGTTCAAACATGTTCAAAATCTGAACCTAAGTTTCCAAAAGAGAGATGACTCAAATCTATTTTAAATTTTGAGTCAAGAGATGTAAAAATCTAGTTCTAATTAATTCAAAACCTGAACCAGAGGAAAAGGAAGAAACAACTCACACAAAGTTAAAACAAAGCTGTAAAAAGAGAAGGCAACACTTTGAAACTTTCAGATCTTAAGCCTTCCATTTTGATTTTAATTTTCTGCAAATAATAATCTATGTGCAGCTTATTTTTATGCCATAGATCATAGCAATTCAAACAGCTTAATCTTGACTTGGCTGTTTTTAAATTTCTGTTGTAGAATTTAGAGAATGAAAGTCTGTTGGACAGTTTAATCCCAACAGATAGTAGATTAGGTAGAGAATTTTATGGACTCAACTGTTTAATCTGAGTCCATGGAGAAATAAGGAGTAGAAATAGATTATATTTTTTCTTTCAAAAAGAAAAAAATATTGTAAGAGAGTTTGCCAATCCAAGTGCACTCTAAGAAGAAAAATGTTAGATCTGTAGGATTGGGTAGGTAGAAAGTTGTATTGATGAAGATCCATTGCTTTTATGACTGCTAATATGTTTTCAAAACTAAATTATCCAGCAAAGGAATGGCAGCCCAATGGATCAGGCACAAGTCAACGTCCCAGAGAAATCAAGTCTGAATTCTTGATGCCTTCAAGAAGGCACCATCCCCATGTGGAGCCACTGTTAGCCACCTATAATATTTTGTTATACCAAAATGTGGCTAAGACTTTTTGAGCCTCCAAGGAACAAATTTTATCACTAAAAATTGTTGGCTCTTGAAGACTCCTTGAAGGCCTCATGCCTCTGTCCAGATCCTACATTGTTGTTCCCATTTCATACTCTGAAATTTCTGCTAAAAATCCAAGAGAAAAACTGTTGAAAAACCATCATTTTCCCTTTCCTCCCCACTCCAAAATTAACCTTCACTTTCTTCCCTTTTCTCCATAAAATCCCCTTTGTTTTTATCAATTTCCTTCTTCCATTCGTAAAAATCACTTTATAAGGTTTGAAACCTACTTCCAAAACCTTACCGAAACCTTCAAATCCCTTTGAAAACCATGAAAAATGCATAAAAAATACAAGTCTTTACTATGGGCTTAAGCCCCTTTGGGCTAAGTCCTAAACCACTTCCACATCATGCGCTTTGGGGCTGAAACCACTTGCTAAAGCATTTATCGCGTCGCAACCCTTCCAAACTGCGATTTTCTAAAGCGCTCATCGCAAAAGTTTGCGATACAATCCATCGCAAATCGCAGAGTTGAGGTTTTTTCTAAAGCGCTCATCGCAAATATCTGCGATGCGATCCATCGCAAATACTTGCGATGTGATCCATCGTAGATCTTCATCGCAGATCTCCATCGCATCGCAAATCCCTCCTCCATCGCAAATCGCAAATTGCATTTTTGTGAAACCCCTGATCACCCATCGCAAATATTTGCGATGCGATTTTGCGATCTCTTTAACCTCCTCTGAATAAAATCTCCACCGTTGGATGGCTACATCCAACGGTCACAATCTTTCACGACCTTTCGAAGCAGTTTTAACCTAAAAACGCAGGATTTCTTAATTGTTTTTGTGTTTTGCAGGTGTTTTAATGGTTTTCCATTATATAATGAAAGAAAGTCGAGGGTTGGGAAAGACGTTTCCTGCGCCTTCGAGCTATTAAAAAGAACCATTCGCGGGCTCGATTCAACGTTCTATCAATGCTCCATGGGCATTGATGCCTTTAAAATACCTACGCAGCCCTACACATCGACAAGACATTGTTTTATTATGAACATAGTTAAAGAGTATCAGTGTTGAAGACATAGCACACCAGAATAGAGGATTAATGGACAGATTTGTGGGGATTACGTCTAATATGCTTATCAAATGCCTAATCCCCAAATAAAACACGATTTACAGAAAACCTAAAGTGTTTTATCAGACAGAAAGCCTCCACCGCCACATCTTGAGGCAAATTGATTCCTCAGCTACCACAGAGCCACCTGTTGCCTCAAACCTTTCAAAGAAGAGGCCGAAGTTATTGAAGGAAATCAGATACTCGTCTCCAGCGCAGCCAGGGAGTTACTTCTGCAAGGAAATCAATGCAGAAATATCTGCAGAGTTACTCCAAACATTACACAAAGCCTCAAAGTCAAATAAAGCTCCCACCGAGCTTAATTCATAAATGTAAAATAGTTAATACAGCGTATCCACCTGTAACTTCTCCATCGAGCCCCTCAAAGGGCTGAGAAGTCTTCACTCTGTATTAATTGCCCTTGAGATATTTTGTTAGATCTCACCTCCTCATCTTCCTATAAATACTTCTGTAAAAGATGAGAAGTTGTTGGTTGTTGGTTGTTGTTTGATTACAAGCTGTAACACTGAAAATCTCCGAAATAAATATACAAGTCTGTTGAAGTTGAAAAAAAAATTGAAGTCTTGGATGTCTTGATGATGTTGTTGCATGCTTGTTCCTTAGAAGGCTCTATCATTGGATCCATGAGCTTGGCTGTTGGTGAAGTATTCTGAACTGTTTTATGTTTTCCCCTGTTTTCATTATGTTCCATAATTTCTTACTATAGTAGGTTGAAAGTTTTAGGCTAAGAAATGACTCCTGGAAGCACCTTAGACCTGTTCATCCTTCACTGTTTTATCTTTTCTTCTGATGAAGCATTTTAGAGGCTTTAAACTTTCTCTTTAGTCTACATGCTCGTTTATTTCTATAATAGCTCAAATAGTTGGTTTCAGCATGATTTATGGTTTTCCCTGCTTGCCTGCCATCACTTGAAAGCTGTTATTGAAGTCTCCCTTTGAAGTACCATTGTTTTAAGTTAATCAAAGAGGTCGGTTTTGATCTTGCCCTTTGCCATTGCTTGAACAGTTGTTTTGAAGGTCTTTATAGTTGTAAGCATAGATGTTATTTAGGTGTTCCCTCTTCTATGAGTGCAATAATCAGTGAATCTTTTATGTTTTCTAAATCCTTTAAAATAAAATCTTTGAGGAAATAGGGTGTTCCCTGAATCTTAGATTTCATTTTAAAAGTTGTCTTGAAGTCATTAATTGCTTAAATAATGTTTGTAGAATTTATGGTTAGCCATGTCTATCAAATATCTCTTTATTGTTAAGTTATGTTTTCAAGTTCCCCTTTTTGAGAATTAAACTTCTCTTTTTCCAAAACATTAATGTCCATCTCATTCCAAAACAAAGGATCCTGTGGCCAAGTTAGATTTTCCCTCTGATATCCCATATCTCTTGAAGAATTTGTCATGAACTTATTTTGACTCCATTGCCCAATGAACCCGATACTTCCTCTTTTTGTCTATCTTTCCTAGACTTTTTATTTTCTGTTGTATCAACTCAACCCAACCAAACAAACATCTGCACTTAATAACTAATCTAAAATCCATAACCAAAGCAAACAAGATAAACCTTTGCAAACAAATATTTGAGAGATCCCTCTCTGAGAACAGGAGGACTAGATCCTGGAACTCTAAAGATTGGTTCTGATGTTGCCTTGTCTTTTGATTTGCCAAACTGTCAAAACACCGGAGACCAACAGAACCCATAACATCAGCTTGAGAAAGAAATCCAACATAAGAGAAAAGATCACCATCCAAACATAAGAACTCAAGAAGAGAGTGTTATAGGTAAGCTGCACCGAAGATTTTTTCAATTAAACAACTTGAATAAATGATTTACTATTGAAAATGTAGAGAGCAAGGTATTTTGGCTTGTGCCTTAGCTAGTGAAGACCTCGAATTGTCCTCATGAGTTAGACTTTAGTTAGGATGAGTTATTTCTAGTTTACTGGAATAATCATCAATTTAGCATGCGTGGAGTTTGAGCTTCAGTTATAAGAGGAGTTTTCGTCAGTCTAACTACATGATCGAGTGGCAGTTATGAGTTCAGTTGGAACATGTTCAAGCTTCAGTCTTGATTGAAGGACGAATGAGTTAAGAACTCCAGTGTTGATTGGAGGGAGAAAGAGTGACTCTCTCGGTTAACTCGTTACTTAAAAACTCGAGTTATAAATTTGAAATAGCCTAATTTACTATTTAGCATGGATCGAATTTATAAAGAGAGGAAAAATACACGAGGAAAGGACATTTGTTTCATGCACAAAGGTTTGTGTGACAAGACATCTCATGAGTTTGTGAGAGGAGCCTTGATTGTGGAGAGTGTAGGAATTGTGTCCTAAGAAATAGGAGGAACAAGAGCGCTAGGGAATAAGATATTGATTGTGTGTAGAGCTTGTGTCCTAAGCAGTATTAAGTCACAAGTGTGCAATATTAAGGAGAAGAGAGCAGGGTTTGCAGAGCAAGTCAAGGCGGCAACAGAGGATCAATTGTGTGCAGGAACCAAGATCAAGTTGTGATCAAGGAAGGCCAAGATCAATTATATTAGCTGATATTTTTGTGAGAAGAAGAACACTTTCTCAGGAGAGATAGATTGCTTTGTAATAGATCCAATTGCTCAAGAACAATCAATAAAATAGCCACATCAAGGAGGAATATTTTCCCTGTTGGGTTCCCTAAAAAAAAATAAGTGTGTCTTTTGTGTGATTGTGTCTTTGTTGAGAAATTTTGAGTTTAACCCTGGCCAGATGCTGCATATAGTGTTTTAGTTACCTTTCCTAATCACACACATTCCAATATACCAGGACAAAGTAAATAAATCAACTTACTTCACCAAGCATCGTCCAAGATATACCATAAGCATCCATGAAAAGAGACCACACAATTTCCAATTGCACCCATGAAAGAAAAGTCACTCAACTCTTCCATCCATAGCCAAATTGTAAGAGAGAAAAATCACAGAAATTTTAGACCTTCTAAGATATTTCTCCCCCAAATCCAACCATGATAAAATGAAAGGAAAGCACCTATATTTATAGAGGAGGTGCTCAATTTTGCTCGCAGTGAAATATTATTTTACTAAGGTAAAACCCCAATTCTAGCTTAAGGAGGTGCAAAGGCCCTCTTGTATAATTAATTAATGAAAATTACATGAATTTAGGGGAATTCATGCCACATGTACAATGATGAAGGGGAATGAGCCCTCACAAAGTGCCCATCTCCATAAATGAAGGGGATGAAGGGCTTGTTGGCATGGCATCCAGCCTCCCAAGGCCCATCAACAACATAGCTTATCTAAGAAGTCTTTAAATCTGCCCACCAAAAGCCTCTAAAGTGGGCAGACAACCCCAAAAATTCTCCTCCAAGGTGGGTACAAGGGCCCCCAATGCCATTGACTAAGTGGGAGAGGGGGACCTTCAAGTTCCTCCACAGCTGTAACAAATCCTCCACTAAACAAGGGAGTTCCACCTCCAAATGTCTTTCAAAGTGGGAAATAAACCCTTTTTCTCTGATATAGGCTCATGTACCTCCAATAAATGACCCTTAAAAGGGTGTATAGACCTTCACAATATTTATTATAAGGGTCACAAAATTGTTATGAAGTGGGCACATGGCTCACAAAGCAAGGCAAAGGAATGACCAAAGGGAAAACTACGCCTCCAAGATTCCTCCAAGTGTAGAGTGTTTCAAAGTGAACTCATCTGGCTCCTTTAAAGGTGGGAAAACTCATCCTTTGGGTCCTCATAAGCTGGGTTGAGCACCCCATTTCTTCCATGTGTCTGTTGTGCAAATAAATGGGCTCTTCAATAGGAAATCCCCCATAGGATGAGAAAATTACTCCTAGCAATGGTCACAAGACTTTACACGCACATGTAAGCCCATCATAAATTTCATTTCACATGTGTACAAATCACCTTAAATAAATGTTGGTTCCAACAACAAAATCTGATTTTGGCCCAAATTTAGGTTGTCCTCCCCCCCCTCCTTTAATTTTATTTTTTAATTCCAGTCCACATACCTATATATATTATACACAAGAGAGATACCTTACACCAATTAATTATATTGGGAAACTTTTTCTATGAAATTAGGCATTGTTCTCTGTATTCATTTCCTCCCTTCAAGTTCCAAGTGAGTTTAGGACTTGGTTTATGATTGCAGACAAAATTTCTGTGGTGTCCTATTTACATTTTCATGCCATGCTCAAGGTCTCTTTTCAACCTCTACTTATGTAGTTGACAGCGTTCCAAAAGATGCACCTATAGCCATCATGTTAGTTGTCTTCCCAAATTATTTGAACTCTAGTGATCATGTGTTTGGGAGTTTTAGTTGCTTGATGCCGAGTGTCATTGAAATAGGATGGGACTGTAATGATTGCATTCGAGATAGACCTCCCTATATAGGCTTACAAATTTACACTCCTCTTTTCTTTGTCAAGATGAATCCTTAATTAGAGAGGCCCATCATCTATTGACCAAACTACTGACTACATATTTCACTCTTTGTGCCATTATTAGAGAGGCCCATCATTTCTCTTTGAAAATATTTTGTTGATTTGTTGACTTTTGTAAGGCATTTGACTCTGTCATGAGAGAGGCATTGTTTTAGAGGTGATACGGCATTGGCTTCTATCATAAGACTATATTATTTAGTGCTTGGTAATTTCTGCACTATCGACATCTTCTTAGACTACCTTAGGAGTACTATAGAGGTCAAATAGGAATTCCCTCTCTCACTAATTCTCTTTGGGTTTTATATCGATGAGATGGACTCCTTTCTTAGGAGCACATATAGGATGGTGCTGATTTTCTTCTACCTGATGTCTTGATCTCCTTGCTTTTAGTTTTCAACAACATGATCCTCTTGTCACCTCACCTAAGGGGTTGTAGAGACAAATTGAGGCCTTCTCCAACTCTTGTGATCTTTGATAGTTGAAATTTGAACTTAGTAAGACTAATATTATGATCTTCACATGTCTCAGCATGCTCTCCTTGACTACCATTTTTACATTGGAGGGGATGGGATTCATATTACTACAACCTACACATACTTGGGGGTCAGATCTTAGGGGTCTAGCTTAGCTTGAGGCATGCTTTCTAGCTCCAACTTAATAAGTAATATGGTTTGCTTAGCTAAAGAGATAGTGCTCTAGGACATCTCTTTCAAGATGCACTTCTTTGGACATGATCATTAGAGCCTTGACCCATTATGGCTTCAAGGTCTGGGGACCTGGCTTGCTTTGGGTTGATTGGGATAGGATAGAGAGATTCTAAACCCTTATAGTATGATGCTTCATCTGCTGCTAACATGCAATTCCTCAATCTATCATCTAGGTGGAGTTCAGGGTATTGCTTCAATAGACCCCTCCTTGGTGTAATTGTTGTGGGTTCTTCTTAATTGCTTCAGTTAGTGGCCATTTCTATCAATCAAATTTCCATTTTTAGGTAATATTTGGACACTCTAGGTCAGCTCCTACTATCTAAATGTGACTTAACCTTGAATATTAGAGAGGATATCTACAAACTACATCAAAATAACTTGGATTTCCCTCCTTGAGGGCATTTGCTTGAATAAGTAATTTTATTATTTTGAGTGCTTTATGTAGCTAAGTGAATCTTATTGTTAGGCCTATCTATACTATTAGACATTGGATGCACAACCTTAGTATTCCCCTTGGTTCATTCAGAGTGGGCTCCCACTATCTTTGGTTTGAGATAGCTCACTGCATCACACACCTCAAAGGGAATTTTCAGCTATGTGACTTACAAGAGATCAAGTTGGGGAAGAACATTGTCTTCAAATGTTCCATCTATTAGGAGATAGCATTGTTACATATTTATTGGATACATTATTGACTGATAACACTTGTTGTGTGGTTTTTTTTTCATGACTCAGATATTTTTCATCACTTTTAAAGTTTTGTTTGTTGCCTAGAGTCTATAGCCCAGGGACTAGGAACTAGGCCTTGCCTAGCTTTCCATTTTAAATCTTAAAAGACAAAAACAATATCATTTTGCAAATCTGTTTTTTTAGCATTTGAAGGATAGATCTGTAGGCTTATCATGGACTCCTCCCTTATGTTGGACGAGAGCTAGCCTTATGTGATAAGGATGATCACCAAGGTGACAATGGGTGATGTCCTCAAGTAACTTTGGGGTTTGTAGTTGATAATTGAATCTATATTTTGAAGCACAGATTTTCGAGGTAGCAATGAAGTGCTTTTCCCCTTGGATTGATAGAATGAGTTTGTCCCAACAAATTTGCAAATGCTAAATTTCTATTTTGTCTTATATCATTTTTAAATGCCTTTCTCTTTCACGACAATACTAGTCAGCAACCTTGAGGGCTATGTTTGACAATATTTTGAATCCTTGCAAACCAACATCCCTGTGGAAGTGTTAATGTTTTAGTTTTTGGATCTCTTTCTGAAGAATTTATCAACCACCACTTGTTAGTTTTTTTGAATAAATAACATGAGAATCTACATAAATAAGATAGAAATAAATAACTCTTTTATATTGTAAATGATACTATGTAAAGACCAACTTAATTTTGCATCAAAGTTACTCGTTTGACAACATGCATTGTTTATGGTCATTGGAGTAGGTTTCATCTTCTTCTAGAGTTTGATGAGGAGGAAAGAAGTTGTTGAAGATGCCTAGTCAGTCATAATAGGCAGTGGTGGAAAACTCATCCCAATGACATTATGGCTGAGACTTGTCTGAATGATGATCATGGAAGTTACTCTTGAATCATAAATCTGTTGAAGGTTCTAGCTCGATTATAGAGTAAATTTCTTCTCTTCTCCTTTTTGCTTCATTGAAGAAAAACAAAAATAGTGGTTTTGAGTCCTTTATGTATTCTTATTCTAAGAGTTGAATTCTTCTTTTGAATGTGTTGTGTTGGTCGGAAATTGATTTTGATTGGCAATGAATGATGCATTTATAGCTTCTTTCTAAATTGCATTTTCAACCATTTCTTGGTACTTTTGAGGGCATTCATCCAAAGAGTGTTGTTCTATCATCTATGTGAGTGAGGAGGATAGAATCATGATACAATAAGACATTCATTTCGTTAAAGTTACTACGTTTAGGAAGTATTGGCCATAGTTAAGAGGTTTTGATTGGTCAAATGTTGTGAGTTAATGAGATTTTCTTGACAGGTTACACCAAAAACTTGTTTCTAAAACATTTGAGGCACCCTGAGGGGTATAGAGATTTAGAAAAGTTCTTTCTATTCTTATTTACTCAAGTAGAGGACCTGTAGTTATTTTGGTAGTTCATCTTAGCATAGATGATAAGAAACATAATATGATATTTACTAATATTTTTGTAAAGAATATATGGGTGGAAAGAATTTGGCATATTTTAGAAGCCTTTATCTAAATCACTTCACTTGATTGGCTAGTCTGAAGGGGTTTCTAGCATCCAAATTTTTTTTCTATCTCACCATATTGGGTGAAATCGACTAAGCCATAAATACCCTCTCCAATGGGAACATTCTTTGTTTCAATTTCAAATGAGAATGTATCACTAATTTGAGACATATAATTGACTTATAAAACTCTAGATTCAGTGCCAACATTTTCCACTTTATCATCTCCTCATTGGAAACAAAAGACATTTTTACAAACTGTTCAAGATCAGTATTTTCAGTAGAATACCTATCAACATGAAGACTACTATGGTTAATGCAACTATGAAGTGGTAAATACATACAATATGATAAATATTTAGATACATCCTTAGATCCTTCAGCATAAAATAAGTTCCTTCATCAAGCATACCTCCATGGACCACCACCCATATTGCCCTCCAAGTCCCAATTGGTTATCAAACTAATTTTAATTTTACCCAACAGCTCAAGCATAAACAACGAAAGAACCTAGAGCTACAACTGGGGATGATTGTTCCACAGATATGCACTTTCCTCTAACATAAATGAGATGCATTCCATTGTTTGGTAAGATTACCATCAATTCCAAAATCAAAGGCAAAACCAAATGCCAGAGATACAAAACCACCCATTTCAATTTTCAATTGATCCAGATGCAATCCAAAAGGAAGAAGAAATAAATCTTCTTCTTGTGCCTTCTTCCCCTAGTGTTTCTCCTGATTCATTGAATCCATTGCTTTCTCCTTCTCTCTTACACCATTTCTTTAGAAATTCAATTGTCCCTGCCTTATCAAGGCTCTGTGCTTTCAATTTTTTTTTTAAGAAGAAACATATATAGTAAGTGGAATGGTAGTTAAGTGATGGAGCTCACTAGCACCATGCCTGGGCAATGTGATTTGTTGTCCACAACTATAGACAATGTTTCATATTCTTATTTTGAAGTACAACAAAATCAATGTGTGGCTTATTTGAATACAACAGTTGCAAATTATTGATTTTTAGACGTTCAAAATATCTTGATAAGTGAGGGAGAAAATGAGATTCTTCCTTTGATTTTTTCTGCTCAACCATCAAATCTCACTGAAGGCTCTAGTCCTATTAAGAGCATAAAATAGGTTGAACAAAAAATTAATGGGAGTAAACTTTTGACTGGTTGCAAAACCGTGGAATTAGTGAAAGAATATTGCAACACTAATTATCAACCTGCCATCTCAAAAGTTGCAAGAATACTTTCTTTTAAGGTGCCTAGGTTAATTATTCCAGATGATGTGTGAGTGTCACCTGTTAAACAATCTATAGTGAATCATTTTGAGAGTGTTTTATTTCAATGGATGGCAAGCCATATTACCTCTAAAAAATCTAAATTATTTCTCAGAGTTCTTTTCAATTGCAATGTGAATAAAGTATGTGATATATTTTCCATAAACCCTTTAATGGTGGCAAGAAATTGTATTTTTTCAATATTGGCTATTTTTTCAACACTCTGACCCAATGCATAATAATATTCTGCTGCAAGTATGCTGCTCATTCACTGTGGAAAATTTCACCGGTCTAGGGTCTCTATCCACAAGGTCTACCCCTCCTCTTTGACTTCCACAGGCTCCTTATCAAACTGATCCAAAACTGGTCCTATCTAGGATCCAACACCTACAAACACTTCATCACAGACACATACTTTTTTTATTGTTTTGCTGTAGCTCCACTGCTGCAATCTAGGCCTAGTTGGGGCATATAAACCAGTCCCTAACAGTCCTCTAATTTCTGCCCAGAATTGCCTTAAGGAGGTACAGACACCCTTCTATGAAAGGATATGACCCTCGTTGATGATGCTGGGTTGTTATAGCCTCCACCATCTCTTTGACCTCCCTTCAAACAGTTGCGGCACCCTACAACAAGGCTGTGTAGGGCTGCGACATCCCTTCTAAGAGTCTGCCCACCTTCCTTTCACCTCAAAACAACCCTCCCTTACTTTTGCCTTCAAGAACAACACTTCGGTCCTGCACTTAGCTCGGACCCTTCTCCAGCTACTCATTCACCTTCCTGCAGCCCTAAAACAGACTTGTTCCCACGCTGGTATGCCCTCTTCTCACTGCAGCCAGATCATAGATATGTATTTTCCCTTCAACGCTTAGGTTTGTGTTGTGTTGCACAAGGATGGATGCTAAAATGAGGATCACACACCTCTTATTTATAGCCTTTTAAGCCTCCACGGATTTTCTTGAAGAGACCCATCTGTTGGAACCCTTTTACACCAAGCCTACATGACTTGGAAACCAATAATTACCTAGTAAACTTCAAAAATTCATTTCTCTCTAACAACAACTCGGATTCGAATGATTATCGATGAGTTGGAATCGTATCATCGAGCACTATCATCCCCATCCATCACATGTCGATTTCTCATCATGGTTTTGGCCCAAACACGATAGGTGAAAAACCCCCAAGCTTGGATCTCAAGCCCACAAGCCCATTTGTGGTGCTTTGACCTCCAACCCTCGATCACCAGGGTTTGGAGTACCTCCCAAGCTACATAAAAAATCAACAAGAAATAGATCCAATATCTAAGTTGTTGTAAATATAAAATAAGAAAAGATCTAATATTTGAGAACAAGCCGTAACAACTAGGAAACTAGTTCAAGAAATAAAACGATAAGAACATGAATAGTTAGGTAAACCTGAGTTGTAAAATCCTCATAATGAAGGTAATGCATTGATTATATTTTTGTTGTGGAAATGGAAAAATACATTGAGTAGTTTTATATATATGAACATTAGAAGAGGGGGAAAAGATGAAACATTTAGTTTGCCAGTCATAAAGTTGGATGAGTAAATAGCCAACTTTTATTTTAGATATATATTTTTTACAATCATTGTTTTTTCATGGAGCATTACAACATGAATGATGTTTACTATTGAATTTTGTTTTTAAAGGATGCTAAGTCACCTTCCCCAATAATTTGTTAATCTCTTTTGTTGAGCAATAAGATGAATCTAACCTGTGACTTTTGAGAATTTGGATTATCTAACAAGCTACTGTTGTGATGAAATTATATCATATTTTTCAATTTCTTTATGTACTTTATGGATTACTAGGATTAAGGCTCACGAAGGAAGGTATGAGACATTCAAGGATGTGCATATGACATTTTGGAGCTTAATTTCTCCCATTTTCACTATCTACTTTTACCATATGTTTCAAGCATATATATGGTTGATGCTTTTCTTTAAATTTGTGTTGAATGATCAAATTCATTTAGAGAATAGTAGAACAGGAAAATGAAAATATGAACAGTTGTCAAATCCAGTGAGAAATTAGTATGATTTTAGTATGAATATTTTCATTGCTAGCCATAATTGTGCCATACTTTCTGCATATGAACTGTGTTAGAATGTAGAAATGCCCCAACATTTCAAGTGGACACTATGCCCATCATCAAGGGATCCAATTGAACCTTCTGCACCCATCATTAGGGGATCTAAATTATGTAGTAAGAGGCTTAGTAAATGGCTATAAAAAATAAATGGCATGGAAAGTTGGATAAGTTACAAGTAAAAATGAAGTATGCTAGAATTTAGAAAAAGATATCAGATAAATGTAAGGTCCGCGATCAATTTTGTAGTCATTTCCAGTTTCGAAGGGCTCCTAAGGTGGGTCTTAAAACTCAAAATACTGCTCAAATTTGCATTCCTGAAGATCATATTCCCTTTTGGAATTTTGGCAATCTGAACTGTCTTCAGGGGCACCAATGACACCATCATATGTCCTGATTTGAATTTCATTGTATTCTTTATCTATGAAATTTGAGACAAAGGGGTCATTATGCACCCATTTTTCAACTTTTGAACCATTCAACCCCATTGTATCATGTGCAGGTCTTTTAGAAGTGTCTTCTTAGATAAGGCAGAAAACATCATTATTGATATGTTGATCTCTGCTTGGCTCAAAAACAATGGCACTCTTTGAGCATAAATCATTCTCCCACATCTACACAGAGAATAATATTGAAGTTAACACCCTAGCCAAGGCATCAGCCGAATCGGAAGCAAGCTAGCTGATAATTGACATGTACAAGGGAGAACAACATTCCAGCTCCACCAGAAAATTACACTAGAAGTCATTCTCCAGTTACCCGTGATGAGCTTTCTCCTTTCAGGTACCTTCTCGTCTTTCCCAATGAAAGAAGTTGAAAGTTCTGAATTTGAAAAATAACTCTCTCACGGTATTTATTGAGCTAAATTTTACAAGCCTGTCTAGCCTAATTTATTTGGATTTAGCTAACAACAATTTGTCTGGTAGTATTCTGCCTAGCTTGTGGACCTACAAAAATATCCATTCTGTGAGCCTGGAAAGAAACAAATTAAGCAGTGAAATTCCTCCTGGCATGACATCCCTTTAGGTTCTCTCTTTTTGTCTGTACAGTGTTCCTTTTCTCCACGCCTCAGCAATATTCAGAGTAGAGATATGTCAAAATTTGCATGTTTATATCTCAGTTGGTTCAAAATACAGTATGAGGATATTCAACATATAGTGATCATAGCTATTGCACAATCTCTCCCTTCTGAAATTCGTTTTTTTTCCTCATAGAAGAGCATCTTATTCTTGCAAACACTTTATGCTGGCACTCTACTATAGATAACTATGTTGGGCTACAATATTGGAGAGATTTACTTGAAAAAAACTTATATATCAAAGATTCTACTTCCAATACTTCAAATATTTGAATGGATTTATGTGGCATATCACCAATGCAAAGCTTTTGTTAGAGATGAACCTTACTTTGAATTCATAGAAACCCATTCAGCAATTTTGGATGCACGTTTTCTTCGAGACATCATGCAAGAATCTAAGGTTGATAGGATCAATTTCATTGTACCTGTAGCTTCATGACACTGACGGTGCACATGAGTATTTCCATAAAGATGAGCTGAAGCATTCCCATAGAACTTGATATTTACAAGTTCACCAAACTTAAAAATTTCTGTATGGGCATCTTCAGAAAATTCACCATAATGAAGGGTAACTCCTTCACTAAATTCTCAAACCCTTCTTTATCCAACTTGTCATAAGTATCACAAATAGGAGGGGTCTTAAACATTACCATTTTATGACTGCTTCGTCCAACTTGCAGCAACAGATAACTATGTCTATTAGTATCAGAGGTATGTTTATCACTTCCACCAGCATCTAGGAAAATAAACATACCCTCATGGAGTCGACGATCAATTTTGTAGTCATTTCCAATTTCCAAGGGCTCCTAAGGTGGGTCTTCAAACTCAAAATACTGATCAAATTTGGATTCCTAAAGATCATATGCCCTTTCATAATTTTGGCAATCTGAACTGTCTTCATGGGAACCAATGACACCATGATATGTCCTAATTTTAATTTCATTGTCTTCTTTATCTATGGAATTTGAGACAAAGGGGTCATTATGCACCTATTTTTTAACATTTGAGGCATTCAACCCCATTGTATCAGGTGCAGGTATTTTAGCAGTGTTTTATTTGATAAGTAAGACAACATCATTATCGATAGGTTGACTTCCACTTGGCTCAAAAACAATGTCACTCTTTGAGAATACATCATTCTCTCACATCTACACAGAGAATAATACTAAATTTAACACCCTAGCCAAGGCATCAGCCGAATTGGCAGCAAGCTAGCTGATAACTGACATCTACAACGGAGAACAGCATTCCAGCTCCACTAGAAACCTACTCTAGAAGTCATTCTCTAGGTACCTTCTCGTCTGTCCCAATTCAAGAAGTTGAAAGTTTTGAATTTGAAAAACAACTCTCTCACAGGAGTTATTGAACTAAATTTTACAAGCCTGCCTGAACTAATTTATCTAGATTTAGCTAGCAACAATTTGTCTGGCAGTATTCTGCCTAGCTTGTGGACCTGCAAAAATATCCAGTATGTGAGCCTAGCAAGAATCAAATTAAGTGGTGAAATTCCTCCTGGTATGGCATCCCTTCAGGTACTCTCTTTTTTCTCCATCTCAAACAACAGTTTTATCAATATTACAAGTGCCCTAACAGCTCTAAAAGACTGTCATAACCTTACCACATTGGTTCTGTCAAAGAATTTCAATGGGGATATGATTCTAGTTGATACACATGGATTTCCCATGCTCTGGACATTAAATCTTGGAAATTGTGCTCTTTCCGGGCAAGTTCCAGTTTGGCTCCTGAAATGTCCAAATTTACAGGTCTTGGATCTTTCCTGGAGTAATCTCAATGGAGTTATTCCTATTTGTTTAAACACTCTTCAATATCTTTTTTGGACATGTCAAATAATTCTCTGTCAGGACCAATTCCAAAGCAGCTTATGGAGTTACCTAGTTTTAATTCAATACAAATACCCCTGTATCAGCTCAAACTCCCTTTGAGCCCCCCTTATATGTAAAGCAAAATCAAAATTCTTTTGGGCTGCATTATAATCAGTTGTCTAATCTTCCCCCTTCGCTATACTTGGCCAGAAACAATCTCAGTGGCACTCTAAGCCCTGAGATTGGCCAGATGAAAATGCTTCATATTCTAGATTTGAGTCATAATAATTTCTCAAGGATAATCCCACACACGCTGTCTAACTTGAAAAATTTTGAGACCTTAGATTTGTCAAACAATAATTTTTTTGGAATCATACCACCATCCCTGAAGGATCTCACATTCCTAGTAAGGTTCAATGTCTCTAATAATCACTTTCATTGGTTAATACCTTCTGGACATCAACTTGATACCTTTAACAAGTCTAGTTTTGAAGGAAACCTTGGTCTCTGTGGCCAGCCTCTTACTACCACCTACAGTCCACCTGTGTCAATACCGGGGGTACCTATTGCTGCACACAGAATCAATAGGCTGGACATAAATACCATTCTTGGCATAACCATGAGTGTTGGTGTTGGGATTGCTTTTCTTCTAGCTGCGGTTCTTTGGAATCAATCAAGAAGTCAGGTAACAGAGTAGGGAGTTTCAGACGAGATGGATTTTGACATGCCTCACAGGCTTTATGATGCCTTGGGATATAAATTGGTGTTGTTATTCCAGAATCATTGTCGTAAGGATCTTGCTATTGCTGATCTCTTGAAAGCTACTGGTAATTTTTAGCAGGAAAACATCATTGGCTGTGGAGGCTTTGGATTGGTATATAGATCCACTCTGGAATATGGCACACAAAATGCAATTAAAATATTGACAGGAGAATGTGGTCAGATGGAGCATGAATTTAAGGCTGAAGTAGAAGTTTTATCAAGAGCCCAACATAAGAATCTAGTGTCATTACAAGGATGCTTCAAGTATGGGAATGATAGACTGCTTATTTATTCCTATATGGAGAATGCAAGTTTGGTATATTCTATGAGCCTATGACGCTTTAAATACCATCATAATTTTTATATATTTGTTTTAATTAGACGTGTAATAGCTCTATTCTCCAAGTCACCTCATGATGTTATCAACGATGCGCTATGATAATAATATCTCCAAGTTCAGTTTCAAAGTGTCTTCACAAGATGCTCCAAGATGTCGTCAAGGTGCTCCAAATAGATCTTCAACAAGATATCTTCTACTTCTTTTCAAGGTGCTCTAAGTCTGTAGGCCTTAACTCTTCTTCAACATCCTACTCCTAAAATGTCTCCAATATTGCAAAGAAAAAGTAGTTATAAGCCTTCAAAAATACCTTAAAAGAAATTCACCAAAAAATCCCTTCAGACCTGTTATTATTTCACTTCAAATAGTGCCCAGTCTGTTCTAAAGCTGCTAACCATTGTCCTCAAGATAAAACAAATTTTCTTCAAGCCTTCTAAAAAATGTTTTCCAAGATCATCTTCAAAAGGAATCTAAATTATGTGCAAGAGGCTTGGACTAAGTACACACGGTCTTAATTTAGAGCTCTTAGCCTAGAATGTGTCGCAACGAATAATTGATCAAGCATCAGATTCACATGTAGAGGTCAAGAATAGGTTCAAGTCTAAATGCTGAGATATACCTTCTCACCAAGCTCAAAATTTTTCCCACAAATCCGAATAGCCTTTTTTCCACACACAGGTCTAAACTCTTGAGCAAATCTGAGATACAAGTAGTAGATCTGAGGAATATATATGATGAGCCCTCCTCACAGGACCAAGCTGCCAATTAGCTTGTTTTTTGGAGGTTCAAGTCTCCATAGAATATCCTCAAGACCGAAGTTGTTTGAGGACTGAAATTCACAACAGTGTTTTAGCTTTGTCCACAACTCTGGTTTCCACTGGTCCAAGGGTTTTGTAGCTTCCTCTTACAGGTCTGAAGGTATGAAACTTTTTGTTACAGGTCCAAAATATAGAGAGTATCTTTCTGTCTTATCCACCGAAATCTTTAGAGACATGCGAAGTCTGGACTGTCCAACAAAGAAATCTGAGCCAATAGTCTATACACAGTCTGAAACTGCTATAGTCACTATGCAAGAATCACTATAATCTTCCACAGTTTGATCAAGAAGTTCACCACAAAAAATACCAGTGTTGTAGCTTGGTTTGCAATCCAAAATTTTGTCTTCTAGCACAATTCTTATCACAAGTCCGAAGGAATAGATAACCATCACAGATTTTTGACCCAAACAAATTTTATTCCTCGACTTCCAAGTCACTCCTGCGGTTATACTCTACTTATTTCACCTCATCCTCAGTTCCGCCTAGATGCATTTGAGATCTGTATCCTTCCTGGATCTATTATCGCTGTGATATCCCTTAAATTTACAAGTTTTCTCAAGTGGTCCAAAAGACTTCCTACTTTGCTCCCTTGTTCCTGAACTTTGACAAAACATAGTAAATAAATTCACATTTATAGAAATTTCAAGAACTAGACAAATAAATATATGACATGAGACCATCCATCGAGTATAGGTTCCTCTGTGCATGAATTGTTATGATGTATATGCATGTTAAGTAATAGCATCATGGTTGCTTGTATCTATTGACTAATACACACTTCTTGTTTCCTAGAAAACATTTGATCAGTAATAATATTACTGTATCTGTACTTGCTTGATATTCATATTACAAGTACTAATATAAATAACTAAAAAAACTGCAATGGCCCAATCTTAAAAATTGAAGTGCCAAAATTTGTTGCTGAATTAAAACAAAATTTTTGAAATCCATTAAAAATCCCACATTGTATGAGACCTTGCCTTCAAATTTAATTATCTGGCATATACAACAGGGGTGCACTGCATTAACAACTTGAGCAACATGCAGTGGCCCAATAAACTTGATAAATGTCCCAAGTTTTAGTGTTTTGGGATGCCAAAGTACTACATTTTAACTATTAATTTCCATGAGGCTTCATAACTTATCTCGCTTAAATATATTCTGGGTGTAACCATTTTGCTTCCTGATCTTGCCCAAGGTCATGTGAAAGTGCTTTCTCACAAAACATCTTTGACCTCAATCTACTCTATTCCCTGTTCTTAACTTCATGTTCAGCATAAATCATGGAGATATTATCTCGATCTTTACCTTTCGACACAAACTTAGCCTCTTCCTCTAATTTTTTTCACCTGAGCAACATGTTTCTTCCCAGAAAGATGCGAGTCAAAAACAATTTTACTGTTACAAACTGCATTACACAGAGTACATACCTTAACTTCCACTATTGCAGTGCCAACTTCCAATAACCTTTGTCGTTTGGTAGCTATGTCATTTGTTGCTTTTGCTTTAAATTTTCTTTTCCCAGTGTTAGAATCAGAAAATTCCCCTTATGATTTTTTTATTTTGTCTGGATGTGTGAGCTTCCTACTGAATTTTATTGTCAAAAACTAAGGATCGGAGGTTTATATTTATACTATTTTACCATGTTTTAAATGAAACGTACTTCTAGAAGAGGAGGCTGACATGTGTGCCAAAGTGCAGGTCAGCTCACTGTTAGGTGTAATTTTCTTAGTCTTAAAAATTCAATATCTCACAAACTACTAGGAGTTTTGGGACAAATAAAGGCTCATTAGAAAGGAAAAAATACACTCTATAAGATAGTATAGGAGCAAATTTGGAAGGATGCCTCTAAGGTCGTAAAAACAATTTTTCTTTGTGACTGTCCTTAATGTTTGTGTGTGCCTTTGTTGAGAATTAGGTAGGGCTAGGTTTAAGTCAAATTCTCTTCTTGATAATTACTTGTGAGCTTACTTCTTTTACTTATGTCTTTAATCAATTCAATTACCAAAACACAAGAGACACAAATTTAGGCTCTTCAAGCTAGGACCAAAACCTCTCCCTCTTGGAGAGGAAAACCCACAAGAAATTCTTATTATAGACTTTTAGATGACAAGTACCATGACCATGACACAAACCCTTGACCCTTGTATGCCTCCAAGACCTTGTCACTGCTTCTTCATTGAATCTTTAAGCTGGTCCTTCTTTTCTGCACTATCCTGCACCGTCTTGCTCTTTTCTACACCGGGACTAGAGAGCTTGGTCTAACTGTATTTCCCTTCTCCGACTGTATGTGATCATTACTGAGATATCAACACCTTGTTATAGAATATCCTGTGCACACCTTGCACATTCACTTTAACTTTCTCATTGGTCTTCAACATGCACACACGTCTTATTTCCTTTCAATGAACAGTCCACCATTTTCATACTCTAATGATACCCTTACTTGTGTTGCATTACTTCGTTGAGCACACTTATTATACATAGCACTTCACACAATCCTGTAACTACTAAACACAGTCCTGTAACTTCTTTTTCTTCAAGAAATATATCCAGGTCTTGTGGGAGAAGTCATCTATAAAAGTCATGTAATAGGAACATCCTCCCAAGGATGTCACGGGCAGCATACGAGATAAATCAGAATGTATCAACTGCAAGATATTAGTTGTCTTTATGACACTTGAGGGGAATGGTCCCCTTATATGCTTCCCTTCGGCACAATTCTGATATATACCTTCATGATCATCTTTAAATTCGGGCATCCCCATCACCACCTTCGTTGCTTCGGAAAGGGCTTTGTAATGAAGGTGTGCGAACCTCCTATGCCATAACACTGTTTGAAGAGTTGTATCACATCACATAGCCCCCAATGGACTTCCTCCAACAGAGTAGAGTGTATCAACTCTAAAACCAATAGTAAGAGCTTCTTTGAAGTTCCTCTTCCAGATGCGTACCTTTCCATCAACGAATGCCACCTTGAACCCTTTGTCTTCCATTGCCGAAATAGACATAAGGTTCTTCTAAAAATCAGGTACGTACAACACATCTTGTAAACAGACGACCTGACCTTGAGATAGATGAAGGGTCACATTCCCTATCCCTTTCATGAGATATGTGGCATTATCTCCAAGCATAATTTCTAAATTAGTATCTTTATCAATCAAATCAAAGAGGGCTTCTTTATAACCAGTGAGGTGCCTTGAAGCACCACTATCAATCAACCAAACATCCAGGGTGTCGGGAGGAGATGTAACAGAGAGGGCAGATAGAAGAATATATTCATTTTTCTTATTATCAACAACATTAGACTCACCGTACCTATAATTTCTTGACCTATTGAAAGGTTGCCCATTTCCACTACGATCAGAGGGAGCCTTCCTTTTTCCTTTGAACCTGTTGTTCCTTTGATTTCCATTCCCCCTGAAGTTGTTGTTGTCATCATCCCTGAGAGAGTCCCTTCTATTGGGGCACTCTCTTGCATAGTGGCCAGACTTGTTACAAGTGTAACATCTTCCCTTCCTTCATTTGGGCCCCACTCTACCATGGTTTTGATTTCTTGGGCCACTATGGTTCTTTTTCTTTGCATGAGCGGCAAAGGTAGTAGGGTCATCTCTATTTCCATTAGAGGGATGATCTCTCTCCATCATTCTTGTCTCCTCTTAAGTGCATCTAGTAAAAAATTCATCAAAATCAGGAATCATCTTATTATTAAGAATCGTAGTATTAAATACATACCAGTCTCGAGGAAGTCCTCCAAGAGAAATGAGGACGAGCTCTCGATCAGCTACTTCTCCTATGGAAAGGAGATCATTCCTGATTTCTGTGAGCCTCATAAAATATGATGGATGCTCATGAATCTTCCCCTACACATATTCCATGAAATCTTGATCTTCTAATACCAAATCCAAGGACATCTTCCATGCATGATAAGTAGACTTGTCAGTCAACTTATCATCAGACCATTGGTCCTTGACAAGACTTCTTCTTTGGTGATTTATTTTCACACTATCTTGGACTTTGTCTTCACCTCAGCTCTGATACCATGTTAATTTTATATAAACATGGTATTTTCTATATGCTTAATGCATTTTTACTTTAATCTTTCTTATAGGCCCAATTCAACACATAAACATTAAAGTAAAATGCCGATAGAACATAATAATAGATCAACAGAAGACAAGCCAAATAATGTAGATTATATTTTACAATTCTTCTTGTCCAGAAATGATAGAGAGTGATGTGCGTTACGACAATCAACAGGATGCATCATCCAGCAAAGTCTTTCTCAACATCAGATCAGCCAACCTTCCAAGCGTCACACACACCCCTCAAAGACAGCTCCAAAAGTCAACGCAAGTCAACAAAAGAATCCCTCATCTAGATTTTCGACATCATCCATATTTTCAGCATCCATTTCTGGCATCATTTCTGGCATCCATATTTCTGGCATCATCCATATTTATGGCATCCATTTCTGGCATCCATATTTCCGACATCCAAATTTCCGACATCATCCATATTTCCGGCATCCATATTCACATGTGGGAGAGAGAGAAGCCTCTTCTAGGCTATACGAACCAATTAGATCATGAGGAATGTGTGTGATGAGATGATGATGAAATGGACATCATATCTCTCCAATTTATATCATTCAGTGAGGGTGTGTGACACATCTATTCCGCTTCTAACCCTACATTACAAATCTGGCTGACGTAGCACATGTGTGGAAAATAAAATCAAAATATATGTTCTCATCCAAACAAGATGATATTTAGATCAATCTTGCACCTCTATGAAAGAGGAATCCAACAAAAATATAATCATCATCATATGAGCAGTGCAACTTGGAGTTTGGACCTAGTTGACCAAAATTAACAGTGTTGCTACTCTGACAGCAAAACATGATGGTTAAATAAGAAAGGCCACTCTAAACAAATTGGAAAATGCTTACAATATTCTCAGTACTTTGTTTTGGACACGAGATTTTTTTTTAATGGTCTAACAATATTTACTTAGAATATATCTCAACATATATTTATTACTTATATTCTACATAAGCCACATATTATTGAAAAATTAATCTGCATGGTTGAAATTGTCAGCATAAGTTTCAAGTTATGAGTCAATATATTACTTTCAATTTATAAGTGGGCACTACCTATTTGGTGTATGTTTGTTGCTTTTGTACTTATTCTCATTTTATATTTCATGGCTTTGAGAAACAGTGAAGGTGTAATACTTGATTTCATATCATGGAAAGTCATAGTAATTCAGTCTAGAAAGGAAATATTTGCAAATCTCAAACTTAGACATTAGAATATGTTTATCACCTTTTTAAATAAATCAACAATAAGATCGACATGACATAGTCTTATTCTATCATATTTTCGTAATGGAACAATGGCCCTCTGTATTTGATGTGTTTTTTACCTCCAACTACTTTTCATCAACATGTTCTTTACCTCCAATTGCTTTTCATCCACCATATAAATGTTTTAATCTTATAATTATTTTTCAAATTTGCTGAAGACTTGCACCTTGCTTCATATTTTAGAAACTCTACTTTCACATCTTGCTCCTTGTGTAAATATTTCAAAAACTCTATTTGTTACTTGACTCTATTGTGGGCAGGTTACAAGAAATGTGATTGGAAAAAGGATGGGGAGACAATGCAAATCATGTCTTGGATATGATTCATATGATGTTGGAGATCCTTTAAGTACCTAAGCCATTGACTTTGGAAATGTTTCAAGGAGGGGTTTCCATGCTTTTTTATGTTGTGATTCTTCACCTCATGGTTATTTTGGGCAAGCAAATGTTTTTATGAATGCCGGACAAGACATCGGTGGAAAGGTATTTTTTTATAATTGCAATGTCCATTCCATGATATTCTTTCTTTTTTGTTTGATTTTATTTTGAACATTTCTTTTGATTTTGTTTTGTATTTTAACTATGAAATTGAAAATACTTGATATCATTTCCATTTAAACAACCAAAGCTCAAAGATGAAATTAGTATTACATGATATTGATTGAAACCTTTTTAGTTGTTTTGTGTTAAAAGATTTTCATGACTATTAGAAAAAATTACTTTCATGTTGTTATTTCAACACATGTTTTTTTATATACTTGACCAAGTGTATGCGTTAGAGAATGAAATATTGTTGTGAATAAAAAGACAATGATTAGACATCACATCTAATATTATTTGTTTTCACAAGTTATGTACAACTCAAGTTTTTTAGCATGTAACTTAGTTCACATGACTGTGCCTAAGCTTTCCCTGAATGTTGAATACTAAGTTAGTAAGGTGTTTTTTTTATGGTGGCGTTTTATTTTCTTTGTTTATATAGGTCATCTGGCTACATAGTGGCCACTATCGCCCAACTGAAGAAAACTTGTTCGAGTTTCTTGCTTTTATGGGAAAAATTGACTTTGACATTGTTGATGTTGAGGTATATGTCATATAAATAGTTTATATTCTACTTTAGTTTATATTATATTGTTCATCATCTTTCATGTCTTGCACTCTGCATTGTATCTTCTTTTGTTTTCAGAAAAGGAACTCATTATTGATGGTAAGAAGTATGAATTGAAGAAAGAGGAGAACGATAACACTGGAGCGACAAATGCAAAAAGAGTGAGAGAAGAGATGGTTCTAGTGATACCCTTCGAGCCAATATCTTGCATAAGACACATACATAAAGACTGATGGTCAAGTCTTCAAAGTTGGTGAATTCACCTGAAATATGGGGAGACAATGCATAACACGTCTTGAATATGATTCATTTGTTGTTATAGATCCTTTAGGCACATGCGCCATCAACTTTGGAAATGTTTCTAGTAGGAATTCATATGGCTTTTAATGTTTTAATTATTTCACCTCAGGGTTATTTTGGGCAAGCAAATGTTTTATGAATGCTAGACATGACATTGGTGGACAGGTAAACAATTTTTTTATAATTGAAATTTTCATTCCATGATATCCTCTCTTTATTGTTTGATTTTATTTTGGACGTTTCTTTTGATTTTGTTTTGTTGTTTAACTTTGAAATTGAAAATACTTGGTATCATGTCCATTTAAACAACAACCAAAGCTTGAAGATGAAATTATTATTACATGATATTTATTTGAATCCTGGAACAATGGCCCTCTGTATTTGATGTGTTTTTTACCTCCAACTACTTTTCATCAACATGTTCTTTACCTCCAATTGCTTTTCATCCACCATATAAATGTTTTAATCTTATAATTATTTTTCAAATTTGCTGAAGACTTGCACCTTGCTTCATATTTTAGAAACTCTACTTGCACATCTTGCTCCTTGTGTAAATATTTCAAAAACTCTATTTGTTACTTGACTCTATTGTGGGCAGGTTACAAGAAATGTGATTGGAAAAAGGATGGGGAGACCATGCAAATCATGTCTTGGATATGATTCGTATGATGTTGGAAATCCTTTAAGTACCTAAGCCATTGACTTTGGAAATGTTTCAAGGAGGGGTTTCCATGCTTTTTTATGTTGTGATTCTTCACCTCATGGTTATTTTGGGCAAGCAAATGTTTTTATGAATGCCGGACAAGACATCGGTGGAAAGGTATTTTTTTATAATTGCAATGTCCATTCCATGATATTCTTTCTTTTTTGTTTGATTTTATTTTGAACATTTCTTTTGATTTTGTTTTGTATTTTAACTATGAAATTGAAAATACTTGATATCATTTCCATTTAAACAACCAAAGCTCAAAGATGAAATTAGTATTACATGATATTGATTGAAACCTTTTTAGTTTTTTTGTGTTAAAAGATTTTCATGACTATTAGAAAAAATTACTTTCATGTTGTTATTTCAACACATGTTTTTTATATACTTGACCAAGTGTATGCGTTAGAGAATGAAATATTGTTGTGAATAAAAAGACAATGATTAGACATCACATCTAATATTATTTGTTTTCACAAGTTATGTACAACTCAAGTTTTTTAGCATGCAACTTAGTTCACATGACTGTGCCTAAGCTTTCCCTGAATGTTGAATACTAAGTTAGTAAGGTTTTTTTTTTATGGTGGCGTTTTATTTTCTTTGTTTATATAGGTCATCTGGCTACATAGTGGCCACTATCGCCCAACTGAAGAAAACTTGTTCGAGTTTCTTGCTTTTATGGGAAAATTTGACTTTGACATTGTTGATGTTGAGGTATATGTCATATAAATAGTTTATAGTCTACTTTAGTTTATATTATATTGTTCATCATCTTTCATGTCTTACACTCTGCATTGTATCTTCTTTTGTTTTCAGAAAAGGAACTCATTATTGATGGTAAGAAGTATGAATTGAAGAAAGAGGAGAACGATAACACTGGAGCGACAAATGCAAAAAGAGTGAGAGAAGAGATGGTTCTAGTGATACCCTTCGAGCCAATATCTTGCATAAGACACATACAGAAAAACTGATGGTCAAGTCTTCAAAGTTGGTGAATTCACCTGCAATATGGGGAGACAATGCATAACACGTCTTGAATATGATTCATTTGTTGTTATAGATCCTTTAGGCACATGCGCCATCAACTTTGGAAATGTTTCTAGTAGGAATTCATATGGCTTTTAATGTTTTAATTATTTCACCTCAGGGTTATTTTGGGCAAGCAAATGTTTTATGAATGCTAGACATGACATTGGTGGACAGGTAAACAATTTTTTTATAATTGAAATTTTCATTCCATGATATCCTCTCTTTATTGTTTGATTTTATTTTGGATGTTTCTTTTGATTTTGTTTTGTTGTTTAACTGTGAAATTGAAAATACTTGGTATCATGTCCATTTAAACAACAACCAAAGCTTGAAGATGAAATTATTATTACATGATATTTATTTGAATCCTTATAGCTATTTTGTGGTAAAACATTTTCATGAATATCAAAAAAGTTTACTTTCATGTTTTTATTTGAGCACGTGGTGTTTATATACTTGACCAAGTTCATGTGTTAGGAAATGAAATGTTTTTGCGAATAAAATGACAAGGATTAAACATCACTCCTCGTATTATTTGTTTTCACAAGTTGTCTACTACTTGAGTTTTTTAGCATATAACTTGCTTGACATTATTGTTCCTAAGCTTTCCCTGAAGGTTGAATACTAAGTTACTAAGGTGTTATTTTCTATACATTGTGACATTTTATTTGCTTTGTTTATACAGGTCATCTAGCCACATTATAGTGGCCGCTATTGCTCAACTGAAGAAAATTTGTTCGAGTTTCTTACTTTCATGGGGAAAAATGGCTTTGAAATTGCTAATGTTGAGGTATATGTCGTATAAACTATTTATAGTCAAATTTAATTCATATTCTAGTGTTCATTGTCGTTCATGTCTTACACTCTGCATTGTATTTTCTTTTGTTTTCAGAAAATGAACTCATTATTGATGGTAAGAAGTAGAAATTGAAGAAAGAGGAGAGCAATAACATTGGAGCGACAAATGTAAAAAAAGAGAGAGAAGAGAACTGGTCTGGTGATACCCTTAGAGCCAATATACCGCATAAGACACACATATAGATATTGATGGTCAGGTCTTCGGAGTTGGTGAATTCATGTGCAATGTCTTGGCAACGCAATGATAATGTTTTGAAGTGATGAAACATCATTTCATGTGTAAATTGTAGTCCAACCAATATTAAGTTGGAAACTCATTGTAAGACTTTAACATTTAATATAATATAATTTATGTGGTTGAAATTATTTATAATTGCATTTGATATTGTTTAGTATTGTAATTAACATATGCAACTTTATGTTTTGATATTAGATGAACATGGACATTGTATGATATTTTTTAAATCATACAAATTAATTTATGTTGATTAATAATGAACACATAAAATCAATTTAAAACTACTAAATTAGTAGTTTATATTGATTAATGATGAACACAAATAAAATAAATATACGACTAAATTAGTCATTTATAATGATTATTAATGAAAGTAAATGAAATGAATTTAAAATACTAAATTAGTCGTTTATATAATGAATATGAAACTACTAAAAAATGATAAATGACCACTGCAGATGATAAATTTGTGATTACAAATAATGACTAAATTTCACATATATACGACTATTAGTAACTAATTTACAGTATCTTATAACACGACCAACATTTTGGTCATATTTCTTTGGTCATTGATTGGTTTTCTCAGGTGACTATATAGTAATATATTTTGTTATATATTTGGTCATTAATTGTCACAATTAATGACCAAATGAATGATTGAAACAATGACCAAATCAATGACTAAATTAATGACTACATCAGTGACTAAATTAATGACTAAATCAGTGACTAAATTAATGACCAAATATACTACTAAACAACAAAATTGAGATAACCAATTAATGACTAATCTAAAAACGACTAAAAGTTGGTCACGTTATAAGATACTGTAAATTAGCTACTATTGGTCACCGACCGAAAAATAGTCGTTTATATGCAAATTTTAGTCATTTTTTTAGTAACTAATTAGCTATTTTGTAATAGTGGAGTGATTTATTTCCAACATTTACTTCAACAACAATTTCTTTTAATTGGAATTGCTTCTGGTTGAGTGTATCGACACTGACATTGGAATAAAAAGATGTCCTTGGATTGGTAATTTATGTGTACTATTTAGTCATTCAATAGTCATTAATATATCCCAACATTGGTTGAAAAATTCTGATCATAATCTTCTTCATGTGGCTGTACAAGTTATGGATAAAAGAGTCAAGATGAACTTTTATTGCTTCTACTAAAACTACTGAATCTGCTATAGAATGATGCTGAACATACAGTTGTCATCTGATTTTGCAGCTGCCATTTGATTCTGTAGCTGCCATCTAATTCTGCAGCTGCCATTTGATCCTGCAGATGCCATTCTGCTGAATCTGCTAGAGAATGGTGATGATCTGTTGCAACTGCATATCTTCTTCATTTGCTCCAAAATGTTGAAAATGATAGTCTTCATGTCTTCAAAACTCATTGGAAAAATTCATGCTATGTGAATATATGTTCTGATGTCGAACATAGTAGGAAATTGTTGACTTAGTGGCCATTAATGGATGCCACTAGTCAACACGAGAACTCTCACCATTGATGACAATGTGAGTCAAGATGCCCAAACACATCTTGCGAGGTATGAATAATTTTTCTATTGTTGAGTACCTAGAAGATCCGACGAACAAGGGAAATTAATGTATTCCCATTGTTCGTCGACAAGAGGACTTGCCATTAAGGCATGCAAGACTCAAGGTGTTTATGCAAAGATTTTAGACTCAAAGTACTATGGACTCAATAATTTTCATTGAAGCAGGGCTTATTTGCAAAATGAAAAGGATAGGAAAAGGAAAATTAAAATGGAAGATGATAATGGGAAATAAACATGTAAGTGAGCTTTTTTCTTTTATTTGTGGGTTAGGAGTAGACAAAAAGTAATGGAAAGTGTATGCAAATAAAGGAAAATGAACAACTGACTCTTTCTGGGAAAATAATTGTGGCTTTATTTGAAGTATTTGGTTGGATTTACAATTCAAAAGGGAGGAAAGGTAATGCTCTTGATGGATATATACATGGACTTGCTCTTATGTTTCTCATGAAATTGGTCCTTTGAAGACCAATTGTGCACACAATTAGTTTCCTTCAATGATCATTCGATCATCCAAATCTGCAAAAAAACTTGGCATAAAAAACATAAGTGTGTTAAAAAATAAATGGCCAATTCCTTCCCAATTCTTATGCAAAATTTGAATGCCAAATAAAACGAATTAAGGAAAATCAAAAGTGTTATATTAAGTCCAATTCATGATATCGATAACAATCCATTTTTAATAAATAACTATGAAAAATAAATCAACTCCCTATTGTGGGATGAATTCATGCAATGTGCTCAACAAAATGATTGGAATCACAAAGATTCATTGTGTCCTGCAAGATAAAGCTTCATAGAAAAATACAAAGCAGAAATATTATAAGTTTTTAATTCCATTGATTGTTAAGAAATCTTCTAAATAATCTTCCAATTGTTCTGCAAGCCATTATTAAATCTGTCAAATTGAATCGTCATATGTGTTGCAAAAATAATCATTGATCTGCGTCTTAAACATGCTGTCCAAAATATTTGAAGTGACAAAAATATGAAAAATTACTTTCACAAAAAATTATTTCAATCAAATTTGCAAGTATTCTTCGCTTTATAAATTGCTTCAATAAATCGATTTCATATGCAAAAAATAATAATTCTCTGATTTGCGGAATTAAGAATTTGTTGCCACTGCACAAGAATTTCTAAGACTCATTTGAAATTTGCATGTTAGTGTATAGTATTGACTCATATATTTCTTCTTTTCATTAAAAATTCATTGTATCTACTATTTCAAGATTGAAATCAAAATATACATCATTGAGCCTTCTCTCTCTTTTTATAAGTGTGAGAATGTCCACTACTTATTATTGCCTTCCATAAAGTAGAATAGATCTATTTGAAAGTTCCCTTGAATTATTAGATTCTTGAATGATTAGATGTCCTACTTGCAAGGCCATAATCGAAAATCTTGCTGGTCAAACATCAAATGAAAAAAAACAAAATTTAACATCTATCCAAGACTAATTTGGGTCTAAAAATCTTTTGCATGAATTCTTGGTAAATTTCATTGGAGGCATCCTTTCTAAGTGCTCTTTATGTAGCAGCTAGGTGGAGAGATCTCTGAAGGCTTATATCAAACTACTTTGAGTGAAGTCAATGGATTTTTTGAATGTGAATAATCTAAATTTGAGAATTTGAAAGGATAACGAATTTTCAAACAAAGATGATGAATCATGGAAACGATGAATGAATGTTTTTCTATGATCGAATCCCACCTTCCTCACCAACACCACTCTCTTTTTTGTGAATATATGATCTGGTAGCTCTAGAAATTGAAATTTCATGGTTCATAAACTAAACAAGCTCCTCATTTTGGTCGAAATATATGAATATTTTCTCAAGTTTTCTTTGGCATGTCACTAATGATGTTGCCACCTTTACATTACATCTCTCCCAATGATCATGTTCATCTCATGGTTGTGTACAGGTGGATTATTTGTGCCATGTGGATCCATTAGATTTTGATTTTAATTCGAATTCTTCTTCCTGGAGGGTGCCATATTGAAATTTTACACTGTCTTTAAAAAAAAAAAAAACCCGTTTCTCCACGTAATGTGGAACTTAGGCTTTAAAGAACCCAGAAATTCTTCTAAACAGTTCAGAAATCTAGAAAATTGCTTGTGTTTTACCTAATTCCCCCCATTCCAGAAAAAACCCATGTCTTATTTTTTTTTAATTCGCCTTGGTTTTCTCATAAAATGTGTTTTAAAATAATGTGTCAAAACATTTACGTTTTCTGGCAATCACTTCTACAGAAAAATCAATTGTTGTGGTTGGATTTTTTTCTCTTTGTAGGTTTTGATGTGAGGTCGAAGGTTATCTATTCCGAGACGATATCTAAATTCTTTAATTGGATACATAACAATGATCTCAATTATCATGCCAATCGCAATTGAGAAAATTCAGAAATTCCCAATTTTCATCAAAACTCAATAATTTTCTTGTCTACAGTAAGCTTTATTTAGTGTTAATGTCCCAGTTTTGCCATCGTAAAGCACATCCATTCCATTCATTTCTTTAATAGTTGTCATATGTTTTCTGATAGCACCCTATTGAGATAGACGGTGGTCATTCTTTGATATGTATAAGCACTTTGGGGCATTGTTTGACGGGCGCAAGTGAGAAAACCACTCCCAGGAAGTCACCTATGTTAAAGAACAACAACTTATTGTTTCTTTAGAGACAAATCCAGATGTTGGTCCATGGATTTCTCTAGATGAACAACCTAGGAAATTGCACACAATCTAAATTCAGGCACAATACCAGTTAGTCTCCTTGGAGTGTGAGAGAAACAAAATCGATGAGAGGAATACAACCAGTTGGAGCACATTATTTTTATTGCAAGAAAAGAGGATCATGATTCAATAAAAACTGTAAATCAATTTCCAGCAAATTTATTTAATGAACTTTTGAATTTTAATTTTTAAATTGACTGATTTTATTTTCTGATCTTCTAGGTCGCAATGAGGCGCGGGAAGAGAGCATACTAGTCAGCGTCGTCACATCTATTTATGTAATTCAAAAATTCATATTTTCAGACACAAATTTTATTTTTGATGAAAATAAAAAAATGAAGTGACTCTTACTGTCTCATTGAAATTTATTCAAAATCAACGTTGATTTTTTTTTTTCGAAAACAAAATTTAAAATTCTAAAATTCTAGCCAAGTTTGGTTTTATTTTTATTTTTCCTATCTATCTAAAAACTATTTTTTTTTTAAGTATATGAATGCTTCCAATGAAGCCATTTATGGATTAGAATATTTGAAATAGTCATATCCAAATTTAATAAATGTACCTGATTTTTTTGAGGATATGAAAAATTGTCTTGACCTTTCAATTTGCCGCAAGGATCTCTTGAATAATAGATGAATGGTGTGGCGCAATTGCTTTTTGATACCATTCCTCGATGTAGTCTTTGGGTTGCATTCTAGACCCTTTTTCCATAAATGGTTAGTAAAAACTAAAAAATAAAATACACTCTAACTGAAAGCTAGTTCCCATGCACACTTTCTAGGCAACGACACCAAAATGTTGGGGAAAAATAATTGTTTGTCATTTAATTGTCAACCCGGGGGTTTCATAAACTTGTGAAGCATGTGTGCACTGTATATGCTAGAAATTAACTTTCATTTAGATCAATCTAACTACAAAATAATGAAAAACAATCATCTAATCTATGAAATCAAATAATGAAAATGAAATTCAACTAACCTATGGAATCAAGTAACGAAAAGAAAAAAAGAAATTCAACTAATCTATGAAATTAAACAATGAAAAGAAAGAAAACAAATTCAACTAATCTATGAAATTAAATAACGAAAAGAAATTAAACTAATCTATGAAATTAAATAACAAAAAGAAAGAAAACAAATTCAAAAGAAAATACAGCATGCGCAATCACACTTGCAGAAATTGAAATCTTTATCTACCATGCTTGCGAGAATTGAAATTTTAATCTAACACACTTGCAGGAATTAAAATCTTAATCTAACACACTTGTAGGAATTGGAATATGCTTGACAGAAATGCAGGAAATATGATGACAGAAATGCAGGAAAATGGATGCAATCTATATGCTGACAGAAATGCAGGAAATATGATGAAAGAAATGCAAGAAATATGATAATGAAATCTCACATATTATAGATGATAAATCCAAAAGCATGAGAGATTGGAAAAATCGAACACATCCCAATGCAAGCATTACCAACAAGATGGTGAAAATTACTCATGAGTATTTGTATTCAAGTTGTGAGTAATCTTAATTCGTACATACAAGTCTTATCCAACTACCATGACATGATAGGAGAAAGCTTCCCCTATTTATACAAAAATATGAGAAGCTATCTCATTAATGAGAGTCCATGAATATCTCCCTATATCTCTTGAGTTACAATCCAAATAGATGGTGATAAGGCACATGTCTTATTAGAGTTACAATACAAATAGGAAATGAGACACATATCCTCATGATCCCATGATCTTCTCCATTCAAATTCGAATTTGGCCTTAGGAGGCCACATAAGGGTATTTTGTAAGCTTCTTTTTTACCTACACATGGAAAAAATCTCATTCCACTTGTTAGGTATAAGTATATGCATATTATTTTCTAATTGTTTACCACAAATTCACTTGAAAATACTAGGAATCAATAAAGTTTGGAAAAACATAAATGCGACCCAATAAATATAATGGTTAGGTAAATGTAGTGAAATGGAGGTGAAGTGAAAGTGATAATGTGGAAATATAAGTGAAAATGTAATGGAAGTAAATGACAATTTCAAGGCCCAACAGGAGCACTTTTGTAAGTGATTTTTCCATTTTGAAGATTAAAGAAGCCTAGGGCCACCAGGAGAGGGGGTCATGCCTAGATCATCTGAAGACCATTTCCAGAGCTTGAAGAGTCTATTTGGAGATTTTTTGGTCTTCTGAATCCAATGGAACATGTTGTAAATTCATTGGAGCACTGTAGGTGCATGTAATGAGAGAATTTACCATTAATACAAAAAAGGTCTATCTAGTTGAAGCAAGTCCATGGAGATGTAGCCCAGGAGGGGTGAACTCCGTTATCAACTATTGTGTAATGTGTATGTTGTGTGTTATTTATCTGCAATTTTATTTCTATACATGTGTTTTTAAAAGCTAATTAGCTCATGAATTTCTCAATTTATTGTCTTGATTGGCACTTACCAGTGAAATTTTCGACTTGCCTTTGTGTGTGCTGATGTTCTAGAATATATCAATTTATTGGCTTGATTAGCACTTACCAATGAAATTTTTGACTTGCCTTTGTGTGCGTTGATGATGAACAATTTTTCATCCTTGATGAGCTGTTATTGATTGGCTCTCCTCGTGAATATTTCATCTCGCACGTACATGTATGGACTCCCAAATACAGACCCACATACATCAAGGGGAACCACATATAGATCTACTTCATCAATAAAATCAACATTGATAGAAAATCTAATTCTACATTACTTTGTTACCTTCAACTCTGTATCCTTATTTACTCATCCCAATGTATGGTTTTGGATGATCATGAACTTCCAACCCCGACTTCTTGACCAACTCTACTACAATGAGACTCACCTGCGATCCTGAGCCAAACAACGCATCAATCGTTGTCTTCTTGACCTCTATATTTATATGGAAGAGATTGGTCATTTATTTCTCTTCTTGTTGTTGAATGCTACTCATCTTCACCTCCTTCTGTACTAAAGTAGAAATGATCTTCTCATCCACATCTGATTTGCTCTCAAGTTGGTTGCTCGAATCCGTGGCCATGAGATTATTCTTCATGTTATGCTTCTTCTTTTTCTTCAGGTTTAACTCTAGATGCATCTTCTAGCACTTCTCCTCTATATAGCCATCAATCTTGCAGTGGTTTCTAGGATATTTTTGTTGGTGTGTTGTGGATGTCATCTTCTTATCTTTTGACGGCTTTTTTCTTCTTTTTCCCCTCCTTAGAAGCGTCTTATTGCTCCTTATGCTTCGATCCACTTGATTGTGCTCTTTTCATGCCTATGTTCTCCAAGTATTATTCCTATACACAAGCCTTGTCCACCAATTTGGGCTTAAACAGCATCACTTTCTTAGGAAAATGGGGGTGCAGACCCCTCAAATAATTGAGGAGTACATTTTGGTTCTTAGGAGAGATGCCTAGCATTATAGCCATCTTTCTGAATTATGTGGTTGATCTAGGTGGATATTGGTGGCCACCCACCTATTCCACCTAGAAATCTAGTCGGTTTCATTAGTTTCCCTGTTCATAACAACATTGACTATTTTTAGCATTTTTTTCAGGTCCTGAACTTTCGGAGCACTTTTGAACCCCTAAACGATGATTTTTTAGGTCCGCAACATGCCCATAGCCAAAGTAAAGGGCCTACGTAAAATCCTATAGTACCTAGAGAGATATTTTTAATGATATATTATACATGCTAAATGGAGATAATTTGACCAAGTTACAACCCCGAGAAGTTGGCTACCCAACTAACCCCAACAGGGCCCACAAACTCTTGGTGTTTCATCTCCTAAGGTTATGGTTTTGGTTGTTTATTGTTTTCTCATGTTGTTCAATAATAAAAAGGCCCTTGAGCCTCATTTTAATGAAATTCATAGGTATGTAGTTTCCGCATATCCTCTAAGAGATAAGCTACCATAGCCTGAGCTAGTTTATTTTCCATTCTATCTGTAAGCATTTTTTAGTATTTGATATTAATTAAATGAAGTGTTATTCCTACTGAATCTCTTCGTTTATGTTTATTTCTATATTTTATTGTGTTCCTACATAATTTTGGATCAGTGGTATTAGAGTGGTCTTCTCTTTCTCGATATTTTTTTGCATGTCCCTAATGAGGTCAGGGTATAAGGAGTTAGGGCTTGATCTGGTTGAACCTTTGCAAGATTACCCTCGTAAACCCCGACGACCTCCCATGGTGGAAGAAAAGAAAGACAAGGGAGTGTGAGATCCTATCAAAATATTTCTCAAGGAGACCCTTGAGAAACAAAGGAACGCGATGATGGATCAATGTTCCCAGATCCTTCAACGGCTACACACTGGAGATGCATATTCATCCAAAAACCACTCTGGAGGCACCAATACTTTTAAGGTACAAGTAAACTTCGACATTCCCATATTTGAGGGACAGATAGATGCAGACGTTGTAGATAGATGGTTGAATCTATTAGAAGGATATTTCTCGGTTCATGAATTTTCCAATCGGGAAAAAAAATACTTTTGAACTCCTCAAAGCCGCCGCCCATGTCAAGGAATGGTGGGAAACCTACTATGAGAATAAGGATGAGAGGGGAGCCTCTCTGTTCTCAACCGCACCCACTTGGAATTCTTTCTGAGATGCCATCAAGGAACAATATTATCCCATGGGGAGCTATGAGGACAGGTACATACAATGAACTACGCTGCGAAAACAAAGGGATCAAGATGTGCATGGGTTGATGAATATGTTCCATACGCTATGCACAAAGTTGGGTATGAAATATTCAGATAAAAATTTAATGCTGAAGTACCACAGTTGTTTATACATATACATTTAGGAGGAAATCGAGTTCATCGACATCCCCTTTCTTCATGTAGCATATCAGTATGCTACCAATATTGAGCAGAAATTCAAACACAAGAAGCGAGACTTTGGATCTACGAATTAGAAGTAAGGGAAAGGTTCCCCAAAACCACAGAACAAAGGACAAATCCAAGGTAGGGCTGCCTAAGACAACTCGCCAAATCTGCAAGCAAAGAACAACACCACGAAGCCAAAGAATGACATGAGAAAGTGGTGTGAATTCCATACATCATGGGAATTTTGAGGTCTAAAATGGACCTCCTAAGAAAAATGTACAACAAAAATAAACTTTATAAGAACGAATAAGATTCAATATGATGATGTCAATCATGGGGGATGATTCACCAATTTTGGAGTAAAAAAGTAAAAAGATTAAAAAATAATAATATAATAAAACTATTTTTTCAATTTGTATTTTCAAATTATATCCCTATGTTTTTACTCCAATTTCGAGTGGGAGTACTCGTTGGATGTAAAATTTAAATCCTCATCCAAGGAGCATGCATTTTTCATACTTTCAATTGAACCTTCTACTAGAAAAATGAGAACTACATGAAAAAACTTGATTGCAATCACGTTTTTAATGTTTTCTCATTTTTTGTGTAGAAGAGTCCATCAAAAGTATGCAACATGGGTACTCCTTGGATGAGGAATCAAATTCTTCATCCAACGAGTGTTCCCGCTTGAAATTTAAGTAAACCCATAGGGAGATAAGTTGAAAATATGAGTTGAAAAGGTAGGTTCTTCTTTTTTCCCTCTAAACTTTGATGATGTAATCTAATCTTATTTCATTATTTACACTATTATTTTATAATTTCTTTAGGAGGCCCATTTTGGACCTCGAAATTCCCCTAATGAGAGCTTTACTCACAACACAAGTGAGTGTCAAGCCAAGCAATCACTATTGGTTGAGCTGAAGGCTTCTGAGAGGAATGACAAAGGGAAGCAGATTATCTATGCGGAGCCGAATGCCACCATCGCCAGCACTAAGATCCAGAAGGAGGAACCCAAAGATTCATAGGAGGGGGAGCACCTCTTGTATTCCCAGATGTGGGTGAATGGTTCCCCACTGCAATTCATTGTCGACAGTGGAAGCCAAAATAACCTCATTTCAGCAGAGGTCATGAAGCGGTTGGGCCTGCTAACCACAACACACCCACAGTCATACACCATCAGGTGGCTTCACCAAGGAAATATTCTCCACATCATCCAACAGTGTCGCCTTCCCTACAACATCAAGCCCTTCACAGATGAGGTATTGTGTGAAATTACTCCTAATTTTTTTTTTATGTATTATTACACCAACCATACTTGTGGAAGCGACATGTTGTGTATGAGTCTAGGCCTCGCATTGTTATTTTTACTTTGGTTAATAATTTGTACGACATACCAGAGGTAGAATGACCTACCGCCATCTCTTTGATCACTGCAAAAGAATGCAGTAAGGTCATTTCCAAAACTAGGAAATTTGTTTTCCTGATGATCCGCCTTGAGGGAAATAAGAATATCATGGCCACGACCTCTAGATAGGGCTCCTATGCACGAAAAAAAAATATGAACAAGGTCATGGAGGAATACGGGGACATGATATTCACCTCACCCACAGGGGTACCTCTGCATTGTCAGGCCAAGCATTCCATCGATATGACCCCACGCGCACCAATACCCGATGGACTGATCTATAGGCGCTCCGTTCTGGAGAATGACGAAATCAAGAAGCTTCAGGAGTTGCTGCAGAAATATCACATCTGTCCAAGTTCATTGCCTTGTGGGAGCCTGATTGTGTTGGTCCAAAAGAAGGATGGGACTTGGAGACTATGTATTGGCTATCGGGTGCTAAACAAGTTAGTTTTCTAGAATAGGTATCCAATCTCGTGGATTGATGACCTTCTAGACCAACTCAAAGTGGCCAAATATTTCAAAAAGATTGACTTGAAGTCTCGGTATCACCAGGTACCAATCGAACCCTCTGATGTGTGGAAGACTGCATTCAAATCCAAGGAGGGCCTTTTTGAGTGGTTGGTCATCCCTTTCGGGTTGACGAATGCCCCCGCAACCTTCATGAGGTTGATGGATAACATCTTGTGACCATTTAACAACTCATTCGTGGTGGTGTATTTGGATGACATCCTTATATTTACCTAAAGCTGGCAAGAGCACCTCCACCATATTTGATAGGTCCTCCAAGCACTGTGCCAATACAAGTTGTGTGCCAATTTGGAGAAATGCATTTTTGGCATGACATAGGTTCAATCCCCAGTCTACAAAATTATTGGTGCTTCCTTTTTTGTACTTTCTATATATTTTTTGGGTGCATCTAGACCTAACTATGACCCTGGTCATTTGGAATTGGCCAGCCCCAACCAATCCAATAGAGCTCTACATATTTCTAGGTCTTGCTAATTTCTACCACAGGTTCGTGTTGGGGTACTCTCATATCACTTGGCCTTTGATCAAGTCAACAAAGGGGGAGAAAAAGCCAAATTATTTTGGTCTAAATCTCAACAGAATTCATTCAAAGAGTTGAAAAATTGCCTATGTTTTGAACCAATGATCACATGACCATACTTGCAACAACCATTTGAGGTCGAGAAAAATTCCTTTGACTATGATATTGGGGAAATTCTTACTCAGTAGGGGCATCCAGTGTCCTGTCATAATGAGATACTTTAAAACACAGTACGAAAGTATCCCACTTATGACAAAGAGATGTATTCCATTTTGCAGGCTTGCTGAAAATGGAAGAATTACATTTTGGGGAAGGAAATGATCATCCAAATATATCACCGACCCCTGTAGTTCATACAGACACAAGGGAAGTTTCAAAATTATCACCATCATAAATGGTCCACATACCTACAACAGTTCCATTTTAAAGTAAAGTACAAAAAGGGAAGCACCAATAATGTTGCATACTACCTCATCCGACCACCAATCGTGGCGTTAAACACTATGCGCGACTCTTATGGGCACAAGACTTCGGGTTGGCCACATCTCTACAAAAGTGATCCATAATTTGGAAACACATATGAGACACTCCTAGAAGTACTGTTATGCCACCTGGGACACCTCTGTGTTCCTTCAAGTGAGCGTACCAAGATGATTTGGGAAGCGCACTACAGTCAGGTCACTGGACATTTCAGGGTCGAGAAAACAGTGGCAGTTTTGTAGAAGTATTTCTATTGGTATAACCTTTGACAAGATATCGGGAAGTACTTGCACCATTGCTAAATCAACCATCAAAAGGCAAGGCCTATATACCTCGTTGGATACCCCTTATCGACCTTGGGAATCCATCTTCATGGATTACATGTCGAGCGTTCCTTCTACCAAGCATGGAAATGACTATGTTTTTGTGGTTGTCGACAGATTCTCTAAGATGGTCATTATGGTGGCCTGCAAGAAGAATATCACAACAGAAGCCACTGCTGAAATGTTCTTTAAATGAGTGTGGGTATAGTTTGTGATCCCACATTCCATTATCTCAGACCGGGATAGCAGGTTCCTCAGTACATTTTGGTAAAGTCTCTGGTCGATGCTAGACACCAAGCTCACTAATTCCACAACGTCCCACCCCCAAACTGATGCCAAACAGAGGTCGTCAACAGGATGATCGTACACATCCTATGCATGTACAACTTGAAGCATCCACGCACATGGGATGAAAGCCTCCCCTATGTCCAACACAACTATAATCGGGCTCTCAATATCTCAAATGGCCACAATCCCTTTCAGGTGGGTTTGGGATTCCAGCCACTATGTCCCATTGATGTGGCCATGCCATTTTCAGCTACACAGGAAGATTCGCCTCATGTCCAGTCCGAAGATGACAAGGAGAAAAACATTATTGAGTGCATTTAACACATTCGCCAATAGGTCCATGACATATTGGAAAGAGCCAATGCTAAGTACAATCACTGACATTATCAGCATCGTGTGCCACACAAATTTCAGGTGGGTGACAAATTTTGGCTACATTTGCAAAAGGAGTGCTTCGCTGGACCTCACCGCAAGCTTCACCCACTTTGATATGGGCCATAAACCATCACCAAAGTTATAGGGGACAATTCCTTCAAGCTCATTATTCCACCATTCCTTGGTCTACACCCAGTGTTCAATGTGAACAACCTTCAACCCTACTTTCCACCATTACTAGACACATCTAACATTGCAGAACAAATCACACAACAGAGTTAAACCCAGATTGCATGGAACAAGCCACAACTGATTGGATCATGGAAACACAGATCAATAACACACTCTAGTAGAGGATCCATCTATACCAAGTTGTCAAAGAAGGCCAACTCCTTCACTAGAGCAAGTGCTTCACTAGGTACCAGGTTGAATAGAAATTTCCTCACCTGATGGAGGCTCCGCATGCAATGGGGTCCATTACTTCTTAAGGGGGGAGGAATGATCCAGGTGGATATTGGTGGACAAAAACCTATTCCACCTACACCTCTAGTCGGTTTCATAATTTTCCTTGTTTATAGCATCATTTACTATTTTTAGCAGTTTTTGGGGTCCTGAACTTTCAGAGCAATTTTGACCCTCTAAATGACATTTTTTTGAGGTCCGCAACATGCCCATAGCCATAGTTTGAGGCTTGTGGAAAATGATGTAGTATTTGGATAGATATTTCCGATGATATATTGTGCATGCTAAATAGAGATAATATGATCAAGCTACAACCCCGGGAAGTTGGCTGTTGAACTAACCCCAACAGGGCCAACAAACTCTTTGTGTTTCATCTCCTGGGGTTAGGGTTTTGGTTGTTTTGGGTTTCGCTTGTTTAGGTTTTTCTCATGTTGTTTAATAATAAAAAGGCCCTTGAGCCTCATTGTAATGCAATTAAGAGCCATGTATCTCCCACATATCTTCTCAGAGATAAGCTACCATCGCCCGAGCTAGTTTATTTTCTATTCTCTCTGTTATTTTTTTTTTCAGTATTTGACATTAATGAAATGAATTTTTATTCATAGTGAATCTTTGCATTTATGTTTATTTCAATATTTTATTTCATTCCTGCATAAGTCTGGATCATTGGTGTACCCCTGCACACTTTGGCCCGAATTTTTCTTGAAGTAATTCCTCCAGATCCACTGGTTCTCCACATAGCCAATGGGATAAAACTACGACTTAATGAGTGTTTTTAAATCATCCCACTTATTCATTGGAGGTTCTCCCTCCAACCTCAGGGTTTCCGTGCGGCTTTTCCACCAATTCAGTGCATGGCCCTCCAATTTCAGCCGTGCAAATGAGATGATTTTCCCTTCCTTGATCTGATGGACACTAAAATAAACATCCAACTGGTACAACCAGTGGTTCAACTTTAGAGCATCGATCTCACCATGGTACGACTTGATATTAACTTTTTATTCCACTTTAAACATGGATTGCGATTGATTCACGACACTTGAACTAGTTTGATTTTTTTTGGGCTCTTTCTTCCGCTAGTTCTTTGTTTCTCCCTGATCTTCTATTCCCCATTCTGATTTTTCCTATGCATTCAAATCCCCATCTTCTCCAAACATCTCCAACTTATTTCTGAGGGCTGCCATGAGGAGGTTTACATTGCAGTTTATATCTGTGACTTGTTGTTCGAGTCGTGAAAACCTCACCTCTACAGGATCACGAGGTTTGTTTACAAATTTGTCGACCATGATTAGGGTTGTTGTGGATGATTTTGTCACCCTCCTAGAGACAGCCTAGAGTTTCCATAGACCAGTGCCTAGGACATCTTAATATAGCAAGGAGTCCTTTATAGTTAGGGTTGTCAGTCCAAGGGACTCGCCTACTATCTCTTGTTCTAAACAAGGAAATTGAAATAGATTGAATTGGTCCCAATTCTCTTTCAGTGGCTGATACACAGATAGGAATAAAGTAAAGACATCAGGTAAAACTTCAGCATGATAGTATCAGACAGCTAAGAGACCGCTTTACTGTAAAGAGGGCCGATTCAAGTAATATATTACAGAAATCAGATATCAAGGAGTGCGGGCAGGAAGGAAACATGAGAAGATATTATTGACAAAAGGGCGCATCAATTTACGAATCCTTAAGCCATTAATATAGCAGAAATTATGAAATGAGTGAACATGGAACAGTATACCACTTCTAGGCCTATTTAAAGCGCTTGACTAATTCCAGAAAGGGCACCACTTAAGATGAATCCTTACTGCAAACTAGTGAGCCACTCGCATTCTAGAACATGATACAGGAAGAAAATTTTCATGAAAAAGGATGATATATTAACACATGAGAGAAATTACATACTGTAATATACCAAAGTCCAGAATCCTCAATACAATCATAACCCCTCCTCACTGAGACCCAACGGGCTCTGAAACTTCATACAGAAATGTCACAAGATGGATACAATAGTCTTCTCGCTGCACAACTTGCTTACAGAAATCTGGAACCCTAACAATGTCTTCCTTTTTGATATTTATAGAGAGAAGAGAAACTTCTGGAGGGAGAGGTAGGTATCCACACTTATTACTAAAAATTGAAAAAGAAAGGCGGGGAAACATCACGCCTTCTTCGTGAATGACTAGCTATATATGAATATACCTAACAACCTGTATACAGAAATTAATGCTGGGAGATAAAAATCTCCTTATGTACAAAACGAAAATAATAAAATATATACATCGGGATGCTTTTAGCTGAAGAAAAATCTGATGCCGTGAGGGGCCTGAGCTGGTCTGCAACTCTGGTACTGTACTCTTGGCCTTCGAGCTCAGAATTTGAATCCTGAATCTTAAATGCGGGGCGAAATTCTCTGGAGGGTTCTGTGACTCTCTGTCTATGTTTTCTTTAATAACAGTCATTTCATGTACCGGCATCAGCTCTTTTTATTTAATTTCGCCCCCCGGAGATCATCTTCTGGTATGTTCTTGATCCTCTGAGATGGAGGCAACAGATTGATATGCCCCCTTATGCTTGATTTGAAAACCTGCAAAACCCTGAAAATGTTAGAAAAACCCGACTAGGATGTAGGTGGAGGGTGACGGAGGCAGAAATGGATGAGACGACGCAACCTCGAGTAAAAAACGGGAACATACATGGAGGCGGGAGCAGACAATGGAGGTTTTTTTGCAAAAAGAACGAAATGTCGCACAGAAGGGTCGAGATGGAAAACTAACGGCAAATGCGAATAAAACCCATATATATATATATATATATATAAGCGCGGAGGGATGTACGGAGGGGAGGCACGTAGGTTAACATGGGTAAATGGGAGACGACGTGGCGAGTGGACTAATGGGCGGAGGGACACAACGGTGACATGGTGACGTGTCATGCAATACGGTGGGGGCAAAATAGCGAGCGAGCAACTTATGAGAAAGTCCACCGTCAGATCGGGTTTGACAGATCCAACGGCCCCAACAAATTCCGCTACCCGGCCACGGAATGATCTTTATCGCGCGGGAGGAAAGTGGTTTCCCCGCCGTACTGAGGACACGCGGCACCACACCTATGGAATCGCTAGCCCCGCGGTAAATACCGCCAGCCGACGAAAGTGGTGCGGGGGAAAACCACCGGTTTTGTTGTGCGCCAGGGCCGTATGTGGGGCCCACACTCCTGACGATCTGTGCCGTTGATTGAACATTAATCGGACGGCTATGACGGCGCCCGGGGTTTGAATGATAAGCCCTCTTTTCTCCTAGCCCGTGGTCCTGTAGCTCGGGTCACATGAACATCAAAGCGAGAGGAGCTAAGGTTTAAGGGGCTTCGGCCCGATAAATAAAATATGCATTTTAAACGTTATAGAGCAGATTTTCTGTCGGAGATGATGGAATTAAACGGGGCCCAGGGGTTCTTACTCTCAAAAACGTTAGAAATGGGTTTTGGAGAAGGAGGTGGCCGAAATTTAAATAAGGAAAGGGAATATGTACAACACTGGCTCCATTTGGGGACGACATGCTCGCCCTCGGGCATGTCGAGAACATGCAGACCATTCAAAATTTGCATTCCGCTGTTCAATTTCTGCTACGCTTTCTCTCCAGGTAACAATCAGCATTCCCCCTTTTTCCCTGATAGAAAATAAAAAATCAAAATAGCTTATGTACAATATATACAGTGGGGCGTTTCCAACCTGGGTCAGAATTGAAAATACGGCTTGAGGAATTGGCCGTTCACGGGGGCATCCAACAATTCGCCTTTCAGATTTTCTAAATAGAAAGTGTTGTTTCCTCCCAGCTTGACTATTTTGAACGGCCCGAACCATAGCGGATCGAATTTAGCATGCTTGCCCTTTTCTGCTCTGCGAACATCCCATCTAAGAACCAGGTCTCCAATTTGGAAATTTCTGTCCTTCGCGTGCTGATCAAAGACCTTCTTCATTTTTTCCTGGTATTCTATTAGTCTCTGGTTTACCTGGTTCCTCGTCTCCTCCAATTCTACCAGCTGATAAATTCTCCTGATCATCTCGTCTGGTTCTTCTTGATTTTCCTGCATAAAACGTGCCACTGGCAGTGCCAATTGCACAGGAAACACTGCGGCCCGCCCATACACCAGCTCATATGGAGACTTGCCTGTTGCTCTTTTGCTTGTTATCCTATTTGCCCACAGAGCAAACTTTAACTGAGAATCCCAGTTCTTCTGATTTTCAGCTATTGTTTTCTTGAGGGCCCTCACCAGGGTTTTATTGGATGATTCTGCTAAACCGTTCCCCTGGGGGTAATACGCTGTGGAATGAGTTAACACAATATTATATCTTTGGCAGAAATTTACAAACCTGGCAGACTTAAAAGCTTGAGCATTATCAGTTACAATTCTTGCAGGACAGCCAAACCTAGATATGATATTGTCTTCTAAAAAATTCATGATTACAGCATCTGTAGCTCTTCTTGTAGGTATGGCCTCCACCCATTTAGTAAAATAATCTGTAGCTGTCAGTATCCATTTATGTTGGCCGCTTGATGGGGGGTGTATTTCTCCTATAAAGTCTAATCCCCATTTCTGGAAGGGTTCATTTACATGCACGGGAATCAAGGGCAAAGATGCTAACTTCTGTCTTTCTGTAAACCTTTGACATTTGTCACATGTTCTGACCCAAGTGAAGGTATCTGAATATAATTTTGGCCAGTAGAAACCAGCCTTCAAGATTTTATTGGTAGTAGCTCTCCAGCTGTAGTGTCCTCCACATATTCCTTCATGGAATTCTGTCATTATATTCTGCACTTCGTTTTCTGTGAGGCATAGCAGTAATATACCCAGAGGGTCTCTCCAATACAGCTGTCCATTTGCAATGACATACTTCTGAGATCTCATCCTTACAGCTCTGTATGCTGCCTTATCACATCCTGGAGGACAGCTAAGTGTCAACAGGTATTCAACTATTTGCTTATACCATGGACTAGTCAGATACTTCACATGTACCTTTTGTGTGGCCATTTCTAGTCCATGTTGCTCCTCTTCTTTTTCTGATTCTTCATTTGCCATCATGGATAAATTAATGCCCAGAGCTTGATGATTAGATTCAGATAACATTTTGGCTAGTCCCTGTCCTTTGATCAATTTAGTAGGCTTTATGTCTAAATCATACTCCTGGATTTTTGCAATCCATCTTCCCCTTCTGCCCTCACTGTCTCCTTGAACCAGAATGTCTTTTACAGCTGCTGTGGGAACATAAGCAGTAATATGAGATTGCAAAATATAAATTCTGAAAGCTTTAAGGGACTTTACCAGGGCATATGCCTGCTTCTCCAGTATATTATACTTTAGTTCAGCATCATACAACACCTGACTGAAGAATGCTATGGGCTGTTCATATCCTTCTTCATTTTTCTGCAATAACACTCCAGCAATTGTGTGTGGTGAGGCGAAGGAAAATACCATGAATGGCTTGCTGTAATCTGGTCCTGCTAACACAGGAGCTTCGGCAAATGCTTGTTTAATTCTTGTAAATGCATCTCTGGACTCCTGGGACCACTTAACTTCATTGTCTTTTTTCAACATATTGGTAATGTGCCTAACTATCTCTGCATAGTTAGGAATGAATCTCCTTAAAAAGTTTATCCGCCCCAAAAACACCTGCACTTCTTTCTTATTTCTTGGCAGAGAAATGCTATTTATTACTTCAACTCTCTTAGGATCAATTTTTACACCATCCTTAGTCACAATATGTCCTAAGAGTTTCCCTTCGTCTAAAGCAAATAGAGATTTTTGAGGATTAAGAGAAAGGCCGTACCTTCTGCATTTTTCAAAAGTTCTTCTTAGATGCCCAATATGCTCATCATCATTCTTTGAGAACACCGTGATATCATCGAGATATACTACCAGAAACTTGTCCTGTTCTCCAACAAAGGCTATATCCATTGCCCTTTGAAAAGTAGCACCTGCATTAATCAGTCCAAATGGCATCCTTGCATACATAAAGGTTCCCCATGGCGTGGTGAACGCAGTCTTCTTCTGATCTTCTGGGAAAATAGCTACCTGATTGTAGCCTGAAAATCCATCCATCATTGACATTCTGGATGCTCCCACCACCTTCTGCAGGATATGATCCATTTTAGGCAGTGGATAGTTATCTTTGAGAGATGCTCTATTCAAATTTCTGAAGTCTACACATAGCCTGATTTCTCCATTCTTCTTTCTGACAGGAACAAGATTCGCTATCCATTCTGAGTACCTCAAGGGTACGATTATTTTGGCCTTCAACAATTTTTTAATTTCTTTCTCAATTGAGGGAAGAAGCAGAGGGTTAATTTGCCTGAGCTTCTGCTTGTATGGCTTTGCATCTTCCCTGAGTGGAATCTTGTGTTGTATAATATTTACATCAAAATTTTTTAGGTCCTCATAGGACCAAGCAAAAACATCTTTATAAGACTGAAATAACTTCAAATACTTCTCTTTATATTCTTCTGGGATTATTTTAGATAACCTCACAATCTTGGGGTCAGTAGCGGTACCCAAATTTAAATCTCTCATTTGATCTTCTTCTACTGCTTTATTTGGCTGCATGGGAACATCATTCTTATTGAATAGTCTTTCTAGAGGTACTAGTCCTCTAGGGATGACATTTCCTTTTAACTGCAATACTCTGTTTCCGGCTATATTCTCTTCCCATTTACCTTCAGCCATATTTTCAGCTTCTTCCTCCTCATCATCATCAATTTCCATACCTGTGAATTCTCCCACTGTCTCCATGAATATCTTCATATGTTCGTCATCTTCAAAGACCTGCCAATGCTTAATGTTGTCTGGGATAGATGGTCTGTAACGTACCTCTACTTCATATCTTAACAATGGGTTCTGAGGAGGTCGGAACGTACTAGCAGCCACAGCAAGAGAGTCTGCTATTCTGTTATGCTCCCGGGACATGAACTGTATATTAAATGCTAAGAAGAAATTTTCTATCATGTCCCATACTTCGTTTCTATATGCTCTGAGCCGAGGATGCTTAGTTTGGCATTCATTCTTAATCTGTCTCACTACTAGCTCAGAGTCTCCAAACACTTTCAGACATTGAATGCCCATGTTTCTAGCTGTCTGTAGGCCCAACAACAAAGCTTCGTACTCGGCTACATTGTTTGTAGCTTCATACTCTAATTTGAAAGACAACGGCACCCATTTTCCTGTGGGGGAGATTAACAATACCCCAGCCCCATTACCTTCTCTGGAATTTGCTCCATCGAAATGCAAAGTCCATACTTCTGATTTCTGGCCTTTCTTGGATTGCTCGGCTTGGAATTGACCAGAGGGGGACTCATGTGCATAGTCTTGACTCTCTTCTAACACAAAACATGAGAAGTCACCCTCTTTATTATAAATTGGAGAGTTGTCTGAACAATCAGCAGTGGTCACCATTTTAACAAATCTGGTCTCCCTATACAGCCTCCTCTCCTGACCACCAAAGACTGGGACAGTGGCATATGTTAAGTCGAGTTTAATCGATCCCCCAATCTTAGTACCCCAGGACCTTGACAACAGCATGCCAAAGCGAGCTGGGATATCAGTGACCACAATATCCATGACCACACTTTTTGCTGGGATTTGAGCTAGATTGACCACTAAATCTTTAATCATTCCCAAGCATTTAACCCTTTTAGAATCAAATGAATATAGATCTTTATATGGTCTTGTAATTTGCAGCCCTAGTTGCTCCATGACGGACAAAGGCATAAGATTGTGGGAGGCTCCAGAATCTAGCATACAATTATGAAGCAGCAGGTCATGAATGACTAGGGACACATAAAAGGGAGGAGTTGAAGGGTCTATCTCCTCAACGTGTGGGCCAAAGACTACCATAGGTCTTTCTTCTTGAAGATTTAGACTATCAGGTACAATTTGTGGTTCAGAAATAGGCATGAAAGAGGTGACCTGAGACTGATATACAGGCTGTTTCAACAATTCAGTCAGAGGAACATGAATCTTAATCTTTTCGAGCTCTTTTTGCAGATTAAAAGCAGATGTGGACTTTTCTATTATTACTTCTTTTGACTCCTTATTCTCAACTGAGGACTTGACTTCTTGGGACACTGGCTCAGCATTAGAAGGACTGCCTGCTTTGGAAGAGGAAGGAATTTGATCATTTGACTGCAAGGGGGTATTTAGGAAATTCTTACCTTTCTCAACATTCTTCTTGGTTGCTGACTCCTTCTGAGCAGATGCTTCTTTCTGAGGTATTTCTTCCTCTTGCTCCTGAGTTCTGGTCCTCTTCCTTGAGGATCTGAGGTCATATCTGACGTTGAATTGGGCTTCCATGAAATCAGCGAACTTCTTGCAGTAATGGTCGATCTTAGCTTCTTCATCTTCTACTTGCACCGGGCACTCCATATCATCATTATTTGAAAAGGCCAGATTCGAATCTTCTAACCCATAAGCTGCATTTCCAGTGGAGTCATCTGCTGGTCCTTCTAGGTACAAGGGGTGAGGTACCTGATCTTGCTGCTCCCTTGTCTCTCTTGGTAGTATTTGCAATGGAGGCTTTCTATACTGAGGATTATATCCTCTGTTTGGAGCATTGTAATAGTTTTTAGGAGCTGCATTTTTGGCTTCCAGTTCCATCTTCACCATCTTCTTTATCATCTTACTTATTTCATCCATTTTATCTGAATCCTTTTCTTGATTAGAGGTAGAAACCTCTTCTTTGCCTTTTCTTCTGGCATCTGGTTCAATTTTCCCTTTTAACTTTCCTGTGGAGGCAAAGTTCGCTTCTAGTTCTAGAGCATCTGCTTGTGCATCATCTAAATTGGCAGGCTTTCTTTCTCTTAAGGAGAATCCAAAGTCAAAATCGAAGGCTGCTATGAAAACTATCTTGGCAGCAGCTTCGTTTGGCTTCATTTCTGGGGGCAAGCTTAGATATAACTTGTTGAATCTTTTGATGAATTCTGATACCCCTTCATTCTGTTTCTTCTTGATGGTATTTAGCTCAGTAAGGCACATTCCAAAATCCTTCTTTTCTCCCCACTTCCCGAGGAAAACGTTTTCCATCTGATCCCAGGTTGTCACAGAACGATTACCCAATGTTTTAAACCATTTTCTAGCTTCACCTTCTAAAGACTGCACAAATAATCTCAAAACCACATCCAGGTGTTCAACATTCAAATTTTCTGCAAAAGAGCAGAAGGTCTCGAGATGTTTTTGAGCATCCACATCATTTTCACCATTGAACCTTGGCAGAATCTTCAGATAATCCTGTGGCATATCGTTCAACACTTGGGGTAAGGCCAGAGGGGCGTATTTGTTCAGGAGAAAAGCAGGAACATTGGCCATTGGAGGCGGTGGGGGTTGCACAACAATCTGAGAAACAAAAGAAGGGAGAGGGGTAGGGGGAAGCGGAGTGTGAATGACAATGGGAATATATTGGACCGAGGTCTGAGGTGTGGACGGGAATAGTTCTCGGTTGACGGGAGCTACTTCAGTGACCTCTTTAATTTCCTCAGCCTCGGGAATAGAATAAGGTTCTTCCCCAAATAAAGTATTTCCCCTACGTGGGGTTTCTAGATAAACTTCGGGATTTTCTGTTCTAACTTCTTGAGAAGAAGAGGGCGGATAATCTTCAACAGAACACTCAGGATTTTCAGCTCGGGCTGACTTCCTCTCCTTCCAGACTTTTTTATGAATAATTTTCTCTGGGTCAGACACGTAGGGTGTTTTCATTTGGGCTGTATCTGACCTCAAATGCGGCCTACGAGGAGCCAGGACTACTAATGAGATTTATCAAATAAGGACCAGTGGAGTCGCCAAGGTGAGAAATCTGCAACTCTTCACCTCTCTGTGCTCACCCGATTAGAGAGTGAAATAAAATGTCGAAAACCCAGGGAAACTGATGTTCTTGAATTCGTTCCCCGGCAACGGCGCCAGAAAGATGTTGTGGATGATTTTTTCACCCTCCTAGAGACAATCTAGAGTTTCCATAGACCAGTGCCTAGGACATCTTAATATAGCAAGGAGTCCTTTATAGTTTGGGTTGTCAGTCCAAGGGACTCGCTTACTATCTCTTGTTGAAAACAAGGAAGACAATCGTTAGATTAGTCCAATTCTCTTTGATGCTTGTGAATGGGAACAAAGTAAATACATAAAGTCGCTGGCGCGAAATTATCGAGGCGGCTAAAGAGCAGCTTTCTTGTAAAGGGCGATTCCAATAATATAATGCAATCAGATATCAGAAATGCGGACGGGAAGAACATGAAATTATTAATTGTAAAGAGCATCAATTTACGAATCCTTAAACCATTAATATAGCAGAAATTATGAAATGAGTGAACATGGAACAACATATCACTTCTAGGCCTATTTAAAGCGCTTGACTAATTCCAGAAAGGGCACCACTTAAGATGAATCCTTACTGCAAATTAATGAGCCACTCGCATTCTAGAACATGATATAAGAAGAAAGTTTGTATGAAAAAGGATGATATATTAGCACATGAGAGAAATTACATACTGCAATATACCAAAGACCAGAATCCTCAATACAGTCATAACCCCTCCTCACTGAGACCCAACGGGCTCTGAAACTTCATACAGAAGTGTCACAAGATGGATACAATAGTCTTCTCGCTGCACAGCTTGCTTACAGAAATCTGGAACCCTAACAATGTCTTCTTTTTTCATATTTATAGAGAGGACTGAAACTTCTAGAGGAGGGGGGGCCGGAAAAGGAGCAATTAATGACTCCCTTTCCTTCCAATGGCGGAAAACACTCGCCTTTTTATGAATGACAAGTTATAAATAAATACCTAACCACCTGTATACAGAAGTTAATGCTGGGAGATAAAAATCTCCTTATGTACAAGACAGAAATAATAAAATATATACATCGGGATGCTTCTGGCTGAAGGCAAATCTGCTACCATGAGAGTCCTGAGAAAATCTCCCATTCAGTACTGTACGCCCGGTCTTTGATTTTGAATTAGAGTCCCGGACCTTAAATGCGAGGTGAACTTCTCTGGAGGGTTCTAAGAATCTACATCTGTATTTTCTTTAATAGTAGTCATTTCATGTACCAGCTCCAGCTTCTTCATTAAATTTCGCCTACAGGAAATCACCTTCTGATATGTTCTTGATTCTCTGGAATGGAGGCGGTGGATTTAGACACCTCCTCTACCATTTAGAACCTGCAAAACCCTGAAACTGTTAGAAAAACTGACTCAGACGAAGGCAGAGGCGACGGGAGTGTGAATGGAGGAGATGATGGGGGCACAGACTAAAAACGGTGACATACAGGGTGTTGGGAGCAAACAATGGGTTTCGCAAAAAGAGCAATGTCGCACGGTGGAATTCGGGAGGAAAAACTAGCGGCAAATGTGAGTAGAACACATAAATATATATATATATATATATATATATATATATATATATATATATATATATATATATATATATATATATTGAGCGCGCGGAGGGGATATACGGGGGGACACGTGGCGAACGGGCGAATGGGAGGCGACGTGGCGAGGTGGATGTGGCGGGCGTGTACTTAAATGACACGTGGCGAAGTTTGTGGGACGTGGCGGGTACGTATCAATGGGCGGACGATTTTGTTGCATCTCCGCCGTTGGATGGAGATCTGGAGATCCGACGGTCTTTGTGAATCCCGCTACCCAGCCATCGGTTGAAGTTTAGCGTGCGGGGGATGGGCGGTTTCCCGCCTGTACCAAGAACACGTGGCACATCCCGTGTGGAATCGCTGGTGTTCGGTCCGAAACCGCCAGCCGACAAGAGTGGTGCGGGGGGAAAACTGCCGGTTTTGTTGCGTGCCGGGGCCATATGCGGGGTCCTCACTCTTTGATGATCACCGCGCCGTTGATTTAATTGAATCGGACGGTTGCAACGGCGCCCTGGGTAATAAACAATAACCCCCTTTCCCTTTCGGCCGGTGGTCCCGGAGCTCGGGTCACATGAAAATCAAGGCGGGAGGGGCTAAGATCTAAGGGGCTTCGGTCCGATATATAAAATACGAATTTTGAACATTCGAACAGAGTATTTTTTAGAGCGGCATGGGGGGTTTTTTAACCATAAAATATAATGGAAACAGGTTCGAAAGGGATCGACGGCTAAATCTGAATGGAGGGGAAAAATGTACAACAAGGGCTTTATGATTTTCAGCCCCGCTAACCTAGATCCCTGCAATCTCCACAAGAATACCCAAATAAACTGGCACTGATACCAAATGATCCATAAAATTTCATGTATATTCTACTAGATAGTTCATCACAAAATATCTGATAATATTTCATTAAAAATATGAGATTCTACACTATTATAGTTTTATTAAACTTTAAGTTATGTAGATTTAACTGTAATCAGTGCATGCATGCAAATATAAATTATGTAGAAAATTATAGAATGAGAAAATAAGTTGACACACACATAAGACACAAGATATGCTCTATGGAAAACCCTTCAGGAGAAAACCCAACTGGAAGGTGAGGTTTCTTCGCTCTGTTTCTCTGTTTGGAAATATGGATGCAGGTACAAAGAAGTAATGCATGTAGCCCATGGGCTACTAAAATGCATAGATCCTCTTTGTGTGCTATACCTCCTATCTCTCCTAGCTATCTTTGCTCAACTATGGAACAATATTTTCTCAAAATAATGGAATGCCTCTTTCTCCTAGTGGCCTGGTTATAACATAACTCGATAGCCTACTAGTGGTTAATTTTGACTACTTGAACTCTTACTTAGATATAAAACAGACTCTTATAGAGACTTTTATGTCAAAAATGCATGGCTATCCACCTTTCCATGCATAATGGGGGCTGACGTGGCATCCTCCTGAACTATAGGTGTGAAAACAGGAAGGTCGACTTCTAAGTGACATAACTTTTTCATACGTACTCTGATTGACGTGATTCTTGTGTTGTTGGAAAGGTCTCTAGGTGTAGAATAACATGAAAATGTTATGTATGAAGTGGTAAATTTTTAACCCCAAAACATCGTTTGATGCCTCAAAATGCTCTAGAAAGGTTTTAGGCCCTGTTTCACTAAACTAGGTCCCGCCAGTAAAAATGTTCCCATGAGCTGATTTTTCCATTTTTTCCACTCCAAATGCATCGAGATGGATGCAAAATAATATAATGATCAAATCTGGATCATTATCCTTGGCATTATTTTCCCATTGAGATGTTTTATCACTTGGGAGAGAGAATGTATAACTGTCTCTAACTATCTCGTATCTAAAATCTCATTTACGATATTCTCTCGTGAATCAAAGACCGTTCATGATTTTTTTTTAACAAATAATAAAATAAACTTTTAAACAATTAAAGTTTCATTAGGTTTCCCTAAGCCTACAAGTTATCAAGTTTTGTGCAGTAAAAGTAAATGATATTAAATAAGCAAATATTTACAGTAACCGGGGGAGTTACAACAAAGTGCAAAGGAAGTTTTCATTGTGCTTCCTTTGCACTCCACACAACAAAATTTTTCTCTGCACCTCCTCACTCCGAACAATGAAAGCTTCCTCTACACCTTCACATGAAATTGATAAATGAATTTGTGTCACTTAAAGTTTTGGGTATGAACTTGCTTCATATATACTATTGTTAAGTGTTTTCTTTGCCTCCATTTAATCCAGCTGCTTGAGATTTTACATATTTAATGGTTCGAGACAACTGCTATAACATCAGGGAGTAGAGATGCAAACAAACATTCATTATAAGTAGTACAGAGGTGCGGCTTGTGAAAACAATTGCAAAAACATAGTGTTTTGAATTAACGACAAAATGTGAACCCCGCAGAAAAAAGCAACATCTACACTATTAAGCAGATATTATCATTGTTTTTTATGTTTTTAATTTCATTGATTTGACATAAAAAAACACTATAAAATCTTAACCAGTAACAATAAAAAAAATTATAAATTATATTACAAACTGTATTGTAGTAGTGTCATATACATTTTAATATAGATATTAAATTTTAATATGATGTTCAAAAGAGAACAAAAAGACTTAATAAAAACTATCATACTAGAATGAGTTAGAGGAAATTCCAAAACAAATAAGTAATAACATAAAAACATATTTGACAACATTTTCATTTTTATAAAAATTAATATTTGACTTAGTATTTAACTCTTTATCTCTTTAAATCTTTTAATATAATTAATATGAATTTATTTTTTTTTAAATAAAACTATCATTTTTAATTTCTTTTCATGAAAGCTTATATGAAAAGGTTGTTCGAGGTTACAACCTCCACATTGTTGATGTCATTGTTGGAGCTAAAATGTGTTGGGGTGATGGTATACAAGAAGGTAAATTTATGTTATTCTACACCTAGAGACCTTTCCAATCAGATTCACCCATAACTTTTACATACGTACTCGCCTAGGAGATCCTCCACTCCATACACTCCGAGAAAAAAGAGGCATTGATTTTGAAGGTTGACCTGTACAAGGCTTATGACACCCTCGACTGGTCATACATTTGATTGGTCCTAATAATGATTGGGCTGCCCCTCAGGATTATCCGCTGGATCATGTCCTGCATAACCACTGTTCGATATGCTCTGATTGTGAATGGATTGCCTACAACATTTTTTGAGGCGGGGCGGGGACTTCGACAAGGCTGTGCATTATCCCCACTCATCTTCATTTTAATTATGGACGGTTTTAGTCAGTTGATGAAAATGGCCTCTCAGAAAGGCTATGTCTGCGGTTATCAATTCTCTGATTCCATTTCTGTCTCCCATTCTTTATTCATGGACGATATGTTGTTGTTTGGGTTTCTTAAAAGGAATCACTGGTACTACATTCTCTTTATTCTAAACAGGTTCGCCGCGGCTACCGGATTGTGCATCAACAGTGCTAAATCCTTCTTATTATACGAGTTTGGTGATTTATACGAGATCAGGTTCATTGCTGATTTTCTCGGAGTTGGTATTCAAATGCTTTCCGGGGGCTTGAAATATCTGGGTTTTAATATCAAACCTTGTGGTTATAAAAGCTCGGATTGGCTCTGGCTGTTAGAGCGTTTCAGATGTAAGATCAACAAATGGACCCACAGATGGCTCTCCATAGGCGGTAGATATATCATGGTGCAGGCAATGTTATCACAACTTCTGGTCTATTGGGGTCACTTATTTTATTTGCCCGCAAATATTGTGGCTGATATCAACAAAATAATAGCTCGTTTCCTATGGAACGGATCGGCTAACACTAACAAATTCCACCTTGTCAGACTCGAACTCTTGTGCAGACCCAAGGAGCACAATGGTTGGGGCATCATGGATACCAGGATATTTAACATGGCTCTGCTTATCAAGTCATTCTGGCGAGCTTTAACTGGTTCAGGAATCTGGTCTGACATTATTAAACACAAATATTTGGAAGATGATACCCTTCATAATCTGCTTTGCAACATTTTCTATAATCCAGCGAGATCCTCCTTTATTTGGGGAAGTTTTAAGAAAATTCTGAGTCAAATAGCAGATAGACTGACTTGGCAGTTCCGAGACGGAGGCAGAATTCCATTGGGGGACTTAAAAATACAAGGTTTCGATAGGCACAGTCAAATATCTGCCCGTCTCATCCACAGGTTGGCGCATAGAGGTTTCCTATTCCTATCTCAAACTATAAATTCTTGGTCTTATGGCGATCCCATTTTTAAAAGTGCATCATAGCTGAACATAGACGGCGAGGATGCCGTTGAATGGGAACATACGGCACAAGCACTGAGGGCTTCTGGACTATGTCATGCAGCAAGTGGTGACATCATCGTTTGGGACGGTCCGATGGTGGGGCATATGCCTCTTGTTTACGATATATACCTCAAATTAAACTCCCAGGTATATGATGAACATTACTCTCGTGTATTTGCCCAATTTTGGAAGCGGAACCTACCCACAAAGATTGTCCTTTTTGGGTGGCTCGTTTGGAGGGACAGAATTCTATCCTGGAACAATCTACAGAAGAAAGGTTTGTTGGGACCTAGTAGATGCGCTCTTTGTGGATGCGCCGAGGAATCTACTTCACATCTTTTCATTTCATGTCCAGTGGTCAAACAAATTTGGAACTTTTTCTCTGCACATAGCCACAACACGTCATGGATTTCTCAAGATTTTATATCCATCGCTCGTGAATGGGACTTGTTGAACAACAGATATCGTTCTCTGCCTTTCATTTTAATATGGGAAGCATGGAATGCTAGAAATCGGCTTATTTTTTAGGACCGCCCTATTAATTTATCTCACATCTATTGTGCCATTGGGCGCCGGATTGATGATCTACCCATCACACAAATCAAAACTATGGATGGCTCAAGAAGAATCCGACCTTATGAGGTTGGATTACCAGCGGTTTATTTCGATGGAGCTAGCAAAGATGGGACTATGGGTTGTGGAGCCTGGATAAAAATCTCCGACAGAGAACGAATTCAGTTACACTGGAATGGTGGCATGGGAACTAACGACAAGGCTGAATTGATGGCACTATGGGGCGGGCTATATACAGCAGCTAATATGGAATTAACAGATATTCATATTTATGGAGACTCGGCACTGGTCATTCACTGTATCAGGGGCACTCTACACATTCAATCTCCTGACCTACAGGGTTGGATTAACAAAATTCAGCGTATTTGGGAGATACTTGGCTCTCCTCCATTAACCCACATCTACAGAGATCTGAATATGAGAGCTGATAGCCCGTCAAAAATGGGTTTAGACGCTGAATATGGGGCCATACAGATGGCTCTTTTCAGGGATGGGATCTGTACAAGGGAATCATCTATACCTATCCCTTGACTGTCGGTTTTTAAGTCTTCTATTGGTTTTTTGTTTCTACTAATCCTCTTTTTTTATTGACTCTTAATCCATCGTCATTCTTCCTACACCGTTCAAGCGAGCCTGATTAACATCTCATCAAGCGAGCCAGATGGTCTATTATATTCCACACTGTAATCGGGATCTTCTATTATTGTCCTCAGCTCTGTTGTATTTGGCTGTAGATTTAGATGAATTCGGGTCGGTTATCCCCAAATTCCCGTCTCTTTGCCGGGCTACAGTCGCCCTGCAAACAACAGTTCACGTTGTCAAGTGAGCCAGATCGTATATCAAGTGCACAACTGCTCTTACAAGCGAGCCTGATTTTCATTCACCTATCCATGTTGATTTCTGGGTGTCGATTCTAGTCACTCCTGCCATTTCTCAGTTTCTAAGGATTGGCCTTTCAGAAGAATATAATTATCCAAACAATTACTGAACAATCAAGCGAGCCAGTTTAGACAGATATCCAATGTGCCGGTACTTCTTGGTTTATACTGGCTGCCAGGTTAAAGATTCAATTTAAAGCGTGAGCAAGCGAGCCTGACCTTTTTTCATCATCGGTAGCCGACTTACATTGTGGGATTGAATTGACTTTTTTCACAGATTATGGCGATGGAATACATAGGTTCCGGATTACTAGTCTTTATGCATACAGTTACTACTAACTATCTTAGTCAACATTTTTGCAGTGGTCATCTTTTTTCACAGGGCTATAAACTTTTTATACAAGCGAGCCAGAGATTGCTCCTCGTCCCCTATCTTATTCCTGATGTATTGGTAGAGTCCAGCAACGGTCAGTCTTATTTCCTTTGTAAGGTCATTAGATGTCTCCTGTGCTGGTCTTCGATATTTGTTATGGGTGAGTTATACCCAGTAATGTTTTGGTCAAAACTTATCCTCTGTCTTTGACACCTTCTTTCTTAGAAGATGTGCATGGGACGAATTGTTTTCTGACCAGGTTTTAACCCATCAGACTTGATGGATTGTAATTTTGTTCTATACACTGTTTTCAGCGTTTTTTTCTTTCTGAAAAAAAAAAATTAATGAATATTATCAACTGAATTTTTAAAATAAAAATAAAGATATACATTACATTCTGAGTCTGATTGAAATTTGAAAATGAAATAAAACGTTTTGATGTTGAATTAACATTTTCAATAAAGAATTTACGACGAGGGGCACAATTTGTCAAAATGTTTTGATCACACTATTATTCACTCCTAACATTTTTCAACGATATCGCTAACAGACGAGCTGTCAAATTTCATTTTCAACTTTTTAATTGTAACTCTTTTCAACGATATCGCTAACAGACGAGCTGTCAAATTTCATTTTCAACTTTTTAATTGTAACTCTTCCAGTGATTCTTCAATTTCATGATCAGATTCACCCCTTTTCTGTGCCACGTCATCACTTCGGTCAACGTCCAAAAATGTAATAATTCAGAAATGTTGTAGTTTAGCACGTTTTACGTTTTGTTGCCCTTTTATATGAATTTGGTAATAAATTTCATTTATGTAATTGTGGTTTTTTTTCATTTTAATGTTGAATTTAAATAATTTTAATATTTATTTTAATTATTTTAATTTTAAAAAGAAACACAATCACTAAGAATTATAGAGATTTTATAATTAAAAATAAAATTATAATTTTTTTTTTATAAAATTATGTAAAAGATTTTTAATTTTGTTTAATATTTTAGGCGAATACATTTTAATTTTATACAAAAATTTTAGAGATAAAAAATTGAATGATCACAAATGAATCTTATATATTCTTTAATAAAAAAAATAAATAAATAAATAATTAAAAATAATATTAAAATAATAAAAATAATTATTAAAAATAATAATATAATTTTAAAAAAAAATCAAAAGAAGAAGAGTTAAGTCACTTACGAGCACTAAATATATAAAATAATTAGTTTTTAAGAGAAAGGGACATAATTAATTAAAAGGAAATTGAGAAATATATTATAAAGAAATTAAAGCGATAAGGAAAAGGAAATAAATAACTAGCAGTTGCCCCAGGAGGTGCAAGGAAAGGCCGATAGGAGTATCATTTGTTAATTATTAATTTTAATTAATTGTGGTTTTTGAGATGAAGGAGATATTGTAGAATTTTGCACAAAGATGATGTTCAATTCTCAGTTGTGCAGTAACAGGCTTATTGTTCAATTCTCAATTATGCAGGTAGAGACTTATTCGATGAGTTGTGTAGGAACCTTTATAATTAAACAGTCTGAGATCCAAAAGTGATCTAAGATTTGTGATCACTGTTAGTTGTTAAAAAAAGGCTAGTAGAACAAACAGAAGATGCAATACTGTTCAGTTGGTTGTGATTATTCAGAAGAACCGAGGAATCTGAAACCAACCTTCATTAGTCAAAATTGAAGTAATTCTTTGGTCAAAATCCAAGAATCTTGTTACTTAGCAGAAAACAAAGTACATGAAAGAAGAAATGCCAATATCTACTGTGAAGTAAATAGCCATCTTCAAGAAGTAAATCATAACATAAATGTATATTCTAAGAAAAAGATTATTGTGGCCCTGTTGTAGGAGCTCCTTCTTCAGCTATCATCACTGACATCAGCCTTATTACAATATTGTCCATGTTGCAGTTTCCTTTGTATGCCTGTCACTATTAAGCATGGCTGCATTAAGCTAGTTTTGCTCTTCTTCAGCTTTCATTAAACTCTCAGTACAATGTGTCATTACTGCTACTGCATTATTTCCTCAAAATTAGCTCACTGAAAGTGCCTTGAAATTGCGCTACAAATGACAGAATCTACATCAACAAACCCAGCAGAAAGGAAAAACTGCTAAAAGTCTGTGAGTCAATGACTGTAAGAGCAACTGCTTTCTTTTCTCGTCTGTTAATAATTCTATTAGAAAACAGAAGCAGAAACCCAAAGACAGGCCAATCCCAATACAACAAATTCTATTAAAAGGAAAACATGCATAGCTGCCATGGAAATGATCAGCAATGTCCCCAGAGCCAAGATGGAGGGCAACAGCATCACAGAAGGCCCTGTAGAGATGTTGCATTGTAGAGAAAACCTTTGACTTACCTGCCAGGTATGAAAGGTATTTCTTCAAACATATTTTTCAGGTATGGAAGGTATCTCTTCCACTAAATTTCTTTAATAGTTGCTCTTGACTTTCATGTAACTTGTATGGTGTCCATGTCATTTTAAAATGTCATTAGAAATGGACAACCCAAATTAAAAATAAAATTAAACTCATCAATAAATTTCCTTCACCTGAGATGCTACATATGAAGAGTCTTTCTTCCACCTACTTCACTCTACCATAGCCCCTGACTTTGCTCCTTTTTAGGGGCAAAAGTAAAGATAAAACCAAACCTACCCCTAAAAAACCCATAGCTTCCTGAACAGGGCATTTTCCTATTTTGATTAAAACAAGCCCTCTCCTTGGGGCCATCACTAGCTTGTTTGGGGGCTAGTTAGGTTTGCTCAAGTCCATGCAAATCCTACTTTTGCATAACTACAACCAAAACCTCCTTTTGTAACCAGTTCAGTGTGTATTCTTAGCATGCAATATGGTATAACGTTTAAGCTTTGCTGCTACTTCATCTCTTCGTAGTAGGCAACCTGAAATTCTGATAAGCCATGTTTTGACAAGTTGTCATTTCAAAAAGTCTCCCTTACATGACATTGGCAATATGTGACTATGTTAAAACCTACATTACTCTATCCTTCTCTATTGTATCTAGAACTAAGTTTTTTTTTACTTGACCATGTAAACAGTAAAGTAGCTTTATTTTTATTATGAATTATGTCCTAGGTCCCAGCATATCATTTACAAATTCTATAAAATCATGGACTCCATTTACCAATAAATAAATCTGTATTGGTAATGTTTAACTCTACCCCACGACTCCAAAGCAAGGCCTCAAATTCTGGGAATTTTAGGCTTACCATGGACCTTCTATTCCATTATCCACTAAAAGGTCAAAGGTCATGCAATTCAGAGATTTATTGGACAAAGCCTCTCCGACATTACATGGAAGAAGCATCAATGACCTTTTTTCAATAGCTTAAGTACAAGGGAAATCACATAAAAATGTGTTTCCTCAGTGGCTTATTTCCAATAGCTTGAGTACAAGAGAAATCCCATCAAAATACCTTTCAGAAAAAGACTGGACTGTCTAAAGTAATATCACGATGATATAGGAAGATTCTCACTGAGAAAAAAGATAGGAATCTCTAAGTTAACACCATGGCAATTTAGAAGAGAAGATCTTCACACAAATATTAAAACCAAATTCCTCAATAGATTCTTTTCTTGATAGAGAAGAAATGATGAACATGATAATACTTTCTTGATGGAGAAGAAAGGTGAACATGATAACAGACTGGACCTTCAACACTTTTACAATGTCTGCATCAGGAAAAAATAATATGTAAGAGGTATTTAAGCTTATGGGTTGCTCATTTTTATGATATTAATCTGTCTAAGTTCAATGTTCGAACCTTAACTCCATGATTATTAGGCATCCACATTCTCATCATGACCTGGAAAGTCCAAATTGACTACTAACTAAATTTTTATATTGATTACTTGCAATGTTTTGATCGAAAGGTCCCTCCCAATGACTTGAGGATTGAGACCAAGATAATAGCAGTGGAAACAACTCAATCTAATCTTTATCAATCAATGATCCAAAGAAGAAAAGGGTTATCCAGTGAGTTTCATTTTAAGAATATCCAGAATATTCGAAAATTTGAACACTTGATATGTTTAAGTTATCGACCTCGGAATCTTCAAATTAATATGAAATCTCAAACAACCATATACAAAACAGCAACCCAAATTGAGCTCACCTTGCTCAATTGTATGAAACGTAAAACTGTTCATTTTTATCAGGGAAGTAAAAGAATCTCATAATTTAGAGGCTCTCAAACACACAACAAATACTAACCCAAAACTGGAGTCAAAGCATCAAACATGCTTTCCTGTACTCGAGAATTTACGTATCAGACACCAGTTGACCCTACTGACTCGTGGTTTGGGATTTTGAGCATGAAGTCACCCGTATCAATTCCAAAGAACCATATACAAAACGGAAACACTATTTGAGCTCTCCTTTCTGAATTGTATGAAATTAAGACAGTTTGTTCTGGACCGGGAAGTAAAAGGATCTCATAATTCAGAGGCTCTCAAACAGTCAAACGCACTATAAAGATTAACCCAAACATATTGAATCAAAGGATTAAGCTGCAAGCATGCTTTCCTAAGACTGAAGAATTAAAGTATCAGATATAGTTGAACTTCGTGACTAGGGGGTTTAGGATTTTGAGCATGATGTTATACCTGTGTCTTTTTGAAAGAGTTTGCAGTACTGACTAGTTATATCTTTGTAAAATGGGCTCAGACAGGAAATGAAAAACAACTAAGGCTGGCTGAATCCATGACACCAGTACCACCAGCAACATTAGTGCCAAGGTGAAAGAGAATTTAATCAAATCAACCTTGAGAGTTGCATCCCAAAGCCAGCTTCCAGATTGACAAAGCTTTTGGTGTGGATAGTGCCATATAAACCAGCTTTCTCTCACAATTGTTATCCGTGTGCGATTATTCACAAAAAATACACCTAACGCTCACATGAAAAGATAAATGAATCATAATATGGAACAGAATCCAATCATGGTGATATGCCATTGTAGTAACACCAGTGTATATCCGTCTTAATTCTGGCTCTATTAAGCACTAACAGAAATAAAAAAGAAATAAAAAAAATGCAAATCTTTTGGGGTTTAAAAGAGCCCAGGTCAAGATGAATCTACATTGCTATGTGTATAAATATTAATTAATATTTGGTTTATTTTCCTACAACTGCTTTTTTTCTTATGGATTTTAATTTTCAGGGATTGATTTATGCCACATGTTACATGTGAGTTAGACATTGACATTACAAATCTCCCTCATACAGGACTGTAGAATGCACCTTGCTTCTCTTAATGCAATAAGAAAGAAGATGCAACATTACATAAGAAAGAGCACATACTAATATAGGCTTAGGCTTATGCATGCATCAACCAATAATGCAGAAGGCCACAATTTTTCAATACCAATTGGGTGGTGGCTCCTAACAAAGAAAACAGAGGGGTTGTACAAGCCCAACGTTGTGGAAGATAAAAAGTAATGTGAACTATCTGATCGTAATATGGTAATAGATAAAAGACAAGACTAGAGCACAATTTTAAGTGCTGGAGGAATTTCAACAAAAATGAATTGCATCATCACAGAAGGTTTGATGTGTTCCGGGTCCCATGTGAAGGACCTGAAAGACTTTACTACCAGTAGAGAAAGGCCCTTCCTCCTTAGAGCCAGAATCACATCAAAAGCTGTGTTTTTTTATTTTGGCAACTGTCTTTTCTGTTTTCAAAATTGAATAGGAAATGGCCATTAGCAATTTGAACACATGCCTTCTGTTTTTCACTTGCAAAGGCATTAGGATCTTTATTCTCTTATGCTGTCTGAATATTCAGATCAACCTGTTCATCTATAATTCTACTACCAGTAGACAAAGGCCCTTCATCCTTATAGACAGAATCACATCAAAAGCTGTGTTTTCTGATTCTCGCAGCTGTGTTTTCTGTTTTGAAAATTGAATGAATTAAATAAAATTAAGCCCCATGAAATACCAGTAAGCGATCCTTTCATTTTCTGTTCATATTCCAAAAAAAAAATTCTGCCAATTACCATGTTTAGATGTGAGACCTGTAAAGATGATTACACAGATTTAATGATATAAAGCTCCAAAAAATGGCGTATAGAGAAAGGTATAACCTGCTATTATATATCTGTTAAATTGCAATAATTTCTCTTTTAAATTTTTTGGAAAAAGGGAGGGAGGGTCCTAAAAGAGCCCAGGTCAAGATGAATCTACATTGCTATGTGTATAAATATTAATTAATATTTGGTTTATTTTCCTACAACTGCTTTTTTTCTTATGGATTTTAATTTTCGGGGATTGATTTATGCCACATGTTACATGTGAGTTAGACATTGACATTACAAATCTCCCTCATACAGGACTGTAGAATGCACCTTGCTTCTCTTAATGCAATAAGAAAGAAGATGCAACATTACATAAGAAAGAGCACATACTAATATAGGCTTAGGCTTATGCATGCATCAACCAATAATGCAGAAGGCCACAATTTTTCAGTACCAATTGGGTGGTGGCTCCTGACAAAGAAAACAGAGGGGTTGTACAAGCCCAACGTTGTGGAAGATAAAAAGTAATGTGAACCATCTGATCGTAATATGGTAATAGATAAAAGACAAGACTAGAGCACAATTTAAGTGCTGGAGGAATTTCAACAAAAACGAATTGCATCATCACAGAAGGTTTGATGTGTTCCGGGTCCCATGTGTAGGACCTGAAAGACTTTACTACCAGTAGAGAAAGGCCCTTCCTCCTTAGAGCCAGAATCACATCAAAAGCTGTGTTTTCTGATTTTGGCAACTGTCTTTTCTGTTTTCAAAATTGAATAGGAAATGGCCATTAGCAATTTGAACAGATGCCTTCTGTTTTTCACTTGCAAATGCATTAGGATCTTTATTCTCTTATGCTGTCTGAATATTCAGATCAACCTGTTCATTTATAATTTTACTACTAGTAGACAAAGGCCCTTCATCCTTATAGACAGAATCACATCAAAAGCTGTGTTTTCTGATTCTCGCAGTTGTGTTTTCTGTTTTAAAAATTGAATGAATTAAATAAAATTAAGCCCCATGAAATACCAGTAAGCGATCCTTTCATTTTCTGTTCATATTCCAAAAAAAAAAATCTGCCAATTGCCATGTTTAGATGTGAGACCTGTAAATATGATTACACATATTTAACGATATAAAGCTCCCAAAAATGGTGTGTAGAGAAAGGTATAACCTTCTATTATATATCTGTTAAATTGCAATAATTTCTCTTTTAAATTTTTTGGAAAAAGGGAGGGAGGGTCCTAACTCTTGATTTGCAATTGAAGTCGTAGAATATTAAAAGTTGCTCTCTGAGTCCCTATGGCTTGTATTGTATTTGTTACTTCCAAAAAGGTAACATTCAGATAGAGATGGGACAAAGAAGTCGTTCCTCACTTGCAAAGAAATTGGAGGTTTATGATTTAAGCGTAGAAGTGCAACTAATTAAGTTGAGGCTAATATTTTATTAAAGAACTGGCTTAAGAAAAAGGAATTCCTAATCTCTAATTGACAGAAAATTCATACCGAGCACAAAGATGATGGGAAACTATCCTCACATCCATATACCTGATGTGTAACCCTTTACAAATATTTGATAAGATACAATCATTTTTCTCACAGTCATATTTTCTCAATCTGTCTGAATGTGTAACAGTGCATTTAATCTAAATGGTGCATTAGGTGATTGAATAGGGGCGCTAACATAGACCCATCTAAACTCAAAATTTGATATGCACCTTGAGATTGCAAAAGCTTGAGGATGCATATATCTTGAGTTCACACAAGTATTCCATTGAATCATGGTGTGATTTTTCTAGCTTTGCATCTTCGATGTGAATATCAGTCCCAAGATTAGATGGCTTTGTGCTTCTGCTATCACCCATTAACAGTCTAGCTGAGTACATCGGAAGATGCAAACCCAGATATATAACACCAATTATATAACATGGGATCTATACTGATCTCCCCTAATCTTAGTTCAACATAAAAGGAAATCCAGTGAGTATCAATTTTTTAGCATACCTAAGAATCCCCATCAAATCCAGTGAGTATGAATTGGTTAGAAAAACTATGAATCCCCAGTACAAATGGGTTTTTTCCATAGATCTGCAGACCTGAGCTGACTATCATCTAACCAAAAGGGTTGAATGAATGAATAGCAAGTACTAGTACTAACCAGATGTACAGGGGCTCTGATGTGTTTCACAAGGAAGGAGCTGCACTGGTTCCCCTGCAACTCATGTCTGTGGTGTCTACACACCAATTTTGCCTCAGATGAAGGGTTTCCAATCCACATGCCTCTACCCTCTCTCCAGCTGTTTAAATCCTCCATCCCTAAACAAAAATTTCAATCCCACTCTATGGACCACTACTCAACACAAGTACGCAGATCTTATATTCCTCTCGCTCTCAAAGGATGCACAAACAAAACCCCCCTCACTTGTACCAAAAAAACCTATCTGACCCATATTAACTAAAACACCTAGCTAGTATGGACCCTGCAGTGCCAAAGGCATAATTAGAAACCGATCCTGATCCTGACCCTGACACTCTCATAAAAAAAAAAACCTTATTCTCTTCCATTATCAAATATCACCCTTCTAATTGGCAATATAATCAAAATAGAAAAATGCAAGTAATATGTAAATCTGAATGACATAAGAACCATTGAAGCTGGCCATATAATCTATGTTTATGGAGGCATTGTAACAGCACTTTTAACAGTTCAACCACTTCGACAAATAAAACTTCAATGAGAGGCATAAATGAAGTGTAATTGTCGGAGGATTCGCATAATAAAGCATCACAGCCAGGCCATTGAGTAAGAGACAAACCTCGGTTAAATACCCTAGGCCACCATTAATGGCCTTCTTTTCATATCCCGGTGGTGGAAATGGGAGGCAGCGCGACATTTGAATTGATTGGATTATATTAAATGGGTATCAACCTCCTTCGAAATCCATTGAGATTCCTGTTGGATTTGTCACTGCGTCTCCCAAGAGGGCTGCTGCACAGCAGAGTTTTTACAAGGAAACGTAAATTTGCATGTCTCAAGAGGAAAAGTCAATAATGAAATCAATAAGGTTTTTGAGAATCAAGAAGGAATCTGTTTTTACTGGTTTAGTTTACTTCAATGCTCTGAGATCTCAGAACTCTCATCGGTTTAAATTGTTTGAAAACACAAACCCAAATCCCTGCTTCTCAATGGTACGCTCACCTGCTGCAACAATTCATCAATCTAAAAAAATGGTCAGTTGAGCAATTCATAAAACACCATAAAACTGCCGTAAAATCGTCTATACTTTTGAAGAGCTTGAACTTTGGTCAAGCTCTTTAGTTCCTTCAAGGCCAATTCCACTGCATGGAGAAGGCTCTTCTTCACCTATAACTTCTCTTCTTTCGCTCTGTGACCCTTCGGAACCAAGCGGTACTCTTCAGTCAATTGAATACATTCCTGTAAATTCTCAGGTGATACAAAATCAAGAGAAAATTTTATACATGACTTGAGGTTTCGAACTTGATGAGGGCACCCAGCTGGAATGAAAACTGCCTTGCCAAGATGTTGTTCAAATGTCCATGCTTCTACTCCATATTCCTCTTTCAGCCTTCTCTTATGCTCAGTGCAAAGGTAAATCATCTGATCATGAATAGGATGAATAACCTCTTTAAGACGCTTACCGTCAAGGTGCCTGAATTCTCTCTAGTGTTTCTCCATATAAGCATGTAATTTGGGTACATCCTCTCTTCGAAATATATCCTAAAGAGCGCTTCCAAAATCGGAGCTTTCGTTTCACATCTCCCCTGAAACCTGTGGCAGCCCATCTTTTCTTCTGTATTCTGTTCTAAATTTCTATATTTTCTCCTGTTGGAAGTCTGAGAACTCGACCTCGGCTGTATGCATTATAACATTGACAACATCAGACATGTCAATGTGCAACTTAGTCACTGAATCCCCTCTATCAAGTTCTTCCCTGGTGCCATAAGCGCTCTCTCTGCCCTTGCTACTTGTTCCCAGGCAAAGATGAGATCTGTATACCCAAAACCCTTAGAACGAGGCGGCCGGTTTTTGCCAACAGATCGGAAGCTCCCTCCTCCGCACGCTCTCTCTGCCCTTGCTACTCGTTCTCAGGCGAAGATGAGATCTGTATACCCAAAACGCTTAGAACGAGCCGGCAGGTTTTTGCCAACAGATCGGAACAACTGTCAGGCAACACGTGTCAAGTTAGAGATTAAAACTTCAGAAAACACGTGTCAAGTGGACATTTAAAATGTTGACGATGAAAAACTGCATCTCTTTCAAAAGAGAAGGCCTATCGGCCTAATTAATAAAAGAGAACTTAATTAATTAATTCAACTATGCTTATAATTTTATACCTGAAGGGAAAAATAAAAAATAAAAGTGTAAAATGTGAAAATATCTATACAATTATAAGGTTATTATAATATGAAAAAATATATGGGATAATAAACGAATATCTATAAATTAATTATATGAATGAATTAACTTTAATTAAAATTATTAAATATGATAAGTAAAGAAAGAGAGAAACCAGTGGATGTTAAAATTGGCTTAATTTATAGTCATCTTTTCTGATAAAATTTCTGTTGGTGTTTTTGTATATCAAGAGAATTTTTAATGATTTTGAAGTTGTAAAATGGAACGTCTAATTGTTTTATGTATTTAGTTTTTTTTAAGAACCTTTTTATTTTTATTAGTGTGCATTAATAGCTATTATAGCTTCCTTCTGTTACATGATTCATCACGTTAGTTTGTGATCATTTAATTCTAATGTTTTGGATGAGTGGAAGTTGGACATGATTTAAAATCTCCCACACAATTTTATTTTAAAATTTCTCTCAATATGAATAATTATAGAAATATACACCTTTTCAAATTTTATAAATAAATAAAATTTAATATTTAAAAATAATTCAATAATTACAACTATACAACTTTTATAAATCAAACATCAATGTTTTTTTCTAGTTTGGGTAGAAAATATGTTTAAAAAATTATAACTTATAATGTTCAAAATTATTAGACTATTTTCTCTTTTTCATGAGAATTTATGTAACATTTACCATAGTCATAATATTTTTTGTTTTAAAATTTACTATATTATACCTTAGCTCTATGATATTATTGCAATCACACATTGTAAAACTAACTTTCGAGCTCATATAATTAAAATGAAGCAAACTTTATAAAGACTTGCTAATACTCCATAACCTAAGATGGACACCTTGTCTCTATATGTGCACCACTTGAAAACTTAATCGGAATATCTGTGTATTATTAATACTAATAACATACTCATAACTCATATTATTAATGTTGGGAGGATGATGTGATTATGGAAAATCTTTATATTGCTTGATTGAATTAATCCATGGTGTATTAAGTCACGTCGGAGATTATGTGTCATAAATTTGAATTGATGTGTTGTACCTACATCTGCAACTTCATATCTCATGAAGACATATGTCTAGTTATACACTGTTGGATTTTGAAGAGTTGGATCTACAGTGGAGGCTAATGCGGTACTTTTTTAGGATATCGAACACCCAAACCCTAAATAATTCTTTCATTTCGTTGTTGAGTTTCATCGCATTGCTACTCTGCAACTCTGCCGCGGCCCGAACCCTGCTGACTGGCATGCCTTTGCTCCAGTTCCGCTCGGCTAATGATGGCACAAACATGAACAAGCATACTCGATACCTTCATATGGTTTTGACTTATATTTTTTCGTTATGTTGGTGTTTGTCGTTCTGTTACATATGCCCTTCATGTTATTGTTTTCGCAGGGCTGCCAGTGGCTCTGCGCCATTGACCATATGCTCAAATTTTGCAAGAGTTTATGGTTTTTAAAACGAGTTTTCGAATTTTTCTCTAGGTTGTGGAAACTCACTTCATTACTACGTGTGCTCCAGCTCTCCTGCCAAGTTCCCTCTCATTGTAGCAAGTAAGCCGAGGTTTTTGCTCAAGTTTTATGCTAATTCACTAGCTAATTTATAAACCCTCATCCAGTTGCGTAAACTTATTCTTCCATGGCTTTTTCGTAGAGTTTCATTCAAACCCGCGGAAGATGTTTTACACAGGTAATGCGAGCTTAATCTGTCTTTTTTTTAATGTTTTCCTTTGCTCCGCTAGCTTAGAAGGTAGGGTCTATTACTGATGTTTTCTTGTCTTGGTTTTTTAGCAGGTAACTGCATTTGTTCAACTGTCAAGTATTTACCCATTGAGATTTTGTTTCATTTAACAATTTCTTGATTCTGTCATTTGCCCCAACATGTACCAATTTTCACCTTAGGGTTTCTAAAACTTGTCGAAGAGAAAATCAGTTCTAACTTCGAGGGTGCTCAAGGCATCATGAGCTCTAGATTTGGTTTTATGGCATCTTTCCATTGTGTTAATTCCGTTTAATCTCGAGGGATCTCCCCTGCTTGTAACTGTTGCCTGCATTTGGAACACTGTTATGAACTATATATTATTCCTGGCTATCACTACATTCTCGGTCCGATCTTAAGAGGGGAAATCCCTTTAAACTCATTGTTTTTTTGTATTATAATTTTCTTTTTGCCGGAAGGGTAATTTGCATCTACGCTTATGAGCAATCGTTTGAGTTTTCTGCATCTACAAATGTTAGTTCATTCATCTCTATGATATAGTTTCTTCCCTTTGGATTTTAGAAATGGAAGAAACGTTTTTCGGTTTCTCTTGTTTGAATAGAGTCTAAGTTCCTATTTTCTATCTTAGCTCGGCACAGAGATTACTTTCAATGTAATTTGTATCTACGATGGCAGTTTCAGTTTTGGGTATATATTATGCATGCTATCTCTGATATTTTATTTATATATATATATATATATATATATATATATATATTGTTTTGTAGACATATTTTTCATTCTTTTATCTTGTAATAGAAACTGAACTATTTCTTTCAATTTAATGGAGATTTCTGGACCATCTAGATTTTATGTTTGTGTATAACATAGGTTTACAGTTAATGACCATTTCGGGGTTCGTAGTTCGACTCTGAACCCAAAATTAATGATTTTCTGGTTACACTCCCTGTAGAGGGTTTTCTAATTAACTTCACATGTTTCTGTAACCACCATTTGTTTTCTTGAAAATACAATCCCAAAACTTGCATAAATGTAATTTCTCACATAATCTAAAAAATTAATGGTATGCCTATGTCTTATGGTTACTCAAAGAAACACAGATAATCACATATCTACTACTTTCATTGTGTAGAGATCTTCATTTCATATTTTAAAGAACATTAATTTTATTAAAGAAATATCTCTGTCTAGACAACATATCTAGTACTTAATATTTTTGTAGTTTGTTTACTTATCTGGTTTGAGATTTAGCTAATGATGTCCACCCTACCATGAGAGAGGTGATTACGTCCTCATCTCCCCCCGTGCTCCACACCTAAGATGAGTAGGTTGACAGAAATTCCTAAAGAGACCTCGGGACCCCAAGTCCAGTACTCTTCTTTCCAGGATTTAGGAATGCTGAGTGTTTCCATTGGTCACCACCATCTCAAGAATCATCACTCTCTTCCTACCTCTCCTTTTCCACAGAACAAAACCCATTTTCCTCACCGGGATGTACTTTTATCCATAGAGGAAAGGTAACTATCTTTTCCTGTTTTTTGTTCAACCACTCTCAGTTCTTGGAATAATTTTATCATCAGTCTTTTAACTTTTTTATGGAACCATTATTCCATAATTAAATTTTATTTCAACAAAACATTATTAATTTATGCTCATCATGTAATCCTTTTCTCAAAAGAAATAAATGTTTAGTCTCTTTAAAAATAAATAACATAACAACTATTTTTCACTTAAGCCAGCTGTCACAACTCCCACCTTTGGAACTGAACACCATCCTCGGTGTTTTATTCCAACTCAACAAACGATTCTGGATAAGCCTCACGAACAAATCCTTCATCTTCCCAGGTAGCCTCATCCGAGCTGAAGTGCTTCCACTGCACTTTAACTTGGGTGATGGCTCACATCGGAAGCATGATTTCTCTCCGATCGAGTATACGCTGAGGTTCGACCAGAAATTCGTCATCCAGTTTGACCTGAATTCAACAAATCTTTGAATTAAAATTTCATAAAACTTGGTATTTTAAGATAGGATTCTTTAATCTTCCCTACTTTAATACTTTTCCAGTGGATTACATGTGTTGGTTAGTACATGTATCGTTTTAGTAAAGACACATGAAACACATTGGAACTCGAATATGGCTGGGTAAAGCCAACCGATAAGCCACAGGCCCCACTCTTTCCAATATTTGGAAAGGTCCACAGAACCTGGGAGCCAACTTGGCACAGGAGGTCCACCTTAGTGTGCTCTTTTTTGGTTTAATCCGTACATACACATGATCGCCCACTTCAAATTCTCGATAAGTTTTCTTCTTATCTACATATACATTCTTCTGATATTGAGCTACTTTCAAATTTTGTCTAATATTCCTCACTTCTGATTCCATCTCAACCAACATCTCCGGTCCAAGCATCAATCAACTTGGTTTCAGGGCTTCTCCAATTGATGGGAGTACGACATTGTCGCCCATACAAAGCTTCAAAGGGGTTCATCTTAAGAGAAACTTGGTAACCATTATTGTATGCAAATTCTACCAAGTTTATATATTCTTTCCATTTTGTTGGCTACTGCATCACGTACATGCGTAGCATATCTTCCAATATTTGGTTCACCTGCTCAGTTTTTCCATCCGTTTAGGGATGATAAGTGGTGCTGAAATTTATTTGGGTTCTCAAACCTCTAAATAGGGTCTTCCATAATGCTGAAGTAAACTTCACATCCCTATCTAATATAACAGTCTTTGGAATGCCATGCAGTCTAAAAATATCTCTCATAAAGATATCTTCTATTTGCACAGTTTTGTAAGTAGATTGTACGGGCATGAAATGTGATGCCTTACTCAATCTATCAAACACCACCATAATGGAGTCATTGTGCCTTTTTGACCTTGGTAAACCAGTAATAAAATCTAGGGATATAACTTTCCATTTCCATTCAGGCACTAGTATAGGCTGCAACAATCCGATTGGGTGTTGATGCTCCACCTTAACCTGTTGACACTCCAAGCTTTTGTTTAATTATTCCGCAATATTTCTTCGCATACCATGCCAGAAATAGACTTTTCTCATTGCTGTTAGCATTTTCTGGTATCCTGGGAGTCCTCAGTAATTACTGCGGTGATACTCATCCATGATCAGTTCTTTTAAACTTATATAACTTTCCTTTGAAAGTTAACATTTGATCTTTATTAATTCCATAGTTAGAAGGTTTTTCTTGTCTTCTGGCTTCCTCCGCTTGCTGCCATAAAAATTGGTATTCAGGATCCTTCTCGACTTCCTCTTTTATCTGATCTAAAAATTTACACTCAATTTGATTATAGAAAATTTCGCAGACACAATGTAGTTTTCTACTTAAGGAATCCACCACATGATTTTCTTTGCCTTTTACATGTTGTATATCAAAATAAAATTTCCTTAAGAAAGCATTCCACCTTGCCTGGCAGGGGTTTAAATCAGCTTGCTTAAAGTAGTTGGTTAAGCTGTTGTGATCGGTTTTCAACACAAATATTTTTCCTAACAAGTAGTGCCTCCATACTTGGAGTGCATGCACTACTACTGTCAGTTCTAAGTCATAGGCTGAATATCCCTCTTCAGTCTCCTTTAGTTTTCTTGATTCATAGGCAACCAATCTTCCTTCTTGCGATAAAATTTCCCCGACACCTTCCTTACAAGCATCGGTATAAACCTCAAATTCCTTATTGGGATTAGCTACCCTCAACACCGGGGTCGTGGTCAGCAAATGTTTCAACTTCTCGAAACTATTCTGACACTCACTAGTCCATTTAAATATTTTTCCCTTTCTTTGTAAAGATGTAATTGGCAATCTTTTCGAAAGCTTCAATGAACTATCAATAGTATCCAACCAACCCCATAAAGGAACAGATATCCACCACGTTTTAGGGTACTCTCCATTCCATAATAGTCTTAATTTTCTCTGGATTGACCGTTATTCCTTCAACGAAGATGACATGACCTAGATATTGTATATGTTCTTTGAAAAAGTCACATTTTCTAAATTTGGTGTACAAATGATGTCTTCTTAGCATCTCCAACACTATCCTTAAGTGCTCCTTGTGTTATTCCATGATTTTTGAATAAATTAAAATATCATCAATGAATATCAAAACGAATCTGTCCAAAAAGGGGTGGAATATGCCATGCATCAACCTCATAAATGTTACTGGTGCATTAGTTAAACTAAATGGTAATACCACAAACTCATAATTCTCATATCGGGTATAGAAAGCAGTCTTATAGATATCCTCATCTTTGATTCAAATCTGGTAATATCTAGATCTTAAGTCTATCTTCCAGAATATAATTTCCCGTTTCACTTGATCAAACAAGTCATCAATCCATGGCAATGGATTCTTATTTTTTACTGTCAATTTATTGATTTGCCTATAGTCCATGCACATATGCATGGTTCCATCCTTTTTCTTTACAAAAAACACTGATTTTTCCCAAGGAGACACACTCGGTCGAATGTACCCTTTGTCCAACAACTCTTGCAGTTTCATTTTCAATTCAGTTAGCCCCGGTACACATTCGATATGGTGCCCTTGAAATTGGTGATGCTCCTGGCATCAATTCAATAGTAAAATCGATGTCCCTTCTTGGAGGTAAACCTGGTACATCTTCTGGAAACACGTCCGTGAAATCTTGTACTACTAGTATGCTTTCTAGCATAGGGGTCTTCTCCTTAGAATTAGCAAAACCAACCCGAATGGCATATATCTGACATCCTTTTCTAATACACTTACTCATTTGAGAGGTTGTAATAGGACGTAACAATAAGGGTTTCTTGATTCCTTGTATTTATTGAAGAGTTCCATCTTGCATTCTGTAATATATAATATTCTCTTTACATTCTACCAGTGTCCATTGTCTCTGCAACCAATTCATGCCCAATAATACATCACAGGATCCCAAACGCAATACATTCAAATCCACATTTAATTACTGGTTTCCAATTTCTAGTGTACAGCTTGGAATTTTGGCACAAAATTTTATTTTTGCCCCAATGGCTAGCTGTATGAGCCATGGATTTTTGAATTTCTAACTTTGTAATTTACAGATTTCTACTATTCTAAGGTTTATATAACTTAAACTGGCACCTGGGTCAACCAAAATAGAAACAGGTTGTGAAAGTAACTTACCTTCCATTTATATCATCGTTGGTTGATAATCTACTTATCGATCCTCCAAAGCTGCATTAATTCGGGGTATATCCGGGGTACATCTCCCACCGTAGAGGCTTCTTGTTGGATAGCCATTGTTTCACTTCTTCCTCGCCGTGGGAAATTTTTATAGTAATGAGCCTCGCAACACCCCCAACACTATAGAGGTGTTTATGGTTTTTCCCTTGTTCAGGTTTGTTAGAAGCCTATGTAAACCTTTCTTCTGTAGGCCACTGCATTCTTTGATGGTTTCTTCTAAACTGTTTGCTCACTGAATTCCTTGCATAATTCTTAAATTTATTGGTCCTAACACTTTTTAAATTGGAACTGCTTTTCTGCCCTTTCCTTGGCTGCCAAATTTTTCCGATTTCTCCTTTTGCCTTGGACTGCTGGTAACACATTTTCACTTTTTGAATTGCCTCATCCATGGTCCTTGGATTCATGAACTCAATTTTTTCTTTCATGTGGGTCGGTAAACTACTCAAGAATCGTTGAACCTTAACCTTTTCATCCCTTAAATAAGGAAATTATCTTAATAAGGAAGTGAACTTTGTTATATATTAATCTATTGTCATTTGACACAACCTCAAATCATGGAATTCTCTGGAATTTTCGTCATAGAAATGTTCTGTTAGATATTTGTCTTTAAAGTATTCCTGAAAATCTTCCCATGTCACGTCGTGGTCTTCAATGCTGCGGACATTCTTTACTTCCTCCCACCACAGGTTGGCCTTCCCTCTCAACTGGTAGATGGCCAGCCTAGCTTTAAAATTGATGTTGTACTCATAAACTTGAAATTATTTGTTCATATTAATCAACCAAGCTTCAACCACTTCCTCTGATTCTCCATCAAAATTAGGTGGTTTAATCTTTCAAAACTCACCTTGTAATTCCACTTTCTGTTTCTTAATTTCTTGTTGTTCTGATAAATTACCAGACTCACCCTCATTATAGTTTCTATTCTTTTTACTTTGTTGTGAATGGCTTCTTTCCATTTTGTCATTGGTTTGGTCCTTAGCTTAGTTTATCTGTCAGGACTAGGTTGTAACACTACTTGATTCTATTTATCAGAAAGGCTCTTAAATATCATTTCCTTCTCTTGCATCAGGCACACATTGTCACTCCTAACTCGAACCATTTCTTCATGTAACTTCTACACAGTGCTTAGCAGTATACTGGTTTGGTGATTTTGTTCCTCCAACAGTCTACTAGTCTGCTGGTGTTGATCTACACTCAGCTGAATCCACATTTTAGGATTCATTTCTGGTTGGGATTGGGGTGTAGGTTCCCCTACATTCCGGGGTGTTTGTTGTGTCGATCCCCTCCTCATATCGTCTTCTACTATGTTATTTCTTTTTTGTGCATCATTTACACACACAAATTATCATGTTAGGTGACCCCTAAGGTCCCAGCATGTGAACGCTACTCTGATACCACTTGTAACATTTACCAAGGTCATAATATTTTTTTTTAACATTTACTATATTAAACCTTAGTTCTATGATATTATTGCAATCATACATTGTAAAACTAACTTTCGAGCTCATATAGATAAAATGAAACAAACTTTATAAATACTGGCTAATACTCCATAACCTAAGTTGGACACCTTGTCTCTATGTGCGTGACACTTGGCAACTTAATCAGAATATTTGTATATTATTAATACTCATAACATTCTCATAACTCATATTATTAATGCTTAAAGATGATGTGATTATGGAAAATCTTTATATCTCTTGATTGAATTAATCCATGGTGTATTAAGTCATGTCGAAGGTTATGTGTTATAAATTCAAATTGATGTATTGTACCTACATATGCAACTTCATATCTCATGAGGACATCTGTCTGGTTATACACCGTTGGATTTTGAAGAGTTGGATCTACGATGGAAGCTAATGCGGTACCTGTTTAGGGTATCGACCACCCAAACGCTAACTAATTCTTTCATTTCGTTGTTGATTTCTGCCGCATTGCTACTCTACAACTCTGCCGCGGCCCGAACCCTTCCAACTGGCATGTCTTTGCTCTAGTTCCATCCGGCTAATCATGGCGCAAACATGAACAGGTATACTTGATACCTTCATCATGCTTTTACTTATTTTTTTTCGTTATGTTGGTGTTTTTCATTCTGTTACATATCCCCTTCATGTTATTATTTTCGCAGGGCTGCCAGTGGCTTTGTGCCATTGACCATACGCTCAGATTTTGTAAGAGTTTATGGTTTTTAAAATGCATTTTTGAATTTTCCACCAGGTTGTGGAAACTCACTTCATTACTAAGCATACTCCAGCTCTCCTGCCTAGTTCCCTCTCATTGTCGCAGGTAAGCCGACGTTTTTGCTCAAGTTTTATGCTAATGCACTAGCTAATTTATAAACCCTCATCCGGTTGCGTAAACTTATTCTTCCGTGGCTTTTTTGCAGAGTTGCATTTAAGATTGCGGAAGATGTTTTACATAGGTAATGCAAGCTTACTCTGTATATTTTTTAATGTTTTCCTTTGCTCTGATAGCTTAGAAGGTAGGGTATATTACTGATGTTTTCTTGTCTTGGGTTTTGAGCAGGTAACCGCACTTGTTTGACTCTCAAGGATTTACCCATTGAGATCCCACTTCGTTTAACAATTTCCTAATTTTGTCTTTTGCCCCAACAGGTACCAATTTTCACCTTAGGGTTTCTAAAACTTGTCGAAGAGAAACTCAATTCCAGCTTCGAGGGTGGTCACGACATTGTGAGCTCTAGATTTGGTTTTATGGCAGCTTGTCGTTGTGTTAAGTCTGTTTAATCTCGAGGGCTCTACCCTGCTTGTGACTATTACTTTCATTTGGAACACTGTTATGAACTATATATTATTCATTGCTATCATTGCATTCTCGGTCCGATCTTAAGAGGGGAAATCCATTTAAACCCAGTATTTTTTTGTATTATAATTTGATTTTTTCTCAAAGGGTAATTTGCAACTACACTTATGAGCAATCATTTGAGTTTTCTACATCCGCAAATGCTAGTTCATTCAAATATCTGATATAGTTTGTTCCCTTTGGATTTTAGAAATGACAGAAACATTTTTCGGTTTCTCTTGTTTAAATAGAGTCTAAGTTCTTGTTTTCTATCTTAACTCGGCATAGAGATTAATTTCAATGTAATTTGTATTTACAATCGCAGTTTTAGTTCTGGGTATATATATTATGCATGTTATCTCTAATATATATATATATATATATATAGATTGTTTTGCAGATGAAGTTTTCATTCTTTTATCTAGTAATAGAAACTGAACTATTTCTTTCAATTTAATGGAGATGTTTGGACCATCTAGATTTTATGTTTGTGTATAACATAGGTTTTAAATTAACGACCAATTCGGGGTTCAGAGTTTAGACTCTGAACTCTAAATTAACGGTTTTCTAGTTCACTCCCTGTAGAGGGTTTTCTAATTAACTTCACCTGCTTTTGTAACCACCATTTGTTTTCTTGAAAATACAATCCCAGAACTTGCATAAATGTAATTTCTCATAGAGTCTAAATAATTAATGGTATGTCTGTTTCTTCTGGTTACTTAAAGAAATATAGATAATCACATATCTAAAACTTTCACTATGTAGAGATCTTCATTTCATATTTTAAAGAACATTAATTGTATTAAATAAATATCTTTGTCTAGACAACATATCCAATACTTAATATTTCTATAGTTTGTTTACTTATTTGGTTTCAGATTTAGTTGATGATGTCCACCCTACCATGAGAGAGGCAATTATGTCCTCATCTCCCCTCATGCTCCACACCTAAAATGAGTAGGTTGACATAAATTCCTGAAGAGACCTCGGGACTACTCTTCTTTCCAGGATTTAGGAACGCTGAGTGTTTTCGCGGGTCAACACCAGCTCAGGAACCATCACTCTTTTCCTACCTCTCCTTTGCCACAGAACATACCCCCTTCTCCTCACAGGGATGTACTTTTATCCCCAGAGGGAAGGTAAGTGTCTTTAACTGTTTTTTGTTCAACCACTCTTAGTTCTTGGAATACTTTAACTTTTTTATAGAACCATTATTCTATAATTAAATTTCATTGCAACAAAACATAATTAATTTATGTTCATCATGTAATCATTTTCTCAAAAAAAAAAAATCTAATTAGACAAATTCTAATGTGATTGTGAATTTTAATTATTTAAAACTTATTATACTATTTTATAATTTTTATTGAAATCCAACTAGACAAGTTCTAGTGTGACTGTGAATTTTTATTATTTAAAAAAAAAAAATTTAAAAGTATTGGCATTATTTAATTATTATTTTTTATGTTTCTTCTAATCTGATTGTAAATTTTAATTATTTGAAATTTATTAAACTATTTTATCATTTTTATTGGAATCCAACTAGACAAATTCAAGTGTGATTGTGAATTTTAATTATTTAAAAAACATTGTATTTTAATCTGTACATACACATGATTGCCCACTTCAAATTCTCGATATGTTCCCTTCTTATCTTCATATACCTTCTTCCAATCTTGAGCCGCTTTCAGATTTTGTCTAATCTTCCTTACTTCTGATTCCATCTCAACCAACATCTCCAGTCCAAGCATCAACTTGGTTTCAAGGCTGCTCCAATTGATGGGAGTACGGCATTGTCACCCATACAAAGCTTTAAAGGGGCTCATCTTAAGAGACTCTTGGTAACCATTATTGTATGAAAATTCTACCAAGTGTAGATATTCTTCCCATTTCGTTGGCTATTGCATCACGTACATGCGCAACATATATTCCAAGATTTGGTTCACCCACTCAATTTTTCCATCCGTCTAAGGATGATAAGCAGTGCTGAAATTTATTTGCGTTCTCAAACCTGTAAATAGGGTCTTCCATAATGCTAAAGTAAACTTCACATCCCTATTTGATATAACATTCTTTGGAATGTTAGGCAATCTAAAAATATCTCTCATAAAGATATCTACTATTTGCACAGTTTTGTAAGTAGATTGTACGGGTATAAAATGTGTTGCCTTACTCAATATATCAACCACCACCATAATGGAGTCATTGTGTCTTTTTTACCTTGGTAAAACAGTAGTAAAATCTAGGGATATAACTTCCCATTTCCATTCAGGCACTGGTTTAGGCTGCAACAATCCAGTTGTGTGTTGATGCTCCACCTTAACCTGTTGACACTCTAGGAATTTGTTTAATTATTCCACAATATTTCTTCGCATACCATGCCAAAAATAGACTTTTCTCATTGTTGTTAGCATTTTCTGGTATCCTGGGTGTCCTGAGTAATTACTGCGATGATACTCATCCATGATCAGTTCTTTTAAACTTTTCCAATTTGGAATATATAACTTTCCTTTGAAAGTTAACATTTGATCCTTCTTAATTCCATAGTCAAAAGGTTTTTCTTGTCTTATGGCTTCCTCCACTTGTTGCCATAAAAATCAGTATTCAAGATCCTTCTTGGCTTCCTCTTTTATCTGATCTAAAAATTTACACTCGATTGATTATAGCAAAGTTTGTAGACACAATGCAGTTTTCTGCTTAAGGCATCCGCCACACGATTTTCTTTGCCTTTTACATGTTGTATATGAAAATAAAATTTGCTTAATAAATCATTCCACCTTGCCTGGCGGTTGTTTAAATAATATTGCTTAAAGTAGCTGGTTAAGCTGTTGTGATTGGTTTTCAACACAATTATTTTTCCTAACAAGTAGTGCCTCCATACTCGGAGTGCATGCACTATTGTTGTCAGTTCTAAGTCATAGGCTGAATATCCCTGTACATGCTCTTTTAGTTTTCTTGATTCTGAGGCAACCAATCTTCCTTCTTGCTATAAAATTGCCCTGACACCTTCCTTACAAACATCGGTACAGACCTCAAATTCCTTATTGGGATCAAATACCCTCAACACCGAGGTCGTGGTCAGCAAATGCTTCAACTTCTCGAAACTATTCTGACACTCACTAGTACATTTAAATATTTTTCCCTTTCTTTGTAAAGATGTAATTTGAAAAGCAATCTTTGAGAATCCTTCAATGAACCATCGATAGTATCCAACCAACCCCATAAAGGAACGGATATCCACCACGTTTTGGGGTACTCGCCATTCCATAATAGTCTGCATTTTCTCTGGATCGACCATTATTCCTTCAACGGAGATGACATGACCTAGATACTGTATATGTTCTTTGAAAAAGTCACATTTTCTAAACTTGTCGTACAACTGATGTCTTCTTAGCATCTCCAACACTATCCTTAAGTGCTCCTTGTGTTCTTCCATGCTTTTTGAATAAATTAAAATATCATCAATGAATATCAAAACGAATCTGTCCAAAAAGGGGTGGAATATGCCATGCATCAACCTCATAAATGTTACTAGTGCATTAGTTAAACCAAATGGTAATACCAAAAACTCATAATTCCCATATCGGGTACGGAAAGCAGTCTTGTAGATATCCTTATCTTTGATTCGGATTTGGTGATATCCAGATCTTAAGTCTATCTTCAAGAATACAATTTCCCCTTTCACCTGATCAAATAGATCATCAATCTGTGGCAATGGATACTTATTTCTTACTATCAATTTATTGGGTTGTTTATAGTCCATGCACATACAGATGGTTCCATCATTTTTCTTTACAAACAACACAGATGCTCCCCAAGGAGACACACTCGATCGAATGTACCCTTTATCCAACAACTCTTGCAGTTACATTTTCAATTCAGTTAGCTCTGGTACACTCATTTGATATGGTGCCCTTGAAATTGGTGATGCTCCTGGCATCAATTCAATAGTAAAATCGATGTCCCTTCTTGGAGGTAAACCTGGTACATCTTCTGGAATCACGTCCGAAAAATCTTGTACTACTCGTATGCTTTTCAACATAGGGGTCTTCTCCTTAGAATTAGCAAAACAAACCTGAATGGAATATATCTGACATCCTTTCCTAATACACTTACTCATTTGGAAGGTTGTAATAGGACGTAACTGTAAAGGTTTCTTGATTCCTTGCATTTCTTAACGAGTTCCATCTTGCATTCTGTAATATATAATCGTCTCTTTACAGTCTACCAATGTCAACTATCTCTCCAACCAATCCATGCCCAATAATACATCATAGAATCCCAAAGGCAGTACATTCAAATTGACATTTAATTGTTGGTTTCCAATTTCCAGTGTATAGTTTGGAATTTTGGCACAAAATTTTATTTTTGCCCCAGTGGCTAGTTGTACGAGCCAGGGATTTTTGAATTTCTGACTATGTAATTTATAGATTTATACTATTATGAGGTTTACATAACTTAAACTGGCACCTGGGTCAACCAAAATAGAAACAGGTTGTGAAAGTAACTTACCTTCCAGTTCTATCATCGTTGGTTGATAATCTACCTGTCGATCCTCCAAAGCTGCATTAATTCGAGGTATATCCGGGCTACATCTCCCACTGTAGAGGCTTCTTATAGGTTAGCTATTGTTTCACTTCTTCCTCGCCGTGGGAAATTTTTATAGTAATGAACCTCGCCACACCCCTAACACTGTAGAGGTGGTTTCTGGTTTTTTCCTTGTTCAGGTTTGCTAGAAGCCTCTATAGGCCTTTTCTCCGTAGGCCACCAAGTTCTTTGATGGTTTCTTCCAAGCTAATTGCTCACTGAATTCCTTGCATAATTATTAAATTTATTGGTCCTAGCATTTTTGAAATTGGAACTCCTTTTCTGCTCTTTCCTTGGCTACCAACTTTTTCCTATTTCTCCTTTTGCCTTGGACCACCGGTAACACATTCTCGCTTTTCAAATTTCCTCGTCCATGGTCCTTGGATTCACGAACTCAATTTGTTATTTCATGTGGGTTGGTAAATTACTCAAGAATCATTGAACCTTAGCCTTTTCGTCCCTCAAATAAGGAAAGTATCTTAATAAGGAAGTGAACTTGGTTATGTATTCATCCATTGTCATTTGACCCAACCTCAAATCATGGAATTCTCTGGACTTTTCGTCATAGAAACGTTATGTTAGATATTTTTCTTTAAAGTATTGTTGAAAGTCATCCCATGTCACGTCGCGGTCTTCAATGCTATAGAAATTCTTGACTTCCTCCCACCATAGGGTGGCCTTCTCTCTCAACTGGTAGATAGAAACCCTAGCTTTAAGATTGATGTTGTACTCGTAAACTTGAAAGTATTTTTTCATATTAATCAACCAAGCTTCAGACACCTCCTCCACTTCTCCATCAAATGTAGGTGGTTTAATCTTTCAGAACTCACCTTGTAATTCCAATTTCTGTTTCTGATACATTACCAGACTCAGCCTCATTATAGTTTCTATTCTTGTTACTTCGTTGTGAATGGCTTCTTTCCATTTTGTCATTGGTTTGGTCCTTAGATTGTCGTTCATTTTCTTTTCATGTTTCTCTATCAGGACTGGGTTGTAACACTCCTTGAGTCTATTTATCAAAAAGGCTCTTAAGTATCCTTTCCTACTCTTGCATCAGGCGCTCATTGTCACTCCTAACCCGGACCATTTCTTCCTATAACTTCTGCACAGTGTTTAGCAGTATACTGGTTTGGTGTTGTTGTTCCTCCAGCAGTATACTAGTCTGTTGGTGCTGGTGTTGATCTACACTCAGTTGAATCCACATTTCAGGATTCATTTCTGGTTGGGATTGGGGTGTAGGTTCTCTAAATTCTGGGGTGTTTGTTGTGTCGATCCCCTCCTCATATCATCTTTTACTATGTTATTTCTTTGTTGTGCATCATTTACACACACAATTTATCATGTTAGGTGATCCCTAGGGTCCCAACGTGTGAACGCTGATCTGATACCACTTGTAACGTTTACCAAGGTCATAATATTCTTTTTTTAACATTTACTATATTATACCTTAGCTCTATGATATTATTGCAATCATACATAGTAAAACTAAATTTTGAGCTCATATAATTAAAATGAAACAAAATTTATAAATACTGGCTAATACTCCATAACCTAAGATGGACACCTTGTCTCTATGTGCATGACACTTAGCAAGTTAATCAGAATATCTGTGTATTATTAATACTCATAACATTCTCATAATTCATATTATTAATGCTTGGAGGACGATGTGATTATGGAAAATCTTTATATTGCTTGATTGAATTAATCCATGGTGTATTAAGTCATGTCGGAGGTTATGTGTTATAAATTTGAGTCGTTGTACTGTACCTACATCTGCAATTTCATATCTCATGAGGACATCTATCTGGTTATACACCGTTGGATTTTGAAGAGTTGGATCTATTGCATCACGTACATGCGCAACATATCTTCCAAGATTTGGTTCACCCGCTCAGTTTTTCCATCCGTCTGAGGATGATAAGTGGTGCTGAAATTTATTTGGGTTCTCAAACCTCTAAATACGGTCTTCCATAATGCTGAAGTAGACTTCACATCCCTATTTGATATAACATTCTTTGGAATGTTAGGCAGTCTAAAAATCTCTCTCATAAAGATATCTACTATTTGCATAGTTTTGTAAGTAGATTGTATGGGTATAAAATGTGCTGCCTTACTCAATCTATCAACCACCACCATAATGGAGTCATTGTGTCTTTTTTACCTTGCTAAACCAGTAGTAAAATCTAGGGATATAACTTCCCATTTCCATTCAGGCACTGGTATAGGCTGCAACAATCCAGTTAGGTGTTGATGCTCCACCTTAACCTGTTGACACTCTAGGCATTTGTTTAATTATTCCGCAATATTTCTTCGCATACCATGCTAGAAATAGACTTTTCTCATTGTTGTTATCATTTTCTAGTATCCTGGGTGTCCTGAGTAATTACTGTGGTGATACTCATCCATGATCAATTCTTTTAAAATTTTCCGATTTGGAATATATAACTTTCCTTTGAAAGTTAACATTTGATCCTTCTTAATTCCATAGTCAGAAGGTTTCTCTTGTCTTATGGCTTCCTCCGCTTGCTTCCATAAAAATCAGTATTCAGGATCATTCTTGGCTTCCTCTTTTATCTGATCTAAAAATTTACACTCGATTTGATTATAGCAAAATTTGTAGACACAATGCAGTTTTCTGCTTAAGGCATCCGCCACAAGATTTTCTTTTCCTTTTACATGTTGTATATCAAAATAAAATTCGCTTAAGAAATCATTCCACCTTGCCTGGCGGGTGTTTAAATAAGCTTTTTTAAAGTAGCTGGTTAAGTTGTTGTGATTGGTTTTGACTACAATTATTTTTCCTAACAAGTAGTGCCTCCATACTCGGAGTGCATGCACTATTGCTGTCAGTTCTAAGTCATAGGCTGAATATCCCTGTTCATGCTCCTTTATTTTTCTTGATTCTGAGGCAACCAATCTTCCTTCTTGCGATAAAATTGCCCCAACACCTTCCTTACAAGCATTAGTACAGACCTAAAATTCCTTATTGGGATCAAATACCCTCAACACCGGGGTCATGGTCAGCAAATGTTTCAACTTCTCGAAACTATTCTGACACTCACTAGTACATTTAAATATTTTTCCCTTTCTTTGTAAATATGTAATTGGAAAAGCAATCTTTGAGAATCCTTCAATGAACCGTCGATAGTATCCAACCAACCCCATAAAGGAATGAATATCCACCACGTTTTTGGGTACTCGCCATTCCATAATAGTCTTAATTTTCTCTGGATCGACCATTATTCCTTCAATGGAGATGACATGACCTAAATACTGTATATGTTCTTTGAAAAAGTCACATTTGCTAAACTTGGCATACAACTGATGTCTTTTTAGCATCTCCAACACTATCCTTAAGTGCCCCTTGTGTTCTTCCATGATTTTTGAATAAATTAAAATATCATCAATGAATATCAAACGAATTTGTCCAAAAAGGGGTGGAATATGCCATGCATCAACCTCATAAATGTTACCAGTGCATTAGTTAAACCAAATGGTAATACCACAAACTCGTAATTCCCATATCGGGAACGGAAAGCAGTCTTGTAGATATCCTTGTCTTTGATTCAGATCTGGTGATATCCAGATCTTAAGTCTATCTTCGAGAATACAATTGCCCCTTTCACCTGATCAAACAGGTCATCAATCTGTGGCAATGGATACTTATTTTTACTATCAATTTATTGGGTTGTTTATAGTCCATGCACATACGCATGGTTCCATTGTTTTTCTTTACAAACAACACTGATGCTCCCCAAGGAGACACACTCGATTGAATGTACGCTTTATCCAACAACTCTTGCAGTTGAATTTTCAATTCAGTTAGCTCTAGTACACTCATTTGATATGGTGCCCTTGAAATTGGTGATGCTCCTGGCATCAATTCAATAGTAAAATCGATGTCCCTTCTTAGAGGTAAACTTGGTACATCTTCTGGAATCACGTCCGTAAAATCTTGTACTACTGGTATGCTTTCCAACATAGGGGTCTTCTCCTTAGAATTAGAAAAACCAACCTGAATGGCATATATCTGACATCGTTTCCTAATACACTTACTCATTTGGGAGGTTGTAATAGGACGTAACTGTAAGGGTTTCTTGATTCCTTATATTTCTTAACGAGTTCCATCTTGCATTCTGTAATATATAATCATCTCTTTACAGTCTACCAATTTCCACTATCTCTCCAACCAATCCATGCCTAATAATACATCATAGAATCCCAAAGGCAGTACATTCAAATAGACATTTAATTGCTGGTTTCCAATTTCCAGTGTACAGTTTGGAATTTTGGCCAGAAATTTTATTTTTGCCCCAGTGGCTAGCTATACGAGCCAGGGATTTTTGAATTTCTGACTTTTTAATTTACAGATTTCTACTATTCTGAGGTTTACATAACTTAAACTGGCACCTGGGTCAACCAAAATAGAAACAGGTTGTGAAAGTAACTTACCTTCCAGTTCTATCATCGTTGGTTGATAATCTACCTGTCGATCCTCCAAAGTTGTATTAATTCGGGGTATATCCGGGCTACATTTCCCACTGTAGAGGCTTCTTGTAGGTTAGCTATTGTTTCACTTCTTCCTCGTCGTGGTAAATTTTTATAGTAATGAACCTCGCCACACCCCCAACACTGTAGAGGTGGGTTCTGGTTTTTTCCTTGTTCAGGTTCGCTGGAAGCCTCTATAGGCCTTTCTTCCGTAGGCCACCGGGTTCTTTGATGGTTCTTTTCGAACTGATTGCTCACTGAATTCCTTGCATAATTATTAAATGTATTGGTCCTAGCATTTTTGAAATTGGAACTCCTTTTCTGCCCTTTCCTTGGCTGCCAACTTTTTCCTATTTCTCCTTTTGCCTTGGACCACTGGTAACACATTCTCGCTTTTCAAATTTCCTCGTCCATAGTCCTTGGATTCACGAACTCAATTTGTTCTTTCATGTGGGTCGGTAAATTACTCAAGAATCGTTGAACCTTAGCCTTTTCATCCCTCAAATAAGGAAAGTATCTTAATAAGGAAGTGAACTTGGTTATGTATTCATCCATTGTCATTTGACCCAACCTCAAATCATGGAATTCTCTGGACTTTTCTTCATAGAAACATTATGTTAAATATTTGTCTTTAAAGTATTCACGTCGTGGTCTTCAATGCTACGGAAATTCTTGACTTCCTCCCACCACAGGGTGGCCTTCTCTCTCAACTGGTAGATAGAAACCCTGGCTTTAAGATTGATTTTGTACTCATAAACTTGAAAGTATTTTTTCATATTAAAAAACCAAGCTTCAGACACCTCCACTTCTCCATCAAACGTAGGTGGTTTAATCTTTCAGAACTCACCTTGTAATTCCAATTTCTGTTTCTTAATTTCATGTTGTTCTAATACATTACCAGACTCAGCGTCATTATAGTTTCTATTCTTGTTACTTCGTTGTGAATGGCTTCTTTCCATTCTGTCATTGGTTTGGTCCTTAGCTTGTCATTCATTTTCTTCGTGTGTTTCTCTGTCATGACTGGGTTGTAACACTCCTTGATTATGTTTATCAGAAAGGCTCTTAAGTATCCTTTCCTGCTCTTACATCAGGCGCTCATTGTCACTCCTAACCCGAACCATTTCTTCCTGTAACTTCTTCACAGTGCTTAGCAGTATACTGGTTTGGTGTTGTTGTTCCTCTAGCAGTCTACTAGTCTGCTGGTGCTGGTGTTGATCTACACTCAGTTGAATCCACATTTCAGGATTCATTTCTGGTTGGGATTGGGGTGTAGGTTCTCTAAATTCTGGGGTGTTTGTTGTGTCGATCCCCTCCTCATATCGTCTTTTGCTATGTTATTTCTTTTTTTTGCATCATTTACAGACACAATTTATCATGTTAGGTGATCCCTAGGGTCCCAGCATGTGAATGTTAATCTGATACCACTTGTAACATTTACCAAGGTCATTTTTTTTTTTTTAACATTTACTATATTATACGTTAGCTCTATGATATTATTGCAATCATACATTGTAAAACTAACTTTTGAGCTCATATAATTAAAATGAAACAAACTTTATAAATAATGGCTAATACTCCATAACCTAAGATGGACACCTTGTCTCTATGTGCGCGACACTTGGCAACTTAATCAGAATATCTGTGTATTATTAATACTCATAACATTCTCATAACTCATATTATTAATGCTTGGAGGACGATGTGATTATGGAAAATCTTTATATTGCTTGATTGAATTAATCCATGGTGTATTAAGTCATGTCAGAGGTTATGTGTTATAAATTTGAATTGGTGTATTGTACCTACATCTGCAACTTCATATCTCATGAGGACATCTGTCTGGTTATACACCGTTGGATTTTGAAGAGTTGGATCTACAGTGTAAGCTAATGCGGTACCCGTTTAGGGTATCGACCACCCAAACCCTAACTAATTCTTTCATTTCGCTGTTGAGTTGCACCGCATTGCTACTCTGCAACTCCGTCACGGCCTGAACCCTTCCAACTGGCATGTCTTTGCTATAGTTTCGTCCAGCTAATCATGGCGCAAACATAATCAGGTATACTCGATACCTTCATCAAGTCTTGACTTAGCTTTTTTCATTATGTTGGTGTTTTTCGTTCTGCTACATATGCCCTTCGTGTTATTACTTTTGCAGGGCTGCCAATGGCTCTGCGCCATTGACCATACACTCATATTTTGTAAGAGTTTATGGTTTTTAAAACGCATTTTCGAATTTTCCTCCAGGTTGTGGAAACTCACTTCATTACTAAGGATACTCTATCTCTCCTGCCGAGTTCCCTCTCACTATAGCAGGTAAGTCAAGGTTTTTGCTCAAGTTTTGTGCTAATGCACTAGCTAATTTATAAACCCTCATCTGGTTGCGTAAACTTATTCTTCTGTGGCTTTTTCGGAGAGTTGCATTCAAGCCTGCGAAGGATGTTTTCCACAGGTAATGCGAGCTTACTATGTCTTTTTTTTAATGTTTTCCTTTCCTCCACTAGCTTAGAAGGTAGGGTCTACTACTGATGTTTTCTTGTCTTGGTTTTTGAGTAGGTCACCGCACTTGTTCGAATCTCAAGGATTTACCCATTGAGATTCTGCTTCGTTTAACAATTCCCTGATTTTGTCGTTTGCCCCAACAGGTACCAATTTTCACCTTAGGGTTTCTAAAACTTGTCGAAGAGAAACTCAGTTCCAACTTCGAGGGTCGTCACAACATCGTGAGCTCTAGATTTGGTTTTATGGCAGCTTGTCGTTGTGTTAATTCCATTTAATCTCGAGGTCTCTACCCTGCTTGTGATTGTTGGTTGCATTTGGAACACTGTTATGAACTATATATTATTCATGGCTATCACAGCATTCTCAGTCCGATCTTAAGAGGGGAAATCCCTTTAAACTTAGTATTTTTTTGTAAATTATAATTTTTTTTCTGCCAAAAGGGTAATTTGCATCTACACTTATGAGCAATCATTTGAGTTTTTTGCATATGCAAATGCTACTTCATTCAGCTCTGTGATATAGTTTGTTCCCTTTGGATTTTAGAAATGGTAGAAACTTTTTTCAGTTTCTCTTGTTTAAATAGAGTCTAAGTTCCTATTTTCTATCTTAGCTCGACACAAAGATTACTTTCAATGTAATTTGTTTTTACAATGGCAGTTTCAGTTTTGGGTATATATTATGCTTGTTATCTCTGATATTTTATTTATATATATATATATATATATATATATATATATATATATATATATATATATATTGTTTTGCAGATGAAGTTTTCATTCTTTTATCTAGTAATAGAAACTGAACTATTTCTTTCAATTTAATGGAGATGTCCAGACCATCTAGATTTTATGTCCGTGTATAACATAGGTTTACAGTTAACGACCAATTCAGGGTTCTGAGTTTCGACTCTGAATCCAAAATTCACAGTTTTCTAGTTCACTCCCTGTAGAGGGCTTTCTAATTAAATTCACCTGTTTCTATAACCACCATTTGTTTTCTTGAAAATACAATCCCAAAACTCGCATAAATGTAATTTCTCATAGAGTCTAAATAATTAATGGTATGTCTGTGTCTTCTGGTTACTCAAAGAAATACAGATAATCACATATCTAAAACTTTCACTGTGTAGAGATCTTCATTTCATATTTTAAAGAACATTAATTGTATTAATGAAACATCTCTGTTTAGACAACATATCCAATACTTGATATTTCTGTAGTTTGTTTACTTATCTGGTTTCAGATTTAGTTGATGATGCCCACCCTACCATGAGAGAGGCGATTACATCTTCATCTTCCCCTGTGCTCCACACCTAAAATGAGTAGGTTGACAGAAATTCCTGAAGAGACCTCGGGACTAATCTTCTTTCCAGGATTCAAGAACACTGAGTGTTTCCACTGGTCACCACCAGCTCGGGAATCATCACTCTTTTCCTACCTCTCCTTTGCCACGAACATAACCCATTTTCCTCACATGGATGTACTTTTATCCCCAAAGGAAAGATAACTGTCTTTAACTGTTTTTTGTTCAACCACTCTCCGTTCTAAGAATACTTTTATCGTTAGTCTTTTAACTTTTTTATGGAACCATTATTCCATAATTCAATAATCATTTTCTCAAAAGAAATAAATCTAATTAAACAAATTCTAATGTGATTGTGAATTTTAATTATTTAAAACTTGTTAAACTATTTTATAATTTTTATTGGAATCTAACTAAACAAGTTCTAGTGTGATTGTGAATTTTAATTATTTAAAAAACAATTTTTAAAAGTATTGACATTATTTAATTATTAATTTTTTTATGTTTCTTCTAATGTGATTGTAAATTTTTAATATTATTAAACTATTTTATCATTTTTATTGGAATCCAACTAGACAAATTCAAGTGTGATTGTGAATTTTAATTATTTAAAAAACATTGTATATTAATATTGGCGTTATTTAATTATTATTATTATTTTTGGTTTCTTTCATGCCAAACTAGAACTTAAAAAGCATTTCGATATATATATATATATATATATATATATATTCCACTAAAAAAAATCCATGAGTCATTAATAAAAATTCGAAAAGCACACTCAACGCTTCCGAGTGCGTGTGCTAAATATGTGGGTGTGCTAACTTTAAAGTACCTTGTAGGTAGTTGTGCGTAGCCTCACACCAGTCACAGGTGAACCGTTCCATCACCTCTTAGTCAATGAGAGAATATCCTCCACCATACACCGGAATGTTTATACCCGTTGAAGCGATTAGGATCACTTGAATCTACTAAATGACGAGGGGCATCTATCCTCTCCTGTTTTATATGGCGTTACGTTGAATCTTAGCAATTGCTTGCTGAATTATTTTTGAAGATTCTGATGGCTTCATATTCCATGGATGGTTTACAGTCAATCGGCGTGTTATTTCTCTTGTGGGCAGTACTCACTGCTGCAAATCCAGAGGCTAATCTTCTGAACTCGGGATGTAGTACGATCAAGAGTACCAACGTTACCCTTTTCAATAACAACTTGAATGCAGTGCTTGAAAGACTACGTGCGAGGATTGTTCCTTCTGGTTTTGCTACCGCGGAGCAAGTAATAGGTGCAGACCCAGTGTATGGCCTGGCGCAGTGCAGAAAGGATAAAAGCCCCTCTGATTGCCTCATATGTATTACCGTCGCAGAAAAGAAAATTCGCAACTGCTCCGCTGTATCTGGCTGCAGAGTCATCAACGATGGCTGTTTCTTGCGATACGAGCGCAACAATTTCTACGCTCAAGCCACGGGGCTGGGTAACACCCCGGTCTAAGGCTCCACAAAGGCTAGCGGCGACACCAATCAGTTTTCGGGAACGGCCGCAGGTTTGATTAGCGATCTGATAACAGCAGCCCCGAAAACCAACTGGTTTTTCGCTGCGCAAAGCAGAGAATTAGGGGCATCAAATACTACTATCTATGCTCTTGCTTGGTGCGTGCGGTCTATTAATGAATCGGGGTGCAGTGAATGCCTGGGTATAGCAGAGGGCAATATCAGAAGTTGTGTTCCTCAGGCAGAGGGACGGGCTGTTGACGTTGGGTACTATCTGCGATATGCCACATATCCCTTTTTCCCGAGCAACGCCCTCTCACTGCCTACGGATCTCACTGCCCTCTTCTCTTCAGGTTCTCAAAATTTCCAATCCCTTTACTATCTTCCTTCTAGTCGTCTGTTAGGACAAACTTTTATATTTGCCCGTTTCGGTTTCGAGTATGGAAATTACAATACGATGGGTAGTAAGCTGAGATTTTCTATTTTGAATTAAGAGGATCTATTATTTTATTGATTATATGTATATTCAAAATATTATGGAGCAATTATGTAGTCGTGTCATTTCTTTAAAATCAAAAAAGAAATCTTTATATTCCTTAGGCCATGCATGGGAGTATTCTTTTAAGGTTTGTTTTTTAAATGTTATTATGTGAGATATATTTATTTAATATTTTATATTATAAAAGTATTTTATATATATGTAGAAGTAAATAATTTAATATTAGTTGAAATTTATTCTTATTTTAAATATATAATGGGTTAGGATCAGAATTTATTAATATGCAAAGATGGTTTCAAATGTTTATAATTTAAAAAAAATTGGTATTTTAATAAATTGGAAGGTTTTTATATTAATTTATAAATAAATATTTTATAAAAGATTGTGTGTGTGTGTGTGAATTGTTTTTAATTTGATTTTTTGAATAGTTTATTTATTTATTTTTTGAATTTAATTTGTCTAGAAATTCATTAAAATTATAAGTTTGATGGGTAAACTCTGCACAATCCAAGAGCTTTAAAAGTTTTTTAAGGTGTTGAATTCATATATGCAGTGAAATAACCAATTTAAATAATACAAATTAAAATTTCATCTCAAAACTCTAAAAATTTCATTAAAAACAACTCGTATTAAATTTGATTTTAATACCTATTACCTTAATTATATAATTAAATTATTAATAAATATCAATTCATAAATTTAAAAAAAAAATATTAAAAATAATAATAATAATAAATAGATAAATTCATTTTTTTATCAAAAGTTTTAATATTATGAGTATAACAAATCTGAACCCTACAAACCATTTTTAATATTTAAAGTATTAAAATTCTTGCAAAACCCTATTCTCAAATAGGATGCCTTTGGGCATTAAAAATGTATATAACCAATTTAAATTTATTTTAATTTGATTTTAGGAACCATTTATTTGCAAATTCTAAATCGAATTTTCGAAAAGTTTGATAAATATACCAACAACTAGAATCCACCAATTATAATCGAATTCTTCAAAAATTTCGATAAAAATATGACAAAATAATGATAGAGCTTAGCCGCTCTTTGGATAATATTTGTATGACTTCAATCCCTTTTCATATTTTTTGATACATAATAACTTTATATGAAAGCAAGATAGATAAAATCGAATTTTGTTTCAGGACACGAAAACAAATCTAGAACATGGATAATCATTGTTGGGGTCGTTGGAGGAGCAGTTGTGATTTTAATTATGACATTAATCACCAGACGTTATTTTTTCAGATTATACACTATCTCCTCACATCAAAGACAACGTATGCCTCAAGTGGTTTGTTTTCATGTTTTTGACTGTGGTTTTATCTTTGGTTGCAAACTTTACATCTAATGTTTGGAATTGTACAACAGTTAACACTCTAGTGGCAACGGAGCTCCGAGGACCCGTAGACTTTGATTTCAAAATATTAAGAGATGTTACCAATAAATTTGACGTTGCAAATAAGCTAGGGGGAGGAGGGTTTGGTGAAGTTTTTAAGGTGAGTTATAATTATAGTTGTGATTTTCTTACTGATGTTTTCTTGTCTTATAAGCTATCCCAAAGTTGTTTTCTTATTGTTGTTTTTTTGTCTTTGATGTTTTCTTACTATTGTTTTCTCGTCTTTGATGTTTTCTTGTCTTATAAGGCATATTGATGTTTTCTTGTCTTATAGTTGTGATTTTCTTACTGATGTTTTCTTGTTGGGGTCGTCGGAGGAGCAGCTGTGATTTTAATTATGACATTAATCGCCAGACGTTATTTTTTCAGATTATACACTATCCCCTCACATCAAAGACAAGGTATGCCTTAAGCGGTTTGTTTTCACGTTTTTCACTGTGGTTTTATCTTTGGTTGCAAACTTTACATCTAATGTTTGGAATTGTACAAAAGTCAACACTCTAGTGGCAACGGAGCTCCGAGGACCCATAGACTTTGATTTCAAAATATTAAGAGATGTTACCAATAAATTTGACGCTGCAAATAAGCTAGGGGGAGGAGGGTTTGGTGAAGTTTTTAAGGTGAGTTATAATTATAGTTGTGATTTTCTTACTGATGTTTTCTTGTCTTGTGAGTAATATTTGTATGACTTCAATCCCTTTTCATATTTTTTGATACATAATAACTTTATATGAAAGCAAGATAGATAAAATCGAATTTTGTTTCAAGACACAAAAACAAATCTAGAACATGGATAATCATTGTTGTGGTCGTCGGAGGAGCAGCTGTGATTTTGATTATGACATTAATCGCCAGACGTTATTTTTTCAGATTATACACTATCCCCTCACATCAAAGACAAGGTATGCCTTAAGTGGTTTGTTTTCACGTTTTTTACTGTGATTTTATCTTTAGTTGCAAACTTTACATCTAATGTTTGGAATTGTACAACAGTCAACACTCTAGTGGCAATGAAGCTCCGAGGACCCGTAGACTTTGATTTCAAAATATTAAGAGATGTTACCAATAAATTTGACGCTGCAAATAAGCTAGGGGGAGGAGGGTTTGGTGAAGTTTTTAAGGTGAGTTATAATTATAGTTGTGAGTTATAATTAAGGTTCTATTACTGATGTTTTCTTGTCTTGGTTTTTTAGCAGGTAACCGCATTTGTTCGACTATCAAGTATTTACCCATTGAGATTCTGCTTCATTTAACAATTTCCTGATTCTGCCGTTTGCCCCAATAGGTACCAATTTTCACCTTAGGGTTTCTAAAACTTGTCGAAGAGAAAATCAGTTCCAACTTCGAGGGTGCTCACGGCATCATGAGCTCTAGATTTGGTTTTATGACATCTTGCCATTGTGTTAATTCTGTTTAATCTCGAGGGCTCTACCCTGCTTGTGATTTTTTCCTGCATTTGGAACACTGTTATGAAATATATACTATTCATGGCTATCACTACATTCTCGGTCCGATCTTAAGAGAGGAAATCCCTTTAAACTCAATGTTTTTTTGTATTATAATTTTATTTTTGCTAGAAAGGTAATTTGCATCTACGATTATGAGCAATCGTTTGAGTTTTCTGCATCCGTAAATGTTAGTTCATTAAGCTCTATGATATAGTTTGTTCCCTTTGGATTTTAGAAATGGCAGAAACATTTTTCGGTTTCTCTTGTTTGAATAGAGTCTAAGTTCCTATTTTCTATCTTAGCTCGACACATAGATTACTTTCAATGTAATTTGTATTTACGATGGCAGTTTCAGTTCTGGGTATATATTACGCATGCTATCTCTGATATTTTCTTTATATATATATATATATATATATATATATATAGTTTTGTAGACATATTTTTCATTATTTTATCTTGCAATAGAAACTGAACTATTTCTTTCAATTTCATGGAGATGTCCGGACCATCTAGATTTTCTGTCTGTGTATAACATAGGTTTACAGTTAATGACCAGTTCGGGGTTCGTAGTTTCGACTCTGAACCCTGAATTAACGATTTTTTCATTACACTCCCTGTAGAGGGTTTTCTAATTAACTTCACATTTTTCTATAACCACAATTTTTTTTCTTGAAAATACAATCCCAGAACTTGCATAAATGTAATTTCTCACATAGTCTAAAAAATTAATGGTATGTCTATGTCTTCTGGTTACCCAACGAAATACAGATAATCACATATCTAAAACTTTCATTGTGTAGAGATCTTCATTTCATATTTTAAAGAACATTAATTGTATGAAAGAAATATCTCTGTCTAGACAGCATATCTAGTACTTAATATTTTTGTAGTTTGTTTACTTATCTGGTTTCAGATTTAGCTGATGATGTCCACCCTACCATGAGAGAGGCGATTACGTCCTCATATTCCCCTGTGCTCCACACCTAAGATGAGTAGGTTGACAGAAATTCCTGAAGAGACCTCGGGACCCCAAGTCTAGTACTCTTCTTTCCAGGATTCAGGAACGCTACGTGTTTCCATTGGTCACCACCAGCTCGAGAATCATCACTCTCATCCTACCTCTCCTTTTCCACAGAACAAAACCCCTTTTCCTCACTGGGATGTACTTTTATCATCAGTATTTTAACTTTTTTATGGAACCATTATTCCATAATTCAATTTTATTTCAACAAAACATAATTAATTTATGCTCATCATGTAATCATTTTCTCAAAAGAAATAAATTTTTAGTCTCTTTAAAAATAAATAACATAACAACTATTTTGCACTTAAGCCAACTGTCACAACTTCCCCCTTTGGAAGTGAACACCATCCTCGGTGTTTTATTCCAGCTCAAAAAACAATTCTGGATAAGCCTCACGAACTAATCCTTCATCTTCCCAGGTAGCCTCATCCGAGCTGAAGTGCTTCCACTGCACTTTAACCTGGGTGATGGCTCGCCTCCGAAGCATGATTTCTCTCTGATTGAGTATACGGTGAGGTTTGACCAGTTTTTCATCATCCAATTCAACCTGCATTCAACAAAGATTTGAATTAAAATTTCATAAAACTTGGTATTTTAAGATAGGATTCTTTAATCTTCCCTACTTGAATACTTTGTCAGTGGATTACATGCTTTGGGTCATGCATGTATCGTTTTAGTAAAGACACATGAAACACATTGGCACTCGGATATGGCTGGGTAAAGCCAACCGATAAGCCACAGGTCCCACTCTTTCCAATATCTGGAAAGGTCCATAGAACCTGGGAGCCAACTTGGCACAAGAGGTCCACCTTAGTGTGCTATTTTTTGGTTTAATCCGTAGATACACATGATCGCCCACTTCAAATTCTCGATAGGCTCTCTTCTTATCTACATATAACTTCTTCTGATCTTAAGCTGCTTTCAGATTTTGTCTGATATTCCTTACTTCTGATTCCATCTTAGCCAACATCTCCGGTCCAAGCATCAATCAACTTGGTTTCAGGGTTGCTCCAATTGATGGGAGTACGACATTGTCGCCCATACAAAGCTTCAAAGGGGCTCATATTAAGAGAATCTTGGTAACCATTATTGTATGCAAATTCTACCAAGTGTATATATTCTTCCCATTTCGTTGGCTACTGCATCACATACATGCACAACATATCTTCCAAGATTTGGTTCACACGCTCAATTTTTCCATCCGTCTGGGGATGATAAGCGGTGCTTAAATTTATTTGGGTTCTCAAACCTCTAAATAGGGTCTTCCATAATGCTAAAGTAAACTTCACATCCCTATCTAATATAACAGTCTTTGGAATGCCAAGCAGTCTAAAAATCTCTCTCATAAAGATATCTGCTATTTGCACAGTTTTGTAAGTAGACTGTACGGGCATGAAATGTGTTGCCTTACTAAATCTATCAACCACCACCATAATGGAGTCATTGTGCCTTTCTGACCTTGGTAACCAGTAATAAAATCTAGGGATATGACTTCCCATTCCCATTCAGGCACTGGTATAGGCTGCAACAATCTGGTTGGGTGTTGATGCTCCATCTTAACCTGTTGACACTCCAGGCATTTGTTTAATTATTCTGCAATATTTCTTCGCATACCATGCCAGAAATAGAATTTTCTCATTGCTGTTAGCATTTTCTGGTATCTTGGGTGTCATGAGTAATTACTGCGGTGATACTCATCCATGATCAGTTCTTTTAAGCTCTTCTTATTTGGAATATATAACTTTCCTTTGAAAGTTAACATTTGATCCTTCTTAATTCCATAGTCAGAAGGTTTTTCTTGTCTTCTGGCTTCCTCCGCTTGCTGCCATAAAAATCAGTATTCAGGATCCTTCTTGGCTTCCTCTTTTACCTGATCTAAAAATTTACACTCGATTTGATTATAGAAAAGTTCGCAGACATAATGCAGTTTTCTGCTTAAGGCATCTGCCACATGATTTTCTTTGCCTTTTACATGTTGTATATAAAAATAAATTTTCTTAAGAAAGCATTCCACCTTGCTTAGAATCAGCTTGCTTAAAGTAGTTGGTTAAGCTGTTGTGATCGGTTTTCAACACAAATATTTTTCCTAACAAGTAGTGCCTACATACTTGGAGTGCATGCACTACTGCTGTCAGTTCTAAGTCATAGGCTGAATATCCTTATTCATTCTCCTTTAGTTTTCTTGATTCATAGGCAACCAATCTTCCTTCTTGCAATAAAATTTCCTTGACACCTTTCTTACAAGCATCGGTACAGACCTCAAATTCCTTATTGGGATCAGCTACCCTCAACACCGGGGCCATGGTCAGCAAATGTTTCAACTTCTCGAAACTATTTTGACACTCACTAGTCCATTTAAATATTTTTCCCTTTCTTTGTAAAGATGTAATTGGAAAAGAAATCTTTGAGAATCCTTCAATGAACTGTCGATAGTATCCAACCAACGCCATAAAGGAACGGATATCCACCACGTTTTGGGGTACTCCCCATTCCATAATAGTCTTAATTCTCTTTGGATCGACCGTTATTCCTTCAACAGAGATGACATGACCTAGATACTGTATATGTTCTTTGAAAAAGTCACATTTGCTAAATTTGGCGTACAAATGATGTCTTCTTAACATATCCAACACTATCCTTAAGTGCTCCTTGTGTTCTTCCATGATTTTTGAATAAATTAAAATATCATTAATGAATACCAAAATGAATCTGTCTAAAAAGGGGTGGAATATGCCATGCATCAACCTCATAAATGTTACTGGTGCATTAGTTAAACCAAATGGTAATACCACAAACTCGTAATTCCCATATCGGGTATAGAAAGCAGTCTTGTAGATATCCTCATCTTTGATTTAGATCTGGTGATATCCAGATCTTAAGTCTATCTTCGAGAATAAAATTGCCCCTTTCACTTGATCAAACAGGTCATCAATCCATGGCAATGGATACTTATTTTTTACTATCAATTCATTGAGCTATCTATAGTCCATGCACATAGGCATGGTTCCATCTTTTTTCTTTACAAACAACACTGATGCTACCCAAGGAGACACACTCGGTAGAATGTACCCTTTGTCCAACAACTCTTGCAGTTTCATTTTCAATTCAGTTAGCTCCCATACACATTCGATATGGTGCCCTTGAAATTGGTGATGCTCCTGGCATCAATTTAATAGTAAAATCGATGTCCCTTCTTGGAGGTAAACCTGGTACATCTTCTGGAAACACGTTCGTGAAATCTTGTAATACTGGTATGCTTTCCATCATAGGGGTCTTCTCCTTAGAATTATCAAAACCAACCTGAATGACATATATCTGACATCCTTTTCTAATACACTTACTCATTTGGGAGGTTTTAATAGGACGTAACTGTAAGGGTTTCTTGATACCTTGTATTTCTTGATGAGTTCCATCTTGCATTCTGTAATATATAATCTACTCTTTACATTCTACCAGTGTCCATTATCTTTGCAACCAATCCATGCCCAATAATACATCACAGGATCCCAAACAAAATACATTCAAATCCACATTTAATTGTTGGTTTCCAATTTCTAGTGTACAGTTTGGAATTTTGGCACAAACTTTTATTTTTTCCCCAGCGGCTAGCTGTACGAGCCTGGGATTTTTGAATTTCTGACTTTGTCCTTTACAAATTTCTACTATTCTGAGGTTTACATAGCTTAAACTGGCACCTGGGTCAACCAACATAGAAACAAGTTGTGAAAGTAACTTACCTTCCAGTTCTATCATCGTTGGTTGATATTCTACCTATCAATCCTCCAAAGCTGCATTAATTCAGGGTATATTTGGGCTACATCTCCCACTGTAGAGGCTTCTTGTAGGTTAGCTATTGTTTCACTTCTTCCTCGCCGTGGGAAATTTTTATAGTAATGAGCCTCGCCACACCCCCAACACTATAGAGGTGGTTTCTGGTTTTGCCCTTGTTCAAGTTTGTTCGAAGCCTCTGTAAGCCTTTCTTCCGTAGGCCACCGCGTTCTTTGATGGTTTCTTCCGAACTTTTTGCTCACTAAATTCCTTGCATAATTCTTAAATTTATTGGTCCTAACATTTTTGAAATTGGAACTGCTTTTCTGCCCTTTCCTTGGCTGCCAACTTTTTCCTATTTCTCCTTTTTCCTTGGACTACTGGTAACACATTCTCGCTTTTCGAATTGCCTCGTCCATGGTCCTTGGGTTCACGAACTAAATTTATTCTTTCATGTGGGTCGGTAAACTACTCAAGAATCGTTGAACCTTAGCCTTTTCATCCCTTAAATAAGGAAAGTATCTTAATAAGGAAGTGAACTTGGTTATGTATTCATCCATTGCCATTTGACCCAACCTAAAATCATGGAATTATCTGGGCTTTTCGTCATATAAACATTCTGTTAGATATTTGTCTTTAAAGTATTCCTGAAACTCATCCCATGTCACGTCGTGGTCTTCAATGCTGCGGACATTCTTGACTTCCTCCCACCACAGGGTGGCCTTCTCTCTCAACTAGTAGATGGCCAACCTATCTTTAAGATTGATGTTGTACTCATAAACTTGAAATTATTTGTTCATATTAATCAACCAAGCTTCAACCACCTCCTCCGTTTCTCCATCAAAATTAAGTGGTTTAATCTTTCGAAGCTCACCTTGTAATTCCACTTTCTGTTTCTTAATTTGTTGTTGTTCTGATACATTACCAGACTTAGCCTCAGTATATTTTATATTCTTGTTACTTCGTTGTGAATGGATTCTTTCCATTCTGTCATTGGTCTGGTCCTTAGCTTGGTTTATCTGTCAGGACTGGGTTGTAACACTCCTTGATTCTGTTTATCAGAAAGGCTCTTAAGTATCCTTTCCTGCTCTTGCATTAGGCACTCATTTTCACTCCTAACGCAAACCATTTCTTCCCGTAAATTCTGCACAGTGCTTATCAGTATATTGGTTTGGTGATTTTGTTCCTCTAGCAGTCTACTAGTCTGCTGGTGTTGATCTACACTCAGCTAAATCCACATTTCAGGATTCATTTCTGGTTGGGATTGGGGTGTAGGTTCCGCTACATTCCGAGGTGTTTGTTGTATCGATCCCCTCCTCATATCGTCTTCTACTATGTTATTTATTTGTTATGCATCATTTACACACACAATTTATCATGTTAAGTGACCCCTAGGGTCCCAGCGTGTGAACGCTACTCTGATACCACTTGTAATGTTTACCAAGGTCATAATATTTTTTTTTAACATTTACTATATTAAACCTTAGTTCTATGATATTATTGCAATAATACATTGTAAAACTAACTTTCAAGCTCATACAATTAAAATGAAACAAACTTTATAAATACTCCATAACCTAAGATGGACACCTTGTCTCTATGTGCGCGACACTTGGCAACTTAATCGGAATATCTGTATATTATTAATACTCATAACATTCTCATAACTCATATTATTAATGCTTAAAGACGATGTGATTATGGAAAATATTTATATTGCTTGATTGAATTAATCCATGGTGTATTAAGTCACGTCGGAGGTTATGTGTTATAAATTCAAATTGATGTACTGTACCTACATCTGCAACTTCATATCTCATGAGGACATCTGTCTAGTTATACACCGTTGGATTTTGAATAGTTGGATCTACGGTGGAAGCTAATGTGGTACCCGTTTAGTGTATTGACCACCAAAAATCTAACTAATTCTTTCATTTCATTGTTGAGTTCCGCCACATTGCTACTCTGCAACTCCGCCGCAGCCCGAACCCTTCCAACTGGCATGTCTTTGCTCTAGTTCTGTCTGGGTAATCATGGCGCAAACATGAATAGGTATACTCGATACCTTCATCAGGTTTTGACTTAGCTTTTTTCGTTATGTTGGTGTTTGTCATTCTGTTACATATGCCCTTCATGTTATTATTTTTGCAAGGCTGCCAGTGGCTCTGCGCCATTGACCATACACTCAGATTTTGTAAGAGTTTATGTTTTTTAAAACACATTTTCGAATTTTCCTCCAGGTTGTGGAAACTCACTTCATTACTAAGCGTACTCCATATCTCTTGCCGAGTTCCCTCTCATTGTAGCAGGTAAGCCGAGGTTTTTGCTCAAGTTTTATGCTAATGCACTAGCTAATTTATAAACCCTCATCCGGTTGCGTAAACTTATTCTTCTGTGGCTTTTTCACAGAGTTGCATTCAAGCCTGTGAAAGATGTTTTACACAGGTAATGCAAGCTTACTCTGTCTTTTTTTTAATGTTTTCCTTTTCTCCACTAGTTTAGAAGGTAGGGTCTACCACTGATGTTTTCTTGTCTTGGGTTTTGAGCAGGTAACCGCACTTATTCGACTCTCAAGGATTTACCCATTGAGATTCCACTTCGTTTAACAATTTCCTAATTTTGTCTTTTGCCCCAATAGGTACCAATTTTCACCTTAGGGTTTCTAAAACTTGTCGAAGAAAAACTCAGTTGCAGCTTCGAGGGTGGTCACGACATTGTGAGCTCTAGATTTGGTTTTATGACAGCTTATCGTTGTGTTAAGTTCATTTAATCTCGAGGGCTCTGCCCTGCTTGTGACTGTTGCTTTCATTTGGAACACTGTTACGAACTATATATTATTCATTGCTATCACTGCATTCTCGATCTGATCTTAAGAGGGGAAATCCATTTAAACTCAGTATTTTTTTGTATTATAATTTGATTTTTTCCTGAAGGGTAATTTTGCATCTACACTTATGAGCAATCATTTGAGTTTTCTACATCTGCAAATGCTAATTCATTCAGCTCTGTGATATAGTTTGTTCCCTTTGGATTTTAGAAATGAGAGAAACATTTTATGGTTTCTCTTGTTTAAATAGAGTCTAAGTTCCTGTTTTCTATCTTAACTAGGCATAGAGATTACTTTCAATGTAATTTTTATTTACAATCGAAGTTTCAGTTATGGGTATATATTATGCATGTTATCTCTGATATTTTCTATCTATATATATATTGTTTTGTAGATGAAGTTTTCATTCTTTTATTTAGTAATAGAAACTGAACTATTTCTTTCAATTTAATGGAGATGTTCAGACCATTTAGATTTTATGTCCGTGTATAACATAGGTTTGCAATTAACGACCAGTTCGGGGTTCAAAGTTTCGAATTTGAACCCTGAATTAACGGTTTTATAATTCACTCCTTGTAGAGGGTTTTCTAATTAACTTCACCTGTTTTTGTAACCACCATTTGTTTTTTTGAAAATACAATCCCAGAACTCACATAAATGTAATTTCTCATAGAGTCTAAATAATTAATGGTATGTTTGTGTCTTCTGGTTACTCAAAGAAATACATATAATCATATATCTAGTCTTCTGGTTACTCAAAGAAATACAGATAATCACATATCTAAAACTTTCACTGTGTAGAGATCTTCATTTCATATTTAAAGAACATTAATTGTTTTAAAGAAATATCTTTGTCTAGACTGCATATCCAATAATTAATATTTCTGTAGTTTGTTTACTTATTTGGTTTCAGATTTAGTTGATGATGTTCACCCTACCATGAGATAGGTGATTACGTCCTCATCTCTCCCTGTGCTCCACACCTTAAATGAGTAGGATGACAGAAATTCCTGAAGAGACCTTGGGACTACTCTTCTTTCCAGGATTTAGGAACGCTGAGTGTTTCCACGGGTCACCACCACCTCAGGAATCGTCACTCTCTTCCAACCTCTCCTTTGCCATAGAACATAACCCCTTTTCCTCACGGAGATGTATTTTTATCCACAGAGGAAAGGTAAGTGTCTTTAACTATTTTTTGTTCAACCACTCTCAGTTCTTGGAATACTTTTATCATCAGTGTTTTAACTTTTTTATGGAATCATTATTCTATAATTAAATTTTATTTCAACAAAACATAATTAATTTATGTTTATCATGTAATTATTTTCTCAAAAGAAATAAATCTAACTAAACAAATTCTAATATGATTGTGAATTTTAATTATTTAAAACTTATTAAACTATTTTATAATTTCAAGTGTGATTGTGAATTTTAATTATTTAAAAATAAAATTGTGATTGTAAATTTTAATTATTTAAAAACCATTTTATTTTTAATATTGGCGTTATTTAATTATTAATTTTGTTTGGTTTCTGTAACTAGAACTTACTAGAAGTTCAAAAGCATTTTTGATATATATATATATTCAACCACTTAAAAAAATCCACGAGTCGTTAATAAAAATTCGAAAAGTACACTCAACGCTTCTGAGTGCGAGTGCGTGTGCGTGGGCTCTTTCCACACTCTTAAGTACCTTATAGGTAGTTGCGCGTCGCCTCACAACAGTGACCGGTGAACCGTTCCATCACCTCTTAGTCAATGAGGAAAAATCCTCAACCATACACCGGAATGCTTATCCCCGTTGAAGCGATTAGGATCACTTGAATCTGCTAAATGACGAGGGGCATCTATCCTCTCCTGTTTTATATGGCGTTAGCTTGAATCTAATTAGCAATTGCTTGCTGAATTATTTTTGAAGATTCTGATGGCTTCATATTCGATGGATGGTTTACAGTCAATCGGCGTGTTATTTCTCTTGTGGGCAGTACTCACAGCTGCAAATCCAGAGGCTAATCTTCTGAACTGGGGATGTAGTACGGTCAAGAGTACCAACGTTACCCTTTTCAATAACAACTTGAATGCAGTGCTTGAAAAACTACGTGCGAGGATTGTTCCTTCTGGTTTTGCTACCGCGGAGCAAGTAATAGGTGCAGACCCAGTGGATGGCCTGGCGCAGTGCAGAAAGGATAAAAGCCCCTCTGATTGCCTCATATGTATTACCGTCGCAGAAAAGAAAATTCGCAACTGCTCCGCTGTATCTGGCGGCAGAGTCATCTACGATGGCTGTTTCTTGCGATACGAGAGCAACAATTTCTACGCTCAAGCCACGGGGCTGGTAACACCCCGGTCTGCGGCCCCACAAAGGCTAGCGGCGACACCAATCAGTTTTCGGGAACGGCCGAAGGTTTGATTAGCGATCTGATAACAGCAGCCCCGAAAACCAAGTGGCTTTTCGCTGCGCAAAGCAGAGAATTAGGATGCTCTTGCTTCGTGCTTGCGGTCTATTAATGAATCGGGGTGCAGTGAATGCCTGGGTATAGCAGAGGGCAATATCAGAAATTGTGTTCCTCAGGCAGAGGGACGAGCCGTTGACGTTGGGTGCTATCTGCGATATGCCACGTATCGCTTTTTCCCGAGCAACGCCACTACGGATCTCACTGCCCTCTTATCTTCAGGTTCTCAAAATTTCCAATCCCTTTACTATCTTCCTTATAGTCGTCTGTTAGGACAAGCTTTTATATTTGCCCGTTTCGGTTTCGAGTATGGAAATTACAATACGATGGGTAGTAAGCTGCGATTTTCTATTTTGAATTAAGAGGATCTATTATTTTATTGATTATATGTATATTCAAAATATTATGGAGCAATTATGTAGTCGTGTCATTTCTTTAAAATCAAAAAAGAAATCTTTATATTCCTTAGGCCATGCATGGGAGTATTCTTTTAAAGTTTGTTTTTTAAATGTTATTATGTGAGATATATTTATTTAATATTTTATATTATAAAAGTATTTTATATATATGTAGAAGTAAATAATTTAATATTAGTTGAAATTTATTCTTATTTTAAATATATAATGGGTTCCGATCAGAATTTATTAACATGCAAAGATGGTTTCAAATGTTTATAATTTAAAAAAAATTGGTATTTTAATAAATTGGAAGGTTTTTATATTAATTTATAAATAAATATTTTATAAAAGATTATATATATATATATATATATATATATATATATATATATATATATATATGAGAATGGTTTTTAATTTGATTTTTTGAAAAGTTTTTTTATTTATTTTTTGAATTTAATTTGTTTAGAAATTCATTAAAATTATAAGTTTGATGGGTAAACTCTGCACAATCCAAGAGCCTTAAAAGTTTTTTAAAGTGTTGAATTCATATATGCAGTGAAATAACCAATTTAAATAATGCAAATTAAAATTTCATCTCAAAACTCTAAAAATTTCATTAAAAACAACTAGTATTAAATTTGATTTTAATACCTATTACCTTAATTATATAATTAAATGATTAATAAATATCAATTCATAAATTAAAAAAAAAAATATTAAAAAAAAATAATAATAATAATAAATAGATAAATTCAATTTTTTATCAAAAGTTTTAATATTATGAGTATAACAAATCTGAACCCTACAAACCATTTTTAATATTTAAAGAATTAATTCTTGCAAGCAAAACACTATTCTCAAATAGGATGCCTTTGGGCATTAAAATATATATAACCAATTTAGATTTATTTTAATTTGATTTTAGGAACCATTCATTTGCAAATTCAAAATCGAATTTTCGAAAAGTTTGATAAATATGCCAACAACTAGAATCCACCAATTATAATCGAATTCTTGAAAAATTTCGATAAAAATATGACAAAATAAGGACAGAGCTTAGCCGCTCTTTGGATAATATTTGTATGACTTCAATCCTTTTTCATATTTTTTGATGACGCATAATAACTTTATATGAAAGCAAGATAGATAAAATCGAATTTTGTTTCAGGACACAAAAACAAATCTAGAACATGGATAATCATTGTTGGGGTCGTCGGAGGAGCAGCTGTGATTTTAATTATGACATTAATCGCCAGACGTTATTTTTTCAGATTATACACTAGCCCCTCACATCAAAGACAAGGTATGCTGTATTTTGTAGCTTTGACTGCATTTTTTGAGAATATTAGGGACTATCGAATGCACTCAGAAGTTCTATGGCATTGTAACTCTCTTTCGTTTTATCCATGGAAGAAGTTTGTTTTTTTCTCCCTGAAAAAGCTATGCTCTATGTAGTATGCGGTATGCTTTCACATTTTTGGTTGCGAACTTTACATCTGACTGTTGTTAATTGTACAACAGTCGACACTCTAACTGCAACGGAACTCCGAGGACCTGTAGACTTTGATTTCAAAATATTAAGAGATGCTACCAATAAATTTGACACTGCAAATAAGTTGGGACAAGGAGGGTTTGGTGAAGTTTTCAAGGTGAGTTACAAACATGATTGTGATTTTATTATAGATTTTAGAAATATTATAAAATTTAAATTATTGATTTCACTTTCTTCAATTAAATATATTATTTATATATTAAATTTGAAAATATTCTAAAAATTTTCAATGAAGTTAAATTCAATATACCTGAGTTTCTTCCTTACATTCTTTATATATATATATATATATATATGACGCTGAAGTTCGACTTGATGCAGGGTATGCTGAAGAATGGGAAGGTGATAGCAGTAAAGAAACTATCTTTAGGGCAATCTGCCCGTGCCATATCGGAATTTGAGGGCGAAGTGAAGCTCATATCAAATGTTCACCACCGAAACCTGCTACGCTTATTGGGATGCTGCAATCAAGGTCCAGAAAGACTGCTGGTTTACGAGTACATGCCAAACAGTAGCCTCGACAGAGTATTATTCGGTTGGCCAACCCCTCATACTTACTCCCTCTGGATCTTCGTTTTTTTTTCGCCCAAGAGTTGTTCTCTAGTAGCTGAGATATAACTGTAATGCTTGTGGCAACAGGAGAAGGCAGGCAGAGTTTGAGTTGGGAAACGCGTTTTGGCATCATATTGGGCACTGCTCGCGGCCTTGCATATCTACACGAAGATTTCCATGTTCGCATCATTCATCGCGATATCAAATCCAGCAATATATTGCTCGATGAAGATTTTTGTCCAAAAATTGCAGATTTTGGATTGGCCAGGCTTCTTCCTGAAGATCGGAGTCACCTCAGTACTAGAGTTGCGGGAACCCCGTAATAAAAATAATAGGCTTTATACCACTGTTCTGATTATATTTGCATTTAGGTTGTTTTGATTATATTTTCAGTTAGGGTTGACTAGAGTTGCGGTAACCCTGTAAGAAAAATAATCTTTTATACGACTATTCTGACTATATTTGCATTTAGGTTGTTTAGATTGTATTGACTATATTTGCATTTAGGTTGTTTAGATTATATTTGCAGTTAGAGTTGAACATAATTAAAATGAAGTAGTTTTTTTGGGTCAGAGGATATACAGCTCCAGAATATGCCGTTCATGGGCAATTGACTGAGAAAGCGGATACCTACAGTTATGGCGTTGTAGTTCTTGAGATTGTAAGCGGCAGGAAAAGCATTGACATGAAGAAACTACCGCATATGCAATATCTTCTAGAATGGGTATCTTCTCCGACCCATTCTCTGTAATACAAAATATATTAATTTTTCTCGCTCCAATTTTTGAAAACTTGGGCACTCTTTAGGTAAGCTAATTTGTTTAAATCCTCCAATCTTGTAAATACAGTTTACTTTTGTGGTTATAATTAATTTTTATTCGTTTCCTAGTTTATATGAGTTTTGATTAATTTTTATTCGTTTCCTAGTTTATATATGAGTTTTGAAATAGTTGATATGATTAAAATGTGAAATTTAAATTATCAAAATCATTTTAGCCTCTCACTTGGCCGGCACCAGCTCTTAGTGTAGCTGGATTTTTACTAAAAAAAATTCCAACAAATAATCTTTATACCTTAGAATACTTTAAAACAACACCCTGTCATGAATCTACTCTGCACCCTGTGAAGAACTACAACCATCTAATATAAATTAACCCAGCCACTCTTGCGCAAATATTTTCAAAGTGTAAAATACATTTTAGGGAAGATCTAAATATGTCTACCATCGCAGTTGCAGATACTAGAAAATATGATTCTAGCACCTGTGGGATGTTATGGGAAATTGATCAATTGGGTTACGAATGTTGCAGGTCTGGAAACTATACGAAACGAACGAGGTTTTAGAGATCGTGGACGAAAGCATGGGAGATGAGTACGATAAGGAGGAAGTGTTGAGAATGATACAGCTCGGTCTGCTATGCACCCAAGCTTCTGTTGCACAAAGGCCGTCCATGTCTGAGATAGTGGCGATGCTGGTAAGCAAGAGGGACATTAATAATTTGCAGACAACAACAGTACCCATGCAGCCTGCTCTAGGATATACAGTGCGGACTACCAATGCTGAATCCGGCACGTCTTCATCGGCTTCTAATGCAACGGTGTCAACGTCCCTCACTGCTCGTTAAATACAATTACAGATAAACACCACTAATGGCTTCCCACACTACTCTTTTCATCCATTTTAGACATTTCGCAATGTAGAGACTGTGCAGTCATAGAATACAGTACCCATGAAGCGTGCTTTAGGATAAAGAGTGCGGACTACCAAATGTGAATCCGGCACGTCTTCATCAGCTTCGGATGCAACGGTGTCAACGTTCCTCACCGCTCGTCAAATACAATCACATATAAACACCAGTAATAGTTTCGTACCGAACCATTTTCGTGCATTTTATACATTCCGTATTGTAAAGACTTTATAATCATACAATTCACATCTTGTAAATTTCAGTTGTGTAAAATGTTTTTTTAATAAATAGATAGATAAATTTCGCATTTTTAAAATTACAGTAATATTTTAGAAATTAATATTTAAAAAAATTATATCAATTTTAACAAAAATTAATTATAAAATTATAT
>CM076583.1:230124394-230413239 GCA_034641835.2 Pinus albicaulis | reverse complement strand
CTTTTACTTTTTCATTCCTTTAAAACCCATACGCTACTTTGCTGAAGCCAACTAGCGTATACACGCGGATATCCTTCATAAAACTCGCGTATACACAGAGATCTAATTATGCCATTAGTTCTTCACTTATATCATTCCATCATTCATTCATTAAATGTTCTATAAACAGTAAACATGTGCAGTAAGAACAGAATAAACCATCACACAAAGCATCACACATGAACACCAGGATTTTTAGGTGGAAACCCAAGTCGGGAGAAAACCACCGCTGCAGTTGCTCAGCCTTCAATATTTTATTATAGAGAAAACATCATACAACATATGTGCTGGCGCAGACTTGACCAGCACGCAGGCACCCACCTGCGCTCGTTTACCAGCCTCTCCTGGAAGGGAGCTGCGACCCCCTGACTCGTTTACCAGCCTCTCCTGGAAGGGAGCTACGACCCCCCGATCTCGTTTACCAGCCTCACCTGGAAGGGAGCTACAACCCCCTGACTGAAGGCTACAACCCTCAGCACCACCTTGGACCACGATTCATCAATTTTCACACTGGATCCAACCACTTCAATAGAACACAACTTGCAGGCCACAATTCATCATATTTCCATACCGAACCCTTTCCATACTTTTAAGCTCAAACATACATCATCAACAGATACATATCAACACAGATCAGATAGCAGAAACACAGCAGAACAGATCAGATATTTCATACCCCTTGCTTCAGCAAACCCTAATTTGCATACGCGCTTTTACTTTACTGATGTCGCGTATATACGCGCTTCCGTCCACACAAACCAGCGTATACCTCAGTGTATACTTTATTGCGCATATGCGCTTTCTCTTCGCTGAAGCTGCGTATATACGCGCTTCCTCCGCGGAGAAGTAGCGTATAGATCTTCAATCATAACAGAGCAGCATACTTCATCAGATCAGATATTCAGTTCAGATCTACCCTTTTGCTTCAGACAGATGTTCGCCTAGATTCTCGCCTCATCACAGATCTAAGCCTTCCATAATCAGATCTAGCAAATACAAGAGCAATTTAGATCTAGATCCCCTTCTTCATCATTGGTGCATCATACATTTAGATTTATCATTCAAGTGTAACCCTTTCCATTCAGATATACTTCAGAGAGAAGTATTCATTCAAGCTCAGACATCTTGCACCCACACTCATGATTTGCACAATGAATTTCTTCTCCTTATATATGTTTACCCTTTGTTAATACCATGAGCCCATTTTTCAATACCATGGACCAAAACAATACCATGAGCCCAAAACTACCTGGACGGGGTCAATTAGGCGGATCATTACCCAATACCATGGGTCAATACCATGGTGGTTACCCTTGGTTTTGCACTTTTTGAGCGCTTTAGCCCATACGCGACTTGGAACGTTATTTTCCGCGTGCATACGCGACTTCCCTTAGGCCAATCCGCGTATACAAAGAGACATACTCTTTTCATCATATTTTGAGCACATTCTGAATTCTTTTCTTCATTGCCTTCTGTACACACTGTAGAAACATCATATTTTCTTCATCGGGAACACATTCTCTTAAGCACAACTTCATCAAGTAAGTTTTCATCATCTTCATCAAGTGGGTTGCCTTTCAAGGACAACACTCAACAACATATCACATCAGATTTACATCATTTACCAAGTCCATCAAGTCAAGCATAACTTCATCGGGTGGATTGCCATCAAGGACAACACATGTCAACAGTCACATGTCTTCATCTTCATTCAGTGGGTTGCCATCAAGGACAACATCCTGCATCATATTTCCAACAATCTCCCCCTTTGGACTTGATGGCAACCACGATGGTGTTTGGTTACCTCAACAGATAGGTACCATGTCACTCTCCCCAAATATGTCACTCTCCCAAATATTTGACATCTTTAACTTCTCTTCATTCAAACACCATGTCACTCTCCCCCTTTGACATCAAGGGCAAAGGGCGGATCAAAACCAACACTCATGTGGAAGAAACATTCTGCAGATCTGATATGTGCTGAAGTGGCCACGCTCCCCCGGAGTTCATGCTGAATCTTCAAACATATTTGTCAATGAAGTACATGACTCTATGAACTTCCTATCACCAAAGACTCATACTTACATCAATTATCCAACCAAGTGGATTTAAATATGAGACTCAGCTACCCAACCAAGTGGGTTTACAAAATTTGAGAAGTCCTTACATGACTGAATATTACAATTTTACATCATGGGTCTCAATAAGACCTTTTTATCAAAATACAAATATGACCAACACCAGAAAGTCCTCAAGAGAGAGAACATATTTCAGAACCATCATAATGCCAACACTGCATTATAGTCAGCAAAGCTAATGCTCCCCCTGAATCTGTGCAACCAAGAAATCTTTCCAAATGACTAAGGCTCCCCCTTAGTTTGTGCATCCTGAAAACTTTCACCAACAAATCATCAAGGCATCTTCATCAAAACATTAGAAACAAAATTATGAGAACTGGAACACCACCAGAGATACCAAACAGTATCAGAGATACCAGACAGCACTGCAGCTGTGCTGAAGAGAGCTGAACCAACCAAAAATTTGTCAGCAATCAGACATACGCGGTTTTATGTGTAGGAACTCGCGTACATACGCGACTGTGTTTCAGGAAACCCGCGTATCCCAAGCCATCTTCTAAAATTTATGCAGATCTGATTCTCTATGAGGAAAAGACAATGTTCAGCTTCTTTCTGAGATATTTGACTACTTCCCTGGACTACAGATATAACAGAATAGTGTAGTTGTGTCTTCAAGCGTCATCCAATGGTTGTAGCATAAGCCCATTAGTAACCAAGCCTTCAGATCCTTTGCAGCATCAATACATTCCTTCCAAAAGATTCTCATACCAGAACAGCATCTTCAGATATGTGTCAGGCAATCATCCATGTGGTCCAAAATCACCATGATCTTCAAGATGTAACATGAATTAACATATGTAGGCAAAAGATCTCAACCATAGCAACCAAACTCTATATGATCTGAAACAAACAATATCCAACTCATGCACACAAAGATACTTATCAGTAACCAGGGCTCAAAATCTCATCATAATAATCCATGTACTAAATCATCATCATTTGAGCATGAGTATCACCAAGAGCAAAGAATAAGCAGTCATATTTCCAACAATGCAATCATTAGAATTCAACCTGCTACTCCCCCTAAACCAGTGCTTCTTCCTTACTTGTGCAATCTGAAGCACCTTCAACAGCAAATCATCAGCAACAATCTCTGCATGATCTGTCCTCATCTCTGAATTATAAGACTTTCATTTCAACAATGAATGCTCTTCATCATAAAGTAACCAGGCTTCATCCATAATCTTCAACACAAGAACCCATGTATCATTTCATTATCAAGAGTATAACCAGAATGATGCTAACAGTGCAATCATCAGCAGTCAGACTGATGCTCCCCCTGGACCTCTGCTTCAGATCTTCAGCTATCAGATAAATTTTCTTATCATCAAGGCATACGCGACTGCGTCTTCTGGAACTCGCGTGTATACGCGACTTTAGTTAATGGAACCTGCGTATGGAAAGTGAAGCATAGAAAATTTCCATCTTCCTTCATTTCCTCCTGAGCTTGTACCTCCTGTACCTGTCCTTTCCACATCAGATGCGCTGTCAGAAGTAAACATAACTAGTATAATCAAATCAACCATGAGAGTCATCATGCATTGCTCCCCCTGTGACGATACATTACTAAATCTCATAATGTATCCCACATCATTCTTGCAGTCAATAAGAAAAGTCAGCTTCAGAAGCGGATGACTGCAGTAGGGTCATAATTCCCTACGTTTCTGATCGGTCCTTCATCTTGAATTGAGTGTTTTCTTCAAGAATATCATTGTCTTCTAGAGCATCCACAAAAACATCCTTTTCTTCTCTAGATTGTTTCTTATTCCATCCCTCCATCTTCTTCCAGATTTGTTTTCTATTTGTGTGCCGAAATTTCTCATATCTGTTCGACCTGCATTCCTTTCTTATATGTCCATACTTGTTACAAGAATAACATCTCATGTGTCCAGAAAAATAAGCATAAGAATCATAATGAGTATTTCTATTCTTCCTCCTTTTACAATCAGCTGCTTTGTGTCCATACTTGTTACATGAAAAACAATATCCCTTGAAGAAACCAGAGTACCTTGCTGTGTAGGAACTGTTTGTTTGAGGCTGAAATGATCTGCTCCTGCAATTTGCTGCAACATGTCCATAATTATGACATTTAAAACATTCAACATTCTTGAACGAATTCCTTTGAGAATTCATGATTGTTGGTTGAGCTTTTGTCTCTTTCAACACTTCAGGTTTTGCATTGACATCCTCTGAATTTTTAGCACTTCCTTGTGAGCTAGATTCTCCTTTAACAGTTTCATGGAAACCAAGACCAAGTTTGATAGCGGGAGACCTTTGATTACTCAGAATATTGTCCAAAATATTAGTACTATCTTGAAACCTCAAAAGTTTAACCTTTTCTTCTAATTTACCTTTGAGAATGTTTACCTCAACCTCCAAGGCTTGACATTGCTTTCTCATGCTTTCTTCTTTCCTTCTTCCATCTTCTACTTGATCCTTCAGATTTAGAATCTCTTCTTTCAACCAATTTTCGTTTTCTTCACATGTTTGTTGCAACTCTTCATTCTTCTTATTTGATTTTTCCAGATCTTCTTTGAGAGAGATGATTTCTGCTTCAAGGCCTTCCTTTTCAAATGATTGTAGAGGTTCCTTATTTTTCTTACTTGATGCTTCTAAATCTTCCTGAAGACAAATGATTGCAACTTCAAGTCCTTCATTCTTCTTGCTTGATTTTTCAAGATCTGCTTCTAGATCTTTAATTCGATTGGATGCATAAGTATGAAACCTTTGATACTTGTCCACCTGTCCATTCAGCATTTCTATTTGATCTTTCATTTGTGAGATCATCTCTTTGTAGATATTTTCTTGATTATTATATGAACTTTGCAGTTCTTCAACTTTAATCTTGAGAGCTTCTTCTAGATCCACAACTTTACTTTCACTATCTTTACTATTGTTTGCACAAAGAAGAGTATTACACGTGGCCTTCTCCTTTTTCTTCTTTGCCATGAGTGCTTGTAGATCTTCGTCTGAATCTGTTTCATCTTCTTCAATTTTTGCTATACATGATTTCTGAGGTATCTCCTTTCCTTGAGTAACCTTCTTCTTTTGCTTCTTAGCCATGAGCACTGTCAGATCTTGGTCAGAATCTTCTTCATCTTCACTGGACACTTCATCATCATCTTCTTTTGCATAATAACTCTTTCTCTTCTCAAATTGTTTCCCTTTACCATGCTTTTCTCTATAAGGACATTTAGCAGCATAATGACCAACTTTTCCACACTCGAAACATTTGAAGGGAAGCTTACCTTTGAATCTTCCAGTACCTAGTTGGAGCTTTCTCACGAAATTCGCTTCTTCTTCATCGGATATATAGCTGGATTCTTTGACAACTTCCTTTTCCTTTCCTTTTTTAGATGCCTTAAAAGCAGCTTCTCTTACTTGAGAAGGGCCTCCTTGTCTCATTTCAAAAGCAGTCAGAGTACCATGTAATTGAACAATAGTAAGAGTTTGCAAATCTTGCCTTTCTTCAATAGCTAAAACTTTAGAGTCAAATTTTGAAGTCAATGATCTTAAGACCTTTTCCACCAGAGTAGTATCAGTTATGGTTTCACCCAAATTTCTCATTCGATTTACAATATCATCCAGACGAAGAAAGAAACTGGCAACGCTCTCATCACTATGCATCTTCAAATTTTCATATTCAATTCTAAGAGTTTGGAGTTTTGCACTTTTTACCTTTGTGTCTCCTTCATAACTTAGAATGATTTTGTCCCATATTTCTTTTGTTGAATGTAGCTGCATCACTTTAGCAAATTCTGGTTCAGACATGCTTCCTAATAAGACATTCACCGCTTTGGCATTGATTTCATACTTCTTCCTTTCAGCTGCATCAGTAGGAATACTTACCGGGTATTGATAACCTTCTTCCACGATTGCCCATACATCTGCACCAAGACTTTGCAGATATGCTTTTGTTCGTACCTTCCAGAATATCAGATTGCTTCCATTGAATAGAGGTGGCTTTATAGACATTACTCCTTCTTGACTTCCCATTGCAACGGATCTCCTTTAAGCGATCAAGCTTCTGCACAAGGACCTGCTCTGAAACCAATTGTTGGGAAAAATACTGAGAGGGGGGGGTGAATCAGTATTTACTGCATAATCAAATCCTTTTACTTTTCATTCCTTAAAAACCCATACGCTACTTTGCTGAAGCCAACTAGCGTATACACACGGATATCCTTCATAAAACTCGCGTATAAACAGAGATCTAATTATGCCATTAATTCTTCACTTATATCATTCCATCATTTATTCATTAGATGTTCTATAAATAGTAAACATGTGCAGTAAGAACAGAATAAACCATCACACATAAGCATCACACATGAACACCAGGATTTTAGGTGGAAACCCAAGTCGGGAGAAAACCACCGCTGCAGTTGGTCAGCCTTCAATATTTTATTATGGAGAAAACATCTTACAACATATGTGTGTGGAACTTGACCGTGTGAGGCTTTCTCACTGGCTGGATACCATTACTCTCACGGAAGGTTAGCTACGACCCCGACTCGTTTCCGGCCTCTCTGGAAGGAGCTACATTTGGAGTCTCGTTTACCTGACCTCACCTGGAAGAGCTACAGCCCCACGACAAAGGCTACAACCTTGACACCACCTTGGATCACGTTTCATCAATTTTCACACTGGATCCAACCACTTCAATAGAACACAACTTGCAGGCCACAATTCATCATATTTCCATACGGAACCCTTTCCATACTTTTAAGCTCAAACATACATCATCAACAGATACATATCAACACAGATCAGATAGCAGAAACACAGCAGAACAGATCAGATATTTCATACCCCTTGCTTCAGCAAACCCTAGTTTGCATACGCGCTTTTACTTTACTGATGTCGCGTATATACGCGCTTCCGTCCACACAAACCAGTGTATACCTCAGTGTATATTTTATTGCGCATACGCGCTTTCTCTTCGCTGAAGCTGCGTATATACGCGCTTCCTCCGCGGCGAAGTAGCGTATAGATCTTCAATCATTACAGAGCAGCATACTTCATCGGATCAGATATACAGTTCAGATCTACCCTTTTGCTTCAGACAGATGTTCGCCTAGATGCTCGCCTCATCACAGACCTAAGCCTTCCATAATCAGATTTATTGCGCATACGTCGATTGTCACAGATATACGCGTCTTCCTCCGCGCGAAGCAGCGGGATATATCTTCTAATCATTACAAAGCAAAGATATTGTATTTTCATCGTATCGATATTCAAGCCATTCAAACAGATTCACCCTTTTGCTTCAGACAGATGTTCGCCTAGATGCTCGCCTCATCACAGACCTAAGCCTTCCATAATCAGATCTAGCAAATACAAGAGAAATTCAGATCTAGATCCTCTTCTTCATCATTGGTGCATCATACATTCAGATCTATCATTCAAGTGTAACCCTTTCCATTCAGATATACTTCAGAGAGAAGTATTCATTCAAGCTCAGACATCTTGCACCCACACACATGATTTGCACAATGAATTTCTTCTCCTTATATAGGTTTACCCTTTTCAATACCATGAGCCCCCTTTTTCAATACCATGGACCAAAACAATACCATAAGCCCAAAACTACCTGGACGGGGTCAATTAGGCGGATCATTACCCAATACAATGGGTCAATACCATGGTGGTTACCCTTGGTTTTGCACTTTTTGAGCGCTTTAGCCCATACGCGACTTGGCACGTTCTTTTCCGCGTGCATACGCGACTTTCCCTAGGCCAATCCGCGTATACCAAGAGACATACTCTTTTTCATCATACTTTGAGTACATTCTGAAATCCTTTCTTCATAGCCTTCTGTACACACTGTAGAAACATCATATTTTCTTCATTAGGAACACATTCTTTTAAGCACAACTTCATCAAGTAAGTTGTCATCATCTTCATCAAATGGGTTGCCTTTCAAGGACAACACTTAGCATCATATTGTCAACAAACATCATATCACATCAGATTTACATCATTTACTAAGTCCATTAAGTCAAGCATAACTTCATCAGGTGGATTGCCATCAAGGACAACACATGTCAACAGTCGCATGTCTTCATCTTCATTCAGTGGGTTGCCATCAAGGACAACATTCTGCATCATATTTCCAACAATGGTATCCTCATCATCATCATTGTTTTGATAACTCTTAGCATAGTTCTCCTGAAAGGGAGGTCTTATTGTTTGGTCTGGGGCTGAGTCTTTTGATTTTCCTGAATTTGTGTTTTTTCTAAAATTGAGATTTCTGATTTGTTGTTGATTATCCCATTGAGGTCTTCTTTCTATGTTATCTAACCTATCCATCATCCTCTCTAAGGTTTTAGCTAACATATCTATTTTTGTTCTGAACTAGAGGCTTCTTATTTAATGGTTACTCTCCTTTCATTTCTCAATCTAGCTTTCTAAGCTAGAATGTTTACTTCTACACCTACAACATCTGTTTGCATTCTTTCCAAGGTTTCTGCATTTCTTTCTCTTAACTGATATGCCATGTTAGTGTCAAATCCATCTGGGAATTTGAGCAAGACAGAGTTAGGAGTAGGTTTTATATTTGCAGGAATGGAATTGTAAACACTGTTATATCTAGTGCAGTAGTCTTGTACTGATTCATTGGGAGCTCTCTTCATTGCATCAAATTCAGACAATATTTGTAAGGGTTTTTTCTTCTTTTCCCATTTATTTAAAAATAATCTATGGAAAATAGCTAAATCATCTATACTACCTGTAGTAAGACCTTTAAACGATTTCTTTACTTCTCCTGTTAATGTTTGTGCAAACAACCTAATTTTTACATCTGATTCATATATCTAATGGAGTTCAAAGTAATTTGTCATTTTTCTTATTGCTGCTGTGTAGTATAATGTGTAGTAGAATAAAATTGTTGTATTTTACTTCAGTAATCTTGGGTCATGTCATGAAGTTGTCCTGGAGGAACAAAGGGAGCATACCTAGCAGCTATAGCTTGAATTCTAGCTTGGCTAGGAGGTAAAGTAGAGGTACTTGGTGTCGAACTAGGAGTAGTGGCTGATGAAACTAGATTATAAAGTGCTGAACTAGAAAAATCAGTTGAAAAACTAAAGGCTAAAGTTGAGGTACTGGGAAGTGAAACTAGAATATATATGGAACTACTAGCAAATGAAAATGATGTACTTGAAGAAGTAGTGGTGAAGCTAATGGATGAAGTGGATGTAGGGAATGAAGGAAATAATATTCTAGGCTATAGAGGTAGTCTAGAGATAAATGGATCTGTAGACTGTATGGTAGTGGAAACTATAGATGATGTAGTGGCATAAAAATATGAACCTACGGATTCTAAAAGGTTGGTATCTAACTGAGAAGTAGAAGGTTTAAGTGTATATGATGATAAGGTAGCTAGTTCAATTGAATGCTAAAAGAGAGCTTCATCTATTTCCTTAAGTACAATAGCATCCAATTCATCAAGTTTGTCATAAATTTCAAAAATTTTAGATTCAGAATCCACTGAAACAGTTTCCTTTTTAATTTCAAGAGATGAAATAAAATCAGGATCTATAAGAATGTTGTTTAAATCACTTTCTAATTTAATTTTGAATAAATAATGTTCAAAATTTAATTCAAAATCTATGTCTTTTATTCTTTTCAAATGTTTTGGAAGAGAATTTGATCTAAATAAAGAAACTTTATTACCTAAATATTTTATCTATTTTTTCTTTTTTCCTATTCTTTCTGGGTTTTCCACTATAACAATAGGTTTAGGGTTCAGATTAGACCTGGTATAATAAACTTTCCTAGAAGCCAGAATTACAAATTTTTATACTCACAACTAGTTAAACAATCTTAAAGGCAAAATGATGATAAAAATGATTTTCTTTAAGGTTTATTTAAGAACTAAGGATTGGTTAGATCCCCAGTATGGTTGCCAATATGTTATCACTCCAGTAATTCTCTAGTTGTGAGATTTTTGGTTTTTAGTTGAGAAAACTAGAGGTAACCATAGACCAAATTTTAAACTCTAGCATCTAGCCTTCCTAGGATTCAGAGAGGGCTCTCTCTATAAGATTTAACTTTGTTTTGTTTTATGAATTATTAGGATAGTTATGATTGTGCAATTGGTTCTGGTTTTGATTGGTTTGGTGGGAAAAATCACTTAAAGAGATGGATAGTGGGAAATCTATTTTTCCATTTGGCTGAGGAGTCAAAAGTCAAGCAAACAGAACTAGGATCAAGGCCAAAAAGTCAAATGTTTTCAGGGAAAGATAGATAACCCTTAGAGATCTTGGAAATTTGTTTTGTGAGGTTGTAAGATCGGGATAAATAGAAATGAAGGGTTCTTTGTTCCGGAAAAGGGAAGTAGTAGGCATAGGTCAAATGAAAGAGGGAGAAATTAAGGGTTCCCTACTCTATAAATCAGAAGAAAACATAGAAATGACAAATAGTTAAGATAGAGTGCTTTTAAAAAATCCTGAAGTAATCCTCCTATTCATTTATTCAAATTTAGAACACATAATGGATTGCATGTAACAAAGAAAGATAACCATGACAAATAGAAAACACTTCACTCCAAATATCTCATCACATGAATCTTGAAATATGATGCTAGTTGATCTGATCCAGTCTACTACTTGAAATTTGAAACACAAAAAGTCTTCAAGTCCACAAAAATGACTATAAAAATATTTAGCAATTTATTCCACAATAATACTTCAAAGAATGAAGTAGTTATACATACTTGTTTACAAAATATCCTAGAATGCTTCTAGGAATTATCTAAGGGAAATAAAAATATCTTTACAACAATAATAGAGACAACTGCTCAACAAATCAACAAGTTGTTCTATTAATTAAAATAAAATAGAAACTGATTGTGGATAAGATGCAGCTGGCTGCCTTGGTGTCTTCCTTGCTGGCTTTAGATATTTCGAGCTTGTTTTTAAATCTGATCTGCTTTATCTGATACTCTTTCACTGATTCTCTTTAATCTCTGATACTCTTTGACCATTTGAAAACATGTTTACTGTTGTAAAAAATATGTTTTGACTGTTAAATCAACAAACTATTTTCACTGTTGTCTTTCTGCCTTCTTACTTTTCAGAGTAAATTTGTTAATGACTGCCAATATTCATCACTTGCAATTTGTATTTTTTTTCAACTTCTTGAAGTTTTCATTTGCTTCTATGTACCTGGAAAAAGTTGGTTTAATAAAAAACAAGTGTTTTATCTCATGTTCCAAGTAAAATAAGTCTTCAAAACTTCTGAGTAAGACTTTTCCTGTTGGAATGCCTTGTCCATCACCTGCTTTTTCAACTTGATCCTTGGCATATTCTCTGATCTTTTTATTATAATCCTCTTGATGCATTAATTTGTCATTGATGACCAAAATATTAAGCAAAATTCTTTGCATTAAATTCTCAAATTTGACCATAAATTTGGTTATGGTAATGTTCATGTTCTCACACTTTTCCTCTAGCTGCTTCATCAGGTTATTTTTGGTTATAACCTTCTTTATTTCAAGGATAGTTTCAGTTCTATCAGTAATTTCAAGTTCTTCCAACTCTTGCATGTTCTTGCTGTTGAGAAACTTTATCAGTTCTAAAGCTTGTTCTGGTTTGTTATCCAATTCCTCTTTAGTCTTTTGGATCTCTTCTAATGCTGCTTTGAGTAGGTCTCTTTGTTCAAAAATCACTTTAATGGAGGGCCATACATCATTTATGGCTTCTATGATCTTGTTCCACAAATTATTTTTCACATAGGAAATCTATTCTTTGAAGTTCAATTCCTTTTGTAATTTCTTTAGTTCTTCATTTAATCTGATGGCCTTTTTCTCATGAGTTTTTGCATTAATTTGAGCCAACTTCTTTTGATCTTCAAGATTTTCAATCATCTCTTTCAACTTGTTAATTTCACTTGTCTTAAGAGACATTTCATCCATGGCCTTTACCAGTTTGTTGGCCTCATCTGTAGGATGAAATGATATTGTAGATGACTCTGTAGCTAATGTTGTGGATGATGTCACTGGCACTGCAGTAGCCAGTGGAACTTTAGGTGCCGAATTTTCAGCTAGAGTTGATGGCACAACTGTAGTAACCATAGGGATGACTGTAGGTGCTTCCTATTTTTTTGGTGTTTCTTTTTCCTGGACAAGCTTGTCCATTTGAATCTCCATTTCTTTTATCTGTGTTGTAAGCTGAAATATTATGTTCATCATATCATCTTTCTCATTTTGTCCTTCTATTATTTGCTTGGTTTGAGGATGTTCACTTTGAGGAAGTTTAAGTTATTTTCTCAAAGCTGAAATATCCTCATTCTTTTTCTTTATTAATTGTTCTGATGCCTTGACATTTGCTAGGTCAAATCCAATCTGTATGACCAATTATTCCAAATATTTGTTTCTTAGTTCCATAGCATAAAAAGATTCTTTGTCCTTTTTCATCTGATCTTTCATGTTTGAGATGGTGTTCTGGAGTTTCTGAGTACTCATGGCTTTAGTTGTAACAGTAGAGTATAACATTTGTGAAGTCTGTCTGTGGATTTCAATATGATCAAGATCATGAATCTTTTCTGTTTGGACTTCCAAATCAACCTTCTTTTAATCTGCCACTATCTTTGGATATTTCACTGTAGGCTACAATACTAACATGATTAACTTTTTTTTTGAATAATCAAAGGCAGAAAAAAGTCTGTTTTGCACACTTGGTGCTTGTTTTAGATATTGAGAGTAGATATTGTTTTTTATTTCTTCATTCTTTAACTTGATCTGTTTATAATTTTCTTTGATGTATAGATATTTCTCCTCAGCTTCCTGTGAGGATGAAGCTTCCATGCTATGTTTCTTTTCTATTAATTATGCACTTTCATTTTCAACTTGTTCTTCATTCTGATTCTCAGTAACTGGCTCAATGATGATGACAGTGGCAACATTTGTGTTGGTATTTATAAGATCTGTTTCTTCAACATCAATGGTTACCTTTACTTTACCTATTGAATTTGTTTTGAGCCTTTTATTAAATCTGATTTTGAACCTTGTTTCAATAGTGGTTTCAGCAACATAGGTGCCTTCTTCTCTTACTCTCTTAGTGGCTTTCTCTGTTTGATCAACAGTCTCTTAAGTGTGACTAGTATCACTTTTCTTCACTTCAGCTATTAAATTATTCTCTATCCACTCAGTCTGATTGGCATATTTTTCTATCTCTGGTTTTGTCTCATGAATGAAGGGTGTTAACTTACATTTAACCCTCATTTTACTTAGAATCCATTGTGGATCATAATTCCAAGGAAAACTTTCTTCAAATCTGCATTGCAATAATTATTTAGCTCCTTCTACCTCTGCATTCCTCTGATTGCAAATTAATGGTCCCACTTGATTCTTCAATTTGAATTTTGTTTTCTTCTTTTCTGCCAAGAAATTGATATAATCAGAGTTTAATATTTTCCTGATATACTTCAAGGAAAAAATTCTCATGGATACATGTTTGGGCAACTTATAGGGCAAAAAATTGGACCCAAACACTCTAATCACAATATGTTTTTCATATAGGTACCAATCACCAGTCTTTGTTTGCTCTGACAACTATAAAATCTTCTTCATCACATCACTTATCCTTGGCTGCTCTGTATTTGTTAATATTTTGATCAATGGATGGATGAATGAATCTGAAAACTCTGCATATGTGAACTATGTGGACTCTTTCCTGATCAAAGAGGTCCAGAAAATAACTGAAAGAGGATTTCCATATACATCAATATTTTGAAGAGAAAATGGAAATTTATCTGCTTGAAAATATAAGAACATGTGGAGGAGGAAAGAGGTGTATCTGGACACTCCTTCAATTGGAAATTTAACTAATTGGTCATGGATATTGTATGAAATATATCCAAAAAAATAAAAAATAATAGATGGAGGTTGTCCTGGGGTAAATGTAGATAAGAAACATAAAATGGATTCATTTGTGTATTCATCAGTGAAATACCCTAGAATGAATGAAAGCATGGAGATTACATGTCTTGAACCCTCTGGAAATTTTGAGGTGGAATATGGAGGATTAATTTGAGGATTTTATACATGTAAAGACATAAATGTTTGGAAGATTAGGAATCCCTTGGGAAAATATAGGCCAATATATAGCTTGGTAAGGGCCTCTATGGACAAACGGACTTCTTGAGGATCAGGTTGGAGTTGTAACATTTGGTTGATGGATTCAGCAGTAATGGTGAAAATCATTTTTTGTTGGAATTTACTATGATACTCTGCTCATGCACATAATACTATTGACATAACCTAATGACCTCATGACATGGATGAGTTACCAGAAAAACATATTTGGGCAAGTGTGATTCCCAAATATGGACTTCTTCTTCATTATCTAAGGATTTTTCATAGCTCCAGTTATGAATGTCTAGCAGATTAAATTCAACAATTGGGTTTGTTATTTTGGAGTCAACATCAGCTAATGGAATGTGCTCAATGTCTATGATAGGGGGTTGTAAAGGATTTACAATAATAGCAGTCTTAGAAGTCATGGCTGGAGTTGATTTTGGCACTTTGGAACCTTCAGTATTGCTAGAACTCTAATTTTTAGGCATTTGGGATACTTCTGTAAGATTAGATAGTTTATAGAAGTAATTTTTACTTTAGCAGAGGTTTCTTGGATAAAAATAGGCAAAGTATGGTCTCTTTCTTGGATTTTTTCTTCAATTTCAATCTTCAATAGGCTTTTACAGACTTTTACTGGTTTAAAACAAGAAACAAGGGTTTCCTGAGTTTTTCAGCGGATGATTGGACTAAATCAGTCTTTTGAGATTGGGCACAGAGGATTTAGGATAACTTCAGAAGGTTTCTGGGTTCAATTTGGTGTTTTAAAACATGGCGCATCATAAACAGGGATTTTTGGGAAATTTTGACAGGGTTTGTCCTATTTTTTGGACTTTTTGATAGGGTTCTATGGTTAAATTTGAACTTTGAATGCAAATTTGGCTTTTAACATGTCTTTTCAAATTGAAACAGGCTTAATTTGCTTGAAGAATACCTATTATATATAGGTATTAGGCTTTGAAGATGGTTTTTGGAGGTTTTGAATGGGTTGAATGGCTTATGTGGTATCTTTTTGATTTCTGGAACAATGCGAAGCTCTTATGCAATCTTTAGAGGTAACAGGTTTGAAATTTGCAGTTTTTGGCATAAAAATGGTAGAAAAACGCTTGTTTTATAGTCGGGGTGGCTTATACATGCTTTACACGCAGAAAGAGATAGTAAATGAATGAATTTCCGATATTTATTAGGCATATTAGGTTAAACGGCGCCAACAATTAATGGAGTTTAAGTCATGAAACTGGTGGTTTTTGAGTTCAAAGAATCAAAACAACGAATGGTTATCGCGTGGCATTTTGGTGGTAAATGGTTTTGGAGTAAACCAACGCGATCCAATAAAAGTGGAGCACGTGGAGGAGGGAGAAAATCAGAATACCGCCCATTTCGTGTAGAAATGAAACGAAGAATTTCGCACAAGTTTATTTGCGATATTTGGTTTACACCGTCAGATCTTAGTGTTTGATTGCGAACGACCCAGATTTATTGGGCAAGTTGCATCGGGATTTGGTAGTGGGGCCGGGATATATTAACACGATAGGGAGGTTTAAACTTTAGAAATAATCATTTTAAACAAATTTTTTAAACCTTAGGTTTTATATAATATGCGGCGGGAGTTTAAGGTTTATATATTAAATTAGAAAATTTATCAATGTTTCAATCATACATATGGGCGCGGGTTTAATATTATATAGTTTTTTTAACCTTTGACAGTTGTTTAAAACTATAGGGTGCGGGATAAGCTCTTATAGATATGTTTTTAAACCAATGGGATAGGGAAGGATTTAATATTTCACACATGGGGTATTTGAACATTTGTTTAAATATAAAATAAAGGTTTTTAGGGTTATTTAAATACAAGGGTTTAATACTATATGAGAGGGAATAGTTTTAGGGAATTAATAAATAAATTAGAAATTAATATGAAAATAAAGGGATAATGTAATGAATAAAAACACATGTTTAACTCTAAGTAAAGTGTAAAAAACATAGCTTGTCTTTGTTGTATTAATTCACACTTTAACTTAGGATAAATGTATTTTGAGGGTTTTTGAATGATTTTTTGAAAGGGAATGGAATTAATTATTTAGGGTTTAACTTTTACTAAGTAAAAATGAGTTTTTACTTAGGAAAAGGGATTATGATTATGAATGAAGGATAAATGCTGATGAATGTGGGTTTTGTGTAGGAGTTCAATATTTTTAACCAATCAGTCATCGAGCCTTGGGTCCGGTCCCAGTAAAAGTCAGAGAAATGCTTTGAGCCTTTTTAACTGATAGTTTAGAATACTGAATAATTGTAGGGGAGGGGAAATTAGTGATTTTTTTGCCCGATGACACTTTATTACATGCTAGCACACCTGTTTTCTACCTACCCATATTTATTTATAACATTTTTTACTTCATTTTCATGGGTACATTTAAGCTTGCAACCCTAAATCCATTTTATTTTAAAGCATAAAAACTATCTAAGTCTACCCTTATTTCATTCGAGGGCCTACATTAAACTGTTGAGCTCCTCATTTATTGTCTATCTTAACTACTAATTTTTCAAGTTTATATTGTTTGACATATCTTTATTATCTATCTAAAACATAAAATTCAAAGCATGAAAAGTTAATATTAAACTTTTAACTAATCATGGATTATGGCATTTATTGACAATTTACACATAATCATTATTCTTGCAATAAAGTATATAGTAGTGGACTTTTGACTTGCTAACTTTTAGGTTTTATTTTCATCTCTTTTTATTTTGGGGTCTATCTTTTTCTAAGTCCTTTGATCTTTCTTTTAGGAATTTTATCCTCTTTTAATTTTTTATTATTTTCAAATATGGGAAAACAACTTGCAGTAAGAAAGGTATGTACATATTTACAAGACTATCATAGTCAATTCAAAAATTATGAATCCTATTATTATAGGACCCTAACAGTGGCTCCACTTGGGGATGGCATTTCCTGGTGAAATGTGAATAACTTTAAGACTAGTAGCCTTTGGAATTTGACTGTGATGACCCTGTAAGTATCTTCTCACATCTCCAATTATTTATACTTATGATATTTTACCTCTCAAATCTTAGGGCCTTCTCTCCGGGCTTGAACTTTGTTAGGGAAACATCCAATCCAATCTAAAAGCTTCAATGTATATGTACAATGATCAAAATAAATGAAACTAATTATTTTCTATCTCAGAAAAGTAGTAGTGCTTCAACATTCTTCCATTTACTGCTCCTTCTGACATCTCTGACCCATCTATTTCTTTTAGGTAGAAAGCATTGTTACCTTTGTAACCATAAATGACATAAGGTCCTTTCCATAGAAAATTTAATTTTCCCTGTTTTCCTTTGTATTCCCTTCTTGAATCCAATTGTAACACTTTATCTCCAATGTAGAAATCATCTTATTTACTCTTTTTATCAAAAAATTTCTTGATCTTATCATGGATGACTTGAGACCTTATATAAACTTCTTCCCTTGTTTGTTGCAAGTGAATAGTTTGATTAATCCTTCTTTGAATGTCATTTGTTTCAACTTGTAACTCTTATATAATCTTCATTACTGGTACTCCTAGGGAGGATGGAAAAACAACATCCATTCCATAAACAAGTTGGTAAGGGGATGTACCAATGGATTTTTTGGTAGTAAGTCTATTTTCCCATAAGGCATTGACTAACTTCTTATTCCAAGTCTTTTTATCATCTTCAAGTAACTTTTTGATGATGTTTACAAGGCTCTTATTTGAGGATTCAGCTAGACCATTATCCTGAGGGTAATATACAGTAGAATGGCCTAGGGTAATATGGTATTTCTTTAAAAAGTCAATCATTTTCTTGGATTTGAATGCTGCTGCATTGTCAGTAATTATCTTTTGGGGACATCCAAATCTTGAAAGAATGTTACTTTCTAAGAAAGATATATTGACAGTATCTGTGGCTTGCCTAGAGGGTATGGCTTCAATCCACTTAGTAAAATAGTCAGTGGCTCTCAGAATCCATTTATGTTGGGTTGATGATGGGGGGTGAATTTCTCCAATAAAGTCAAGACCCCATTGTTGAAATGGAATTTCAGTAGAGATGGGCTTTAAGGGCAAGGGTAACATATTTTTCTTACCCTCAAATATTTGGCACTTATGATAGGAGGTCACATATCTTTTTACATCAGCAAACAAAGTAGGCCAGTAAAAACTAGCTCTTAGAATCTTGTTTGCAGTAGTCTTCCAGTAAATATGTCATCCACAATCACTTGCATGAAATTCTTCTAATATTTTGTCAGCTGCTTCTTTTAAAAAATAATTTAATAAAATCCCACTATGATCTGTCCAAAAAAGTACATTGCCTAGAATACAAAATCTTACTACTTTAAGCTTTAAAAATCTGGTTTTGGTTCTTGATAGTTCAGGAGGAGCTTGTAAGTTTAGTAATAAAAATATGTATTCTGCATACCATGGTGAGTCTAAAAAGGCTGTACTAATCTCTGGAGTCACAATCTATTCCTGATCATCTACTTGTGCAATAAAATTATGTCTAGGGCATTACAATTTGATTCAGCCATGAGTCTAGCTAAACCTTGACCTTTTATTAACTTGGTGGGTTTTATCTCTATGTCATATTCTAAGATAGTGGCAATCCACTTGCCTCTTCTTCCATCAGGACCATCTTGAGTAAGAATGTATTTTATTACAACATTTGGGACATAGGCAATGATGCGAGAATAGAGAATGTAAACTCTGAAGTATTTGATAGCCTTTACTAAAGCTAAGGCTTGTTTCTCCATGATATTATACTTCAAAGATGCATCTCTAAGTGTTCTGATAAAGAAATCTATGGGTTGTTCATAACCCTGGTCATTTTTCTGCAGTAAAACTGCAGCAATGGTGTATTCTAAAGCAAATGAAAAAAATTATGAAATCCTTTTTAAAGTCAGGACTTATAAGGACTAGAGTTTTGGTTAGGGCCTATTTGATGGATTCAAATGACTGTTTAGTCTCAATAGTCCATTTAAGAACTGAATATTTGTTGAGCATGTTATTTAGTGCTCTAATTATCTCAGCTGAGTTGGATATAAATCTTCTTAAAAAGTTAATCTTACCTAGAAAGGCTTGTATCTCTTTTATGTTTCTTGGTGGAATGATGTTAAGAATTGCTTCTATCCTAGCAGGGTCTATTCTAATTCCTGCTTTTGATATTATGTGTCCTAGTAACTTGCCTTCTTCTAATCCAAATAAGGTTTTCTTAGGATTTAATGAGATTCCAAACTTTCTGCATTTTATAAAAAACTTGTCTAAGATTATCTAAGTGTTCATAATTAGTCTTAGAAAATACAGTTATGCCATCTAAGTAAATTACTAAGAATTCACGAATTTCCTTGCAAAGGCTATATCCATAGCTCTTTGAAAGGTTGCCCCTGCATTCATTAAACCAAAGGGAATTTTTACATACATAAAAGTGCCCCAAGGAGTAGTAAAATATGTTTTGGGTTGATCCTCTCGTTGGACTAAGATTTGGTTGTATACTAAAAAACCATCTAACAGTGAAATCCTAGAAGAACCAACTACCTTTTGTAAGATGTTATCCATTTTTGGTAAAGGGTTATTATCTTTTAAGGATACTTTGTTTAGATTCGTAAAGTCGACACATAATATAATCTCTCCTGTTTTCTTTCTTGTTGGAACTAGGTTAGAAACCCAATCAGAATACCTGATTGGTGCAATGATCTGTGCATCATACATTATTTTCAATTCCTTTTCTATCAAAGGCATAAACACAGGATTGATCCTTCTTAAATTTTTTTAAAGGGATTTTGATCTTCTTTTATAGGGATTTGGTGTTGAATTATGCTGGTTTCATAAGATTTAAGGTCCTCATAACTCCAAGAAAAAACATCTTAGAATTCCTTAAAAATATCAATATATTTTTCCTTTTCTTGTTGAGGTAAGGCTTTGGAAAGTTTGACCATTTTGGGTTTTGATTCTGTGCCAATATTGAATTCCTCAATATCAGATTTAACTGGCTCCATTTTGGGTTTTCTAGCAACATCATTGGAGTCAAATAGATCTTTTAAAGGTGTTAAACCTTTTGGTAAGAAATTGTCTTTGAGATTTAATATTTCAGATTCTTCATCAATTATCTCATAAATTTCTACTCTCTCTAATTTATCTATATCTGATTGACTAAATCTAGTGGTTTTAGAAAACTTTACTTTATTTACAGCTACATTATTTAAATCAATTTCAACATCTAAATCTTGATCTATGTTACAATCAGTGTCTATCTTACAGTTCTGAAATTCACCTTCATTATTCAAAAAATGATAAATTTGTTGGTCCTGTGAGAAAATTTTCCAATATTTGAGGTTGTATGGAATTATTGGCTTGTGTTTTACTTTTGTAGTATACATATGATTGGGTTGAAAAGGTAAATTACAAGTACTAGCAAAATTTGCTAAAGAATGTTCTTGTAAGTTTTGCCTCATTGGTATTGCAGAGAAATTACATTCTAGTAAACCATTAATCAAATCTAAAAAAGTCTCTCTATATCGGCCAAATCTAGGATTGTAAATATAATAATAACCTTTAATTTGTTTAACAATCAATTCTGAATCTCCCATTATTTCTATTCTTTTACCTCCTAAATTTCTGATTATCTAGAGTCTTAGGATGAGAGCTTCATACTTAGCCATATTGTTTGTGCATTTGAAATTCAGTCTAAAAGTGTGGCCTTCTGCATGATTTTTCTCTATATTAGTTATCCATACTCCTACTCCTGCTCCCAATTTATTTATTGAACCGTCAAAGTCTAAATTACATAAATATTCATGAGATATATTATCATTGTCTGGTGTTTTCTTTTCCTCTCTTAGTTTAGTGTTGATTTCATTATCATTTTTTGCATTACATAGGATGAATGAGTATAGATCAGTAGGTGTGTTGTAAATTGGGTAATTTATTGACCTTTCAGCACTACTTACCATATATTTCATTAGTGTTTCCCTATATAACTTCTTAGGTTGACCAAAAAATGATATAGTAGCATAAGACATGTCCAATTGTAGAGATCCCTGTAACTTTTCTCCCCATGAGTGAGATAATAGCATTCCATATTTAGGTGGGATATCAACTACTAAAATTTCCATTAATATACTCTTACTAGGATATTTTTTGGGTATGTGTTATGTTCTTTCCACGACTAGCCCCACGAGCTATACGTTGTGCCGGGCGCAACAGGGGGGTCACAGGGGGGGTGGCAGCCCCCCCCTGTCGGGGTTTGGGGCAGCGCCCTGACGAAATGATTTTTTGGTGTGCAGTCCCACTCATAGGCAGACCCACCCATGTTTTGTGCATGAGTTTGCACATGGTTTTTTGGGGTACGATGGTTTTCGACCCCTGTTATTTTGTAGATTCGGTCAAGGGAACTACAATTATGTTCTAATCTAGGGTTAATGGATTGGGGTTTATGTATGCTTCAGCATGTATATATAATGGTCGTCCCGATTTGGGATCTATGGGAAAATCTCTGTGTTTATCTGTTTTACGTTTTTATGCTCTCACTATTGTTTATTTTCTGTTATAAGATTCATGTGTAGATAATTTCTGTTCAAGGTTAAAAACTACATTTGGTATCATAGCTGTTTCAACTTCAAGGGGATCATGAGTCATGGCTGATTAACTCAGGTGCATCCTTGAACAGAAATTATCAGGTGCATGAGTCATGTAGATTCGTGTGTGTACACATGTAGATCATGAGTCATGGCTGATTAACTCAGGTGCATCCTTTCACTTCACTCCCCATAGGGAGTGGTTCTGCGAGTATGAGAAATATGATGGTGGTGATGTCTTCTTAGGGGATGATAGGAAGGCCAAAATCGTCGGACGTGGAAAGGTAAAGTTGAAGCTGCGAGGTGGAAGGATTAGAACACTTCCTGGTGTTTTGCACATTCCTGGTGGCCATAAATCTGGTTACATGTAAACAGATGGATGATGGAGTGTGATGTTCGGGGAAAGATGTACAAGAGATGGTTCGGGGAGCACTGGTATTAATGCGGGGAGTTCGGACTGGAACTCTGTACAAGCTACAAGGTAGCACTGTTATTGATGGGTGTAATAGTTATGTGGTTCTTGAAAGTGGAGCGGAAAGCCTAGCTGTCTCTGGAGAAAAGACCATGCTATGGCATCAAAGGCTTGGATATATTAGAGAGAAGGGCCTTCGGATACTGCATAGAAATGGTATGGTAGAAGGTATGTCTAATTTCTCTCTGGATTTCGATTTCTGTGAACATTGTGTATATGGGAAGCAGAATCAGGTGAGTTTTCCTTATGGTGCTAAGAGGGCGAACAACATATTAGAGCTTGTGCATAGTGATGTGTTTGGACCTGTGTCAGTTCCATCACTGGGAAAGTCTATGTATTATGTTTCATTCATAGATGACTTCTCAAGGAGTACATGGATATATTTCTTGAGGAAGAAATCTGAAGTCTTTGACAAATTTAAAGAATTTAAGGCACTAGTGGAAAAACAGACAGAGAATAAGATAAAGGCACTGAGGACAGATAATGATGGGGAGTTCTGCAAGAAGGAATTTGAAGAGTTTTGTAAGAAGTGTGGTATAGCACAACAGAAGACTACTCCATACACACCTCAACAAAACGGAGTTACAGAAAGAATGAACAGAACGATGATGGAAAAGGCAAGAAGCATGCTCACTGGTACTGGGCTAGGACAAGAATTCTGGGTAGAGGCAATGGAGACTGCATGTTACTTAGTTAACATATCTCCTTCATCAGCGTTGGAGGATAAGACTCCACATGAGGTATGGACCGGTAAGAAACCCTCTCTTTCACATCTAAGGGTATTTGGATGTGATGCATATGTACATGTTCCAAAGGAGAAAAGGACCAAGTTGGATAATAAATCTGAAAGGTGCATCTTTATTGGGTATAAGGATGGTTTAAAGGGTTATAAGCTTTGGAACCCAGAAACAAGGATGGTTGTGTACAGCCAAGATGTGGTGTTTAGAGAGGTGAAAGATGTTGTTACACATGAAGTCCTACCAAAGGAACCTGAGAAGATAGAGTTTGAGCTAAAGGAGTATGAATCGGACTCTACAATAGAAGAAGATTCAGAAGAGGAAGAGCCACAAATCCCAGCTTTGAGAAGATCAGTTCGGGAAAGAAGGCAACCAGAAAGGTATAGTCCATCTGATTTCTGTTCAGGTTTTTCCTTAACTATAACTGATGATGATCCCAAAAATTTTAGGGAGGCAGTAGATTCAGAGGATGGAAAACTCTGGAAGGAGGCCATGGTTGATGAAATGGAATCCTTGCATAAAAATGAGGCATTGGATTTGGTGGAGTTGCGGCTGGATGGAAGCCCATCGGGAGCAAATGGGTGTTTAAGAAGAATATGAATGTAGAAGGAAAGGTGGAGAAATACAAATCTTGGTTGGTAGCCAAAGGTTATTCCCAGGTGCCATAAATTGATTTTGGTGATATTTTTTCTCCTGTTGCCAAAGTTACTTCTATTAGATTACTTTTATCTATTGCTGCTGCATTTGATTTTGAGATAGAACAGATGGATGTGAAGACAAAATTTGTTCACGGGGATCTAGAAGAGGAGATCTACATGAAGCAAACTGAAGGCTTTATGGTGAAGGGTAAGAAAGAACTGGTGTGCAGGTTGACGAAGTCTCTGTATGGGTTAAAACAGTTACCAAGGATGTGGTATCAGAAATTTGATACCTATATACAGGGACTTGGTTTCACTAGAAGCAAGGAGGATCACTGTGTTTATTTTAAATTAATTGGTGATCGTGTTATTTATTTGGTCTTGTATGTGGATGATATGTTGTTGATTGGAAATGACAAAGAAATTATCCAAGATTTGAAGACCCAACTATTCTCCAAATTCGATATGAAGGATCTTGGTGCTACAAACTGTATTTTGGGAATGGAAATTAAGAGAGATCGGGCAAAGAGGAAGCTCTGGTTAAACCAAAGGAAGTATGTTGAGACTATATTGCAGAGGTTCAATATGCAGGATAGTAAACCGGTGAATGTTCCTATTCCTGTAGGTGTAAAGCTGTCTGCTGAACAGTGTCCCAAGACACAAGAAGAAGAGGAGTATATGTCCCGTGTTCCATATGCAAGTGTAGTGGGTAGCCTAATGTATGCAATGGTCTGTACTAGACTAGACATTGCACATGCAGTGGGAGTATTGAGCAGGTTTATGTCAAACCCAGGGAAGGAGCATTGGACAGTAGTGAAGCAGGTTTTCAGATATTTACGTGGCACTAGTGATTATGGCTTGTGCTACCAGGGAAGACCGGGATTGGAAAGAATGTTGGACATTCGTGGTTTTGTTGATGCAGACTGGGCTGGAGATCTGGACCAAAGAAGATCTACAAGTGGGTATGTGTTTAGCTTATTTGGAGGTGCAGTCAGTTGGATGAGTAAAAGACAGTCTGTAGTGGCGCTTTCAACTACAGAGGCAGAATACATAGCAGCCACTCATGCAAGCAAGGAAGCAGTTTGGTTGCAGAGATTGTGTTCAAGTATGGGGTTGGTACAACAAGCTATAAGGATAGATTGTGATAGCCAAAGTGCAATTTTCTTGGCTAAGAACCTTGCTTATCATTCAAAGACAAAGCACATTGACGTTCAATATCACTTTGTTAGAGATATGGTTGAGGCTAAAAGGGTGTTGCTAGTAAAGGTGGACACTTTGAAGAATGTTGCAAATGCATTGACGAAGTCTGTAAGCACTTAGAAGTTCTCTTGGTGTAGAGAAACAATGGGTGTTGAAGAATTGGCCCAATGACTAAGCTCTCCTATGGCCCCCTGTGGAAAGAAAACAAAAAATGGGAGAATGTTGGGTATGTGTTATGTTCTTTCCACGACTAGCCCCACACGCTGTACGTTGCGCCGGACACAGCAGGGGGGTCACAGGGGGGGCGATAGCCCCCCCTGTCAGGGTCTGGGGCAGCGCCTCGACGCAATTTTTTTTGGTGTGCGGTCCCACTCATAGGCGGACCCACCCATGTTTTGTGCATGAGTTTGCACATGGATTTTTGGGGTACGATGGTTTCGACCCCTGGTATTTTGTAGATCCGATAAAGGTAACTACGGTTATGTTCTAATCCAGGGTTAATGGATTGGGGTTTATGTATGCTTCAGCATGTATATATATGTGTTGTAACACTAAAAGGAATATAATGAAAAATCAAGCTGGTCGTCTCGATTTGGGATCCACGGGAAAATCTCTGTGTTTATCTATTTTATGTTTTATGCTCTCGCTATTGGTTATTTTCTGTTATAAGATTCGTGTGTAGGTAATTTCTGTTCAGGGTTAAAACCTACAATATTGAACTAAAGTTACACACAAATCTTTGATTAAACCTAGGCATTTTACTTTGCTTGAGTCAAATGAGAATAAATCCTTATAGGGTGTTGTGATGTCTAATTTCAGGGTTTCCATTATAGCTTTGGGCATTAAATTATGTGAAGCTCTTGAATCTAGCATTGAATTGTGTAGGATTTGATCATGAATAGTTAAAATAATGTAAAATGGAGGAACTGCTCCATATAAATGTTTTCCATTCACATTAGGGCCAAAAATCAACTCTGGCTGATCATCATTTAGATTTATGGAATCTTCTCCATCATTTATGTTTAATGTTTCAGTTATAGTTGATTTATACAAGTGATGTTTTACCAATTCCTCCAAAGGAATTGGTATTTTTAGCTTAGCAATTTTAGATTGTATGTTGAATGAAGGTTGTGATTTAATTATTTGAATCAATTCTTCTTTGGTAACTGTAGTTCGTATTGGTTTATCTTGTCTTTCTACAGTTATATTTTCAGTTTTAGTTTGAGTGTCTTGAGTCTTACTACTTTTTGTTTTCTTTTCAAGAGTGGTTTGTGAAGCAGTAGATGTTGTTTATATTTGGAGTTGTTAAAAGCTATTTTTGCAGTGGCAGCTTTTAGATCTTCTAATTTAGGATCAACATTGAGCATTTTAGTATCTAAGGTTGTTGTTTTATCAGAATTAAATAATTTAGGAGCAGAAGCTTTTTGTGAATCTTTTGCAGCTTGAGCAACTTCATCAGTTATGTCCACAATCTTAGGGCTTGGTGAAATCTTTGTGCTGGAAACCTTTTGGGAAGAACCAAAGTTTTGCTTATTTTCCCTAGGGAGAATTGCAAAACTTTTGTTTTGGGAGCTTCTACTGTTTTCTTATTTGGTGTTTGAGACTTTTTCTTAGTAGAAGACTCATTGTTTTTCTTATTTCTTAGGTTATATTTACATTGTACTTTGTTAATGGAAAATTCATAACCTTGTTGGTAATCAAAGGATTCCCCTGAATCTAATTGGAGTTGTTGGAGTTCATATAACTCTTGATCTTCCTATGTGAGAAAGATAGTGTTATCATCATCTATTCCCATTAAATTTATGGTATCCTCATCATCATCATTGTTTTGAGAACTCTCAGCATAGTTATCCTGAAAGGGAGGTCTTATTGTTTGGTTTGGGGCTGAGTCTTTTGATTTTCCTGAATTTGTGTTTTTTCTAAAATTGAGATTTCTGATTTGTTGTTGATTATCCCATTGAGGTCTTCTTTCTATGTTATCTAACCTATCCATCATCCTCTCTAAGGTTTTAGCTAACATATATATTTTTGTGTCTGAACTAGAGGCTTCTTCTTTAATGGTTACTCTCCTTTCATTTATCAATCTAGCTTTCTTAGCTAGAATGTTTACTTCTACACCTACAACATATGTTTTCATTCTTTCCAAGGTTTCTGCATTTATTTCTCTTAACTGATATGCCATGTTAGTTTCAAATCCATATGGGAATTTGAGCAAGACAGAGTCAGGAGTAGGATTTATATTTGCAGGAATGGAATTGTAAACACTGTTATATCTAGTGCAGTAGTCTTATACTGATTCCTTGGGAGCTCTCTTCATTGCATCAAATTCAGACAATATTTGTAAGGGGTTTTTCCTCTTTTCCCATTTATTTAAAAATAATCTATGGAATACAGCTAAATCAGCTATACTACCTGCAGTAAGACCTTTAAATGATTTCTTTACTTCTCCTGTTAATGTTTGTGAAAACAACCTCATTTATACATCTGATTCATCTATCTCATGGAGTTCAAAGTAATTTTTCATTTTTCTTATCTGCTGCTATGTAGTATAATGTGTAGTAGCATAAAAATGTTTTATTTTACATTGGTAATCTTGGGGCATGCCATGAAGTTGTCCTGGAAGAACAAGGGGGGCACACCTAGCAGCTATAGCTTGAATTCTAGCTTGGCTAGGAGGTAAAGTAGAGGTACTTGGTGTTGAACTGGGAGTAGTGACTGATGAAACTAGATTATAAAGTGCTGAACTAGAAAAATCAGTTGAAGAACTAAAGGCTAAAGTTGAGGTACTGGGAAGTGAAAATGGAATATATATGGAACTACTAGGAAATGAAAATGATGTACTTGAAGAATTAGTGATGAAGCTAATGGATGAAGTGGATGTAGTGAATGAAGGAAATAATATTCTAGGTTGTAGAGGTAGTCTAGAGATAAATGGATCTGTAGACTATATGGTAGTGGAAACTATAGATGATGTAGTGGCATAAAAAGATGAACCTACGGATTTTAAAAGGTTGGTATTTAACTGAGAAGTAGAAGGTTTAGGTGTATATGATGATAAGGTAGCTAGTTCAATTGAATTCTAAAAGAGAGATTCATCTATTTCCTTAAGTACAATAGCATTCAATTCATCAAGTTTGTCATAAATTTTGAGAATTTTAGATTCAAAATCCACTGAAACAGATTCCTTTTTAATTTCAAGAGATGAAATAAAATTAGGATCTATAACAATGTTGTTTAAATCACTTTCTGATTTATTTCTGAATAAATAATGTTCAAAATTTAAATCAAAATCTATGTCTTATATGCTTGTCAAATGTTTTGAAAGAGAATTTGATCTAAATAAAGAAACTTTATTACCTAAATCTTCTATCTGTTTTTTCTTTTTTCCTATTCTATCTGGGTTGTCCACTATAACAACAGGTTTAGGGTTCAGATTAGACCTAGTATAATAAATTTTCCTAGAAGCCAGAATTAGAAATTTTTATACTCACAACTAGTTAAACAATCTTAAAGGAAAAAAGATGATAAAAATGATTTCCTTTAAGGTTTATTTAAGAACTAAGGACTGGTTAGATCCCCAATATGGTCGCAAGTATGTTATCACTCCAGTAATTCTCTAGTTGTGAGATTTTTGGTTTTTAGTTGAGAAAACTAGAGGTAACCACAGACCAAATTTTAAACTCTAGGATCTAGCCTTCCTAGGGTTTAGAGAGGGCTCTCTCTATAAGATTTAACTTTGTTTTGTTTTATGAATTATTAGGCTAGTTATGATTGTGCAATTGGTTTTGGTTTTTATTGGTTTGGTGGGAAAAATCACTTAAAGAGATGGATAGTGCGAAATCTATTTGTCCATTTGGTTGAGGAGTCAAAAGTCAAGCAAACAGAACTAGGATCAAGGCCAAAAAGTCAGATGTTTTTAGGGCAAGATAGATAACCCTTAGAGATCTTGGAAATTTGTTTTGTGAGGTGGTAAGATTGGGATAAAGAGAAATGAAGGGTTCTTTGTTCCGGAAAAGGGAAGTAGTATGCATAGGTCAAACGAAAGAGGAAGCAATTAAGGGTTCCCTACTCTAGAAATCAGAAGAAAACATAGAAATGACAAATAGTTAAGATAGGGTGCTTTTAACAAATCCTGAAGTAATCCTCCTATTCATTCATTCAAATTTAGAACACATAATGGATTTCATGTAAGAAATAAAGATAACAATGACAAATAGAAAACACTTCACTCCACATATCTCATCACATGAATCCTGAAATATGATGCTAGTTGAACTGATCCAGTCTACTACTCGAAATTTGAAAAACAAAAAGTCTTCAAGTCCACAAAAATGACTATAGAAATATTTAGCAATTTATTCCACAATAATACTTCAAAGAATGAAGTATTTATACATACTTGTTTATAAAATATCCTAGAATGCTTCTAGGAATTATCTAAGGGAAATAAAAATATCTTTACAACAATAATAGAGACAGTTGCTCAACAAATCAACAAGCTGTCCTATTAATTCAAATAAAATAGAAACTGATTGTGGATAAGATGCAGCTGGCTGCCTTGGTGTCTTCCTTGCTGGCTTTAGATATTTCGAGTTTGTTTTGAAATCTGATCTGATTTATCTAATACTCTTTCACTGATTCTCTTTAATCGTTCATACTCTTTGACCATTTGTAAAACATGTCTACTGCGGTAAAAAATCTGTTTTGACTGTTAAATCAACAAACTGTTTTCACTGTTGTCTTTCTGTCTTCTTACTTTTCACAGTAAATCTGTTAATGACTGCCAATCTTCCTCACTTGGAATTTGTATTTTCTTCAGCTTCCTAAAGTTTTCATATGCTTCTGTGTACCTGGAAAAAGTTAGTTTAATAACAAAAAAGTGTTTTATCTCATGCTGCAAGTAAAATAAGCCTTCAAAACTCATGAGTAAGACTTTTCTTGTTGGAATGTCTTGTCCACCACCTGCTTTTTCAGCTTGATCCTTGGCATATTCTTTGATCTTTTTATTATAATCCTCTTGAGGCATTAATTTGTCATTTATGACCAAAATATTAGGCAAACTTCTTTGCCTTAAATTCTCAAATTTGACCATAAACCTAGATATGGTAATGCTCATGTTCTCACACTTTTCCTCTAACTGCTTCATCAGGTTCTTTTTGGTTATAACATTCTTTATCTCAAGGATAGTTTTAGTTCTATTAGTAATTTCAAGTTCTTCCAACTCTTGCATGTTTTTGCTGTTGAGAAACTTTATCAGTCTTAAAGCTTGCTCTGGTTTGTTATCTAATTCCTCTTTAATCTTTTTGATCTCTTCTAATGCTGCTTTGAGTAGGTATCTTCGTTCAAAAATCACTTGAATGGAGGGCCATACATCATTTATGGCTTCTATGATCTTGTTCCACAAATGATTTTTCACATAGGAAATCTGTTCTTTCAAGGTCACACTACAAGGAAAAGACCCTCTAGCGGATGTTTTTGAGGAACCCCACAGAAAAATACCCCAGACGTCCGTTTCTAGTGGAGGATCCTAGAGGAGGTTGGTGGGTGGAGGTTTTTGCGAATGTATTTCTTCCGGTGCTCTTATCAACTTAAAATGCACCGGTGCGTTCAATATGACAAAGCACTGGTGCATTACAAAAATTGGCACACTCGACACCGTGCGCTCTGTACACACACGCCCAGTGCATTTTATTTCTACAGAGAACTGGTGCTTTACATGTCGACCGCACAGATACTGCCCGGTGCGGAAAAAATGAAATGCACCGAGGCGCCCACAAAACATGTGCACTGGTGGATGGTTAAATAAAAAAAATTATGGAAAAAAACAACATAAAACATTGGCACACCGGAAACAGTGTGCTCCGTACACACCCTCTCGATGCTTTTATTTCAGCAACTGCACCGGTGCGTGTCATATCGTCAGCCTCGGTGCCTAATAAAAAGCGCGCAGAACATAAATGTCCCGGTGCAGAATGACTTAAATGCATTGGGATCCCCTTAAATGCCGTGCACCGGAAAAGGGTTTAAAACAAACAAAATTACTGCCAAAAAACCACAGAAATAATTGGTTCACTGGGCACCGTTACCAGTGCGTCAGGTTACTGTAAAGCCCCGGTGCGTCACATACCCACGCCCCGGTGTGTCATAAAAGCGAGCGAAACATAAAATTCCTAGGGTGGAATGATGGAAACACACCGGGGTCCCCATAAATGCAGTGCACCGGAATAGGGTTAAATAAAAAAAAATTATGGCCAAAAAATCGCAGAAATCATTGGTTCACTGGACACTGTTACCAGTGCATCATGATACTGTAGAGTACTAGTGCTTTAAAAGTATGCCATCCCAGTGCCTCCTAAAAGTGTGCAAAAACAGAAAGAGCCCGGTGCGACATACAAGAAATGCACCAGTACTCTAAAAACCCCGTGCACTGGTATAGGGTTAAATAAAAAAAAATTACGGCCAAAAAACCACAGAAATCATTGGTTCACCGGACACTGTTACCGGTGCGTGATGTTACTGTAGAGCACCGGTGTGATAACATTACACCGCCCTGGTGCCTCCTAAAAGCACATGAAAATAGAAAGACCTCGGCGCGGCATACAGGAAATGCACCGGTGCTGCAGTAAAAATCCCGCACATCAGAATAGGGTTAAATAAAAAAATTACGCCGAAAAAACCGCAAAAATCATTGGTTCACTAGACACCGTTACCGGTGCATCGAGTTACTGTAGCGCACTGGTGTGTTACAGCTTTCCACCCCAGTGCCTCCTAAAAGCGCGTGAAAATAGAAAATGCCCAATGCGGCATTAAGACAACGCACCAGTACTCCAGTAAAACCCCTGCGCATCAGAATAGGGTTAAATAAAAAAAAATTATGGCCAAAAAACCGCATTTTTCACTTTTGTCGGTGCTACAGAGCTCTCAAGCACCAGTGCAAGTTATCCTTTCTTGAGCCGCACTGACATCCATGCTCCCATTACACTTATTGCAAGCACTACTGTTGTACATTGCCACCAATCTCCAGCTTGAATTTTATAAAACAGTGGAAAAATTTTCTTTTTTAAATTGTACAGCCAATATGCCTCATCGATGGGTAAATGTATAGGTATTTTTCTTGTTTTTCCATAATTAAACCTTTTAGTGGATTAGAATTTGAAAAAACCTTAAAATTAACCATTAAAAAAAAAAATGTCACGTGATGCGCTCGAGCTGTTCGGCTCGCACCGGTTGCGGTGCTACTTGTAAATTTACAGGCCACACCGCACCCGGTGCTAAAGGAGTCCACACCGGTTCTGGGGTAGTATCGCGAGGTGCACGGTGTTATTTTAAAATCTTTTAAAAGTGCGGTGCGATCATTTACCAGGCCGCACCGTTGACAATGTTGAATCGTGGCCACCCGGTGCGTTGACCAAATTATCCGCCCCGGGGCACGTAAGTTTTTCGGCACACTGGAACCGCAAATCGACATTTTCAATGGTTCGGGCTGGTAAACCGGTGCGAATTGTATCCGCACCGGTTTCGGGGTAGATTCCAAAGGTGCACCGTGTAATTTAAAATTTTACGACAAAGAGCGGTGCGCTCAGATACCTGTCCGCACCGTACGACTATGTACGGTGGCAGGAGGGCAGTGTGCTGAGTTAGCTATAAGCCCCGGGGCATATAGTGAAGTCAGTACACTATCCTCTTGACACTGCGTTTAGTGAACGGTGTGTTAGTGTCACTCTAGTCATACTGCCATCAGTGATCAAAATTTCTCTTTTGCATTTGCATATTAGGAGTCCCATAATAATCAATTTCGCCATTCCGTTAGTTCATGGATTCATTGATGGTAGTAATTTGTTACCAGTTTTCCCTCATGAGGTACTTGCTGATTTTCCTTCCTATGATCTTCAGTCATTTGTCACTTTCATTCTCAAAATCATATTAGTAGGTCATAGGATGGGTCTCATTAGTCTCTAAGGTCTCGCCATGGTCAAATTAATGAGTCAAGTGTCAAATAAAGATCAGCGAAGTCATGAGGAAGTCAATAAATACAAAGTCATAGCACCAGGAATATCAAAGATATCATTTGTTTGTTTTGATGCAAGCTTCACCTCAAAACCATGTTTTGAGGTGAAGACATGATAATTTTCCTTTCAGCCACAATTCAGAAGATGTTATCTCCACAAAGTGATGTCTCTGCCTTCAGAGAAGTTTTCCGCAGTATGCTCAGCGCCAAATCATCTTCAAATCAAATCCATCAGAATAGAGCCCGGAAAGAGCTTTCCAACGGTATAATACACTCTCAAAACTGGCTTCTGGATTTAATTTTGTGCTTAAGTGAAGTAAAAGCCCTCTATTCCCCAAGCCCCACCTATTTCCCATGTTTCCCCTTTAAATTTATGTTCAAATCCCTTTAAAAACCCCTTCCTTCCCCCTTCCGATTATAATATCACATTGTAAATCATTTAATAAAATATGCGATTTTTTTTACCCAACCACTTCCCCTCCATGCCTTTGGACTTTATAATAAAAAACTTCATATTACAAAGTCCCTCCCCTTAAACACTTCTCCGACCAATACCCCACAAACTTTATAAAAAATTTATATCATATATATAAACCCCACCACTTTAGCGCAAAATCGCAAGATCACAAGTTTAGAGATTCAAGTGTCTTGTTGATGTGGAATTTGCAATGTGCGATGTGCGATCGTCGCAAAATTCCCATCGCAAATTCCCATCGCAAATTTCCCGTCGCAAAATCCCCGTCGCAAAATTCCCATTGCAAATTCCCATCGCAAAATTCCCATCGCAAATCCCCGTCGCAAATTCCCATCGCAAATTCCCATTGCAAATTTCCCATCACAAAATCCCCGTCGCAAAATTCCCATCGCAAATTCCCATCGCAAAATTCCCATCGCAAAATCCCCGTCGCAAAATTCCCATCGCAATATTCCCATCACAAATACCCATCGCAAAATTCCCGTCGCAAAATCCCCGTCGCAAATTCCCATCGCAAAATTCCCATCGCAAATTCCAATATTGCGATTGCGATTTTATCCCCGGGCCCACCATACAACACTTACTCCCCATTATAATATAAAGGCCCTTTCCCCTTTGTAAGTCCCAAAATCGCATTTTATTACATTTATTAAAGGACTTCCCATGGTTTAATCCACTGCATCGAAAGTTTTATTTTGTATATATTTTCCCGCTCCCCGATCCCGATTGCGATTAAGATGCTGGTCCCGCCTCCTCTCCCTTCCTTCTTATTCACTATTTCCCTTCACGTAAGGCATTATTTCAGTTTATTCCAGTTTACTGCAACGGCATATTATTAAAAGCCAGTTATTCAAAAGGAATAATGGAAAGCAAAGCGACAGCCAAAGGCCGAGACCCAAATTGTAACAGTCACATCTTTAGTTACGTTGTAGAGAAATCTACGTTACAATTTTTTTCCTTCTCACTGGCCAGATGTAATGCAGCTCTTCCTTTATGAAGAGACTATTGGCTTTTGGCCTTCTATCTTCAGTTGTGATTTCTCCCCTTCCATCGATTTGTATTCCGGCAAAATTCGTCTATTTATTGTAAATTCTAATTATTTGCAAAGGGGGAAAGTCTGAGGTCTAAAAACTCAGAAGTAGGGGAATAGTGTGGCAGTGAGCTCTGCGCTCCGTTGTACAGTTTGGCAGGGAATTAAATAAAGTGATGTAGCTCTGATTTATGGGATTCATGTGGTATGAGTTTTAGCATATGTTTCTCCTTTATGTTTCATATGTACATTGTTATGTTACACCATTCATTTATTAACATCTCCAGTTGAATGTTTTCAAGTTAGAAAGGTAGAATCCATTTTATATACTCTGCCTTGGGGAATCATTCATACTCTGTGTATTTTATTCTGTTTGAAAAGGATTAATTTATTATGCCCTTTTCAACTTCTCAACATTCTTTCCATTTCATCTTATTTAGACTTTATTGCTAAACCTCCTGCCTATCTTGCCCTATGAAATATTCTGTATCCCGATTTAATTCCTCAGTTCATACTGTCCTCTTGTCCCATACATCCCTGAAATTTCAGTAATTCATCAAAAATATTTTTCCCATTTATATACCTAGCCTAAAACCAGTTCATTACCATTTTATTGAATATCTATTCTATGGAGAGAGCCCTCTCCTGTCCTTGTAGGGCTAGCTACAAGGCTGAGCGTGGTTTAGTTGTTACCCTGATTTTCCTTTTTCAGCCTGAGGTTCAAATTGGGTGCTAACACGGTGCACTAAAAATATTTTCTAGAGCACCGCTACTGGTTATTTTTATATCATTATGTGCACCGTCGCTGGTGCGTCTCTGTGGAGGGACGAACCATTACCGGTGCTTGACTGTGTTTCTGGCACACCGACTCTTGTTTTATTTATTTTTCAAAAAATATTTTTATACGTATATTTGTAAATACATGTTTTATTTAATTAAAAAATTGTGTTTAATATGTCAATCATTCAGAGACGTGAAAGGAGAGAAGAGGAGAAACAACAACAATAGGCAGAACAATATAACATGGTTCGCCTATGGGAGGCAAGAGAGAGGGAGAGAGATGTGTACCCTCGCCCTATTACAGTAGCGACGTAGGGGCTCTTAAGGCAGGTAAGCCTCCTCAAGTTTTATGAGGAGGCTACTTCCCTAAAGTCCTATAGTGGTTTTTTGAGACATCTTATCCGAAGGTGGAATGCCCAGCAATAGGCTTTCTGAGTTTGTATCGACTAGTGGTACACGCTCACTAAGGAGGATGTATATTTTATTACAGGGCTTTTGAGGAGAGGGGTGGATTTTCCCTCGTTCCCCGAGTTTCCAGCTGGCTGTGTGGCAGGGAGTCAGTTAGTTTAATCCCAGAGATACATTAGACCAAATATATTGTCTCCTTCAGATTTTCAGGTCTCCAGAGGATAGTTACGTATTGGTGCATTTGGTCATGAGGAGGTCCAGTGTCTCTCACTTATCATTTCGACCATTTTGCACAACACCAGTGACGGGCAACGCATTAGTTGCCAACTTTTATATTATGTTGATTCTTTACTACAGGAGCCATGACTTGTCAGGTGGTCTTCCATTTTTTTACGAAAATTCTGTACATCATTAGATAGATGTCGTGCTCGTGCACAAGGGAGGGTCAACTTCCATTTTGCTACAAATAAATTTTTTTTTTTTGAGAGGTTTCCAGAGACGAGACCTTCTTTTCTTCGGCAGCCTCATAGGCTGATTACTGAGGCACATATGCATATGTGGGGGCAGATGATGCCCAAGAGGGAGGAGACTCTGTTTCCAGTGAGGATATCAGATGATGCACTGGGGTTGCTAGCCAGTGTTTTTGAGAATCCCTTCATTATGGTCCCTTGTCCTTATGCGGGGTTGGATTGGCGAGGGTGTGCCAACATCCTCTTCACAGATGATGAGCCGCCAGATGATAGAGGTAATATTACTGTTTTATTTAAATTTATTCTAACATTTTCTTTAACTTGTTTTTATTAAATTGTGTAATGAAATTGTCTAATTATTGTTGTGTACTTGTATATATTTTGCAGACATTGGCTCTTATGATGGCGAGGATCAGATGCCGCCACCACCACCTGATCTAGCTGTGGATCTTGATGATGATGCAGAGGGCATGATGCCAGATATTTCCCATGAGGATCAGCAGGAGGCCGGTGCATATCAAAGATTTTCTCCTGCTGGTGCGCCGGCCCGCGGTCGACGTGTGAGTGATGCTAGATATAGGATGGAGTTGGACGACCAACTCATTGCATTGTTTGTTGAGGCGGGCATCCGCCCCACTGATTTCATAGATATAGAGGCCGATGATAGGCTCTTACAGATGTGGAGAGACATGTCACGTGACATGTACATCCTGATGCGGCATGTCGTAGGAGTTACGACAGCTTTTACACGACTGATGAGGACTGTCGCACGTTACGAGCGAGCTGCAGCACATGATGGACAGTCTACGAGGTGTAGTATACCATCGACATCTCATGATCATTAAAAGCCTCGCGCCGCGCCAGATTTGCATGAGCCTCCAGTAGCATCTACTAGCAGTCATCATGGAGATGAGGCTCGATCATCAGCTAATCCATGACATTTATATTACATTTTTATATTTTTAACATTATTCAGTTATATATATATATATCTAGATTATATGGTCCATGTGTTTTATGTTCATTTTGCAGTTGTACTTAATTTACATGTTGGTGATCATCATTATAATGTGTATGTTGTTAGGTCATGTTAGATATGTTCATTTAATGTGCAGCTTGCAGATAGATGTGTATGTGATAGCATGAGATGTATATTTGATGTTTGTGTTGTACTGATGATGTTAATATATAATGTTAATTGTGTTTTTTTAGATGATCATGATCACGATGATGCAGTTAGCGATTTTGAATGTGTTTTTTAGTCAAATATGATGTTTGTACGATGCTTATCATGAACGTGATGTTTATTAATTAATTTATAAATACCAAATGATCATGATATTGTAAATTTGTAATATTTGTATTTCTAATTGTATTTAAAATTCTAAAATTGTAATTGTAATGATATATATGTAAATTTCTAAAATTGTAATTGTAATTGTAATTTTTTAATTTGTAAAATTGTAATTGTAATTCTAATAATTCTAATTCTAATTCTAATTCTAATTCTAATTGTATGTAAAATATTTGTAAAATTTTAATTGTATTAATGTGAAATGAATTTATTAAAATTTTGAAATTTGTAAATTTGTAAATTTTAAATAATTGTAAAATAATAAATATAGAATAATATGATTTATTGTAACATAAGGAAATTTAGAAAATAATGCAAATAAATTCCTGTACTTAATTAGAATTATCATTATTTTATTATGATCTTAGATACAAAAAATAATTGATTTCTACAGTACACCATTGTTTTTGAGATCAAGTACATAATACCAAATTATCATGTGAATTATTGATTTTAACATTAACACAATGCAAATTACCAATTAATTCAAAATACATATTACATTAATATTTCGAAAAACTCATCTTAAAAAGTATAAATATTGATGAAATAACACATATTGTACCATAACACTCTCGGTTCTCATGATCAACCTCATTATCTTCTAGCTCGCATGGCATGATAACACTGTTGTTCTCAAAAATATGTTTTGATCTAGGGTCATGTGTCAATACGAACCACCAATCCCTATCCAACACATCTGGTTAGAAAAATACCTGGTTGCATTGTTTAGGGAAAACATAGGGCTCCTTAGCTTCATCCCACATCTTTTTAGAGTTGATACATATCAGCCTACTATTGCGATCTTCCTTTAAATTATTCCGATCAAAGGTGTCCCACCATTTACACCTAAAAATAAGACATTGGAAAGAAGAAAAATCCACTTCAATGATCTCTTATATATTTCCGATGTAACCTAACGTCCCTCTTACTAGTTGTTGATCACGGTGGCTAGATCGACTAGATTGATCAAACTCGACTTCCACTCGATAGTCTTGTGTGATGTTTCCAGCATCAGCATTTTTTTTGCGAAAATGGTGTCCATACGCCCAAATAGATGGGAACAAATGCACCTATTATAAAAAATTTTAAAAAATCATATAAGTGTCATGTGTCTTATAAATAATAATCCAACAGTTAAAATATGAAATGTAGATGTCTTAATATAAGTTTCAAATTTACATATAAATTATTACCGAGTTGCTGCACCCAATCCCTATGTTTAGTGCATCCTCTTCAGCATGCGGGTAATGACTGGTAGCACCGTATTTCTCTCTGAATTGGTTAGCAACCCAACTATTGGGGCATATTTTTGGAATATTTTATTTTAAATGATTAGGATAAGGCACACTTCTACCATTCAACCGTCTGAATTATTTCCTGTCACTATCCCATTTCATTATTTTTTGTTCGTACAATGTGACCCACAATTGTGTCGCTTCAGAATTGTAAAGAATGAATTTATTGATTGCTTCAATTTCTGCATTTGCTGATGAAATAAAACCAACATTATATAGTACTTAGAGATCAAAATATACATTATATCGAAGTTCAACATGAATATTAATTACTTTTTGTAAATTTGAAAAATTATAAGTCTCTTACTCTTTATCAAGCGCTTTTTTCCACTTGTTTGGAGCAACTCTCCTTCTCTTTTGTCTTCATCCAATTCATCGCCCCAAATCACCACACCTGGTTTGTTGTCGATCTTCTTGGTGTACTCACTGGCATAGTAGAAAGACTCATTAGATATGTACCCCTCTGCCATAGACCCCTCGGTTTTTCCCTTTGTCGAAAAAAACCTTTCAATTTCTTCACATACCTCTCTAAGAAGAACATCCAATGACAAGAAACAACCCCAACTAATTCAACCTCATCTACCAGCTGGATTAGAAGATGAACCTGTAAGTCCATGAAACTCGTCGACAGTTCCTTCTCGAACATACAAATAGTCTCAACTATCTCTTGACTCCACCATGGAATGCTAGCCACATGAATCTCCTTTAACGTGATCCAACGTACAAATGCAGATAATTTAAATATGGCACATCCTAGGTCTTGAGGGAATTCATGTTTCACACACCCACGCACAAACAAAGGATAATGACACTGCAAAGTAATGATAAAAATGTGCAATAATATACAAAATTAGTTATGTTTTATGATCACCACATGGGATAAAATTTATTAATATAAAAAATAATAAAATCATGCTTTTGACATTATACATACTCTTAGAAGATTCAAATGGTCATGTGATTTCAACCCTGACAAATGGTCATCCACGGTGGAGCAGCGCCGTAGTGAAGACCCATATGAAGTTGGCACCCTCACATCCATTATAACTTCCTTTGCAAAAGATATATCATCTTTTTTTTAAATCCATTGGACATCACCTTCTTTGAAAAACCATGAATTAGAGGGACTAGCACCTACCTTTGATCCCATACTTTCTAATCATATTGGCCAACATTTCTTTTAAGTTTTTGAAGTAATAAGACCTTTCCTAACCGCCAATTTGTCACTTTGTTTCGATGATATGTGCCTCCATAAAGAAGATGAAACATTTTTAAATATATGCATGGGATCTAATAAGTGGGCAATCTTAAGATGCTCCCAATATGGGAGGTCATAAAAGATAGATTTCCTTTTCATCCTAATGGGAAATTTCTCAACATAGATGTTGAAGAAATCTGGATCATCGAACTTAGGCTCCCCATTTGAATCGAACATTTATGTGAACTCTTTCTCCTTCTCTCTCTCATATGCTCTAAGCCATTCAGCTGGTGTCATTATTGAAGGCCTTTGGGTTCTTTCTCATTTACCATTGAAAGAGGATGTTGCTCTTCTGTAAGGGTGTTGTTCTAGTAGGAATATCCTGGAGCAATCATACACTGGATTTCGTAGGTCCTTGGACAATCTAGCTTTCAGAGAAGGTCCACAACATTTACATCCAAAATACCCTTTTGTTACAAGACTTGCGATATTATATTTGTATACATTAATTAATATGCGTGGCACGTTAAAGAATATCATGAAGATCATAAAAAATAATATTACAACGAATTAAATAACTTATATGTGAAAGAATATTGTTACATTATATATAAACAAATCAATAAATTAAGCATGTAATTTACCAGAGCAAACACCTAAACCTGGATAATCATGTGTCATGTAAGCACATATTCCATACAACGTAAACCTCCTCTCTACTGCGATGGGTCTTGATACATCGTATACATTTATCCCATCCCATAATTCCTTCAATTCATCTACCGGTGGTTGTAAGTAGACATCCATATTCTTCACTTGTCTTCTACCAGGGACTATGAGAGCCAACATAAGATGTTCATTCTTCACGGAAAACCATGGGGGGATATTTTTATTGATCACTACTATAGGCTAAACAGAATATTTGGTGTTCTGGAGGGAATATGGGTTGATGCCATCCATGTCTATGCTGAGTCGTAGACTTTGTACTTCATTCTTGAATTTTTCGGGCCATGTATCCTATATATGCTTCATGGCTATTGAATCAGTTGGTATTCGCATAACTCCCAACTCACTTCTGTGTGAGGCATGCCATCCCTGAAACATAGCTAATTCTTTGCAACAAAAGAGCCTTTGAATCCTTGGAATTATAGGCATGTGCCTCAATATCTTAAAAGGAGGACCAGTACATGATTTACCCTTCTTTTTTTATTTATCATACCTGTCATTCCCACATTTTGGACACATCTCTTTGTCTGCATATTCTCCTCTATATAGAACACAATCATTTGGACATGCATGATATGATATATACTCAACACCCAACATTTTCAACAATTTTTTTTCCTCTTCGCAGCTACCGGGCAAGACATTATCACTCGGAAGAACCTTATCTTTGAATAACCTGTAGTTGGTGATCATGGAAAACTATATTAATAAATGTACATTAATGTCGATATAATTATTAACGTTCATAAAATTTAACATTTGTAATGTTCATTGCAGTGTACTGATTATATTTCAAATTTATATATAAGGGAAGTACTTTATGGTAACTTACCTCAAAAGTTCAGAGAAACATGCATTTGACAAGCCAAAATTTTCTTTCAAGTTGTACAGTAACATCATTGTCCCCAACTGGGTAGACTTTTACTGACCTCCGTGTCCAAAGAGAGGGGTGGTGGAAGCAAATTTAAGGCTTTCGAAAAAGGTGTCAGCGATATGAGTGTCATCCCCTATCTGATCATCGTTTTGGAATTCATCTAACAACATTGTCTCCATGGAAATCTTATCCCTTAAGTAATCATCCATACCAACCTCTATTTTATTGTCTCCATTTCCAGCTTGTGAAGAACTACTATTGCTGTAGTCATTCCTAATTGGTGAATCTGGATGTAGCGGGAATTGAATCGGTGGTTGATTCAACCATTCTCGGTATCGTTCCTCTCTGATTTTTTCTCTTAATTCAATATTTTCTCGATTTGAAATTGTCGTGGGGTGCAATGGAAGATGGTAGGTAGGTCATTCATCATCACTAGAATCCTAATAATTGAAAAATAAAATTGAACATGATTAGTACAAAATATTATGATATCAATTTGTAACCACGTTGACAATATTGCATGATTATAAATTGGTTTTATGTTGAAATAATTACATATTAATCAATATATATACTAAACAATTATAATTATAATTACCATCATTGTCCCGGGATTGTGGCTAGAAGATGCAATATTGTTACAATTGGTAGGGTGAAGCAGCTGGCCATTTTCATCTACCAAATGCGTCTTGCGGTATTCAGTTCCTAATAAGAACTTTCGATGTTTTGGAGCAGTACTTTGAATATAATTTTGTGCATTTGAACTCGATGATGAATCTACATGAACCTGCAAATTTGTATACATTATAAATTTAATTAAGTTGTGCATGATTGACTACATGGATAAAAAACATACATAAATTCAATTAGATAGTGAAAAAATAAAACAAATCTAAAGTAAATATTACGTCTCCACATGGATAGGGAGAACTCTGTGATGGACTTTGAGAAATATTATGGAACGAGCTGGATTTTGAAGAATTGTCCATTTCATATAATATATTATATTTTCTCCCTGCATTTGAGCAAAACAAAAATAAACTTTGGTGCACAAACCTAAATGTAGTTCCGGTGCATACTGTTCAGATAATCGCACCAGTCAGTTCTTTATTTTGCACACCGGTGCGCTTTTGTAACAAGTAGCACCAATGCGGTTCAATTAAACGACGCACCGGTAAACAAATAACCACAATAAAAAAAAGTGCAACCCTATTTTATTTAAGTGAAAAAAAATGGTAAATTGAAAATTGGACGGAAAAATATTTTCGAAAATCTAATTTCATAAAACATTTCTTTAAATACTAAACACTTTTCATTATTTCACTATTTTTGCAAAACATTTCAGCCAGAGATTTGCAGGATACATACCTGGAGCAAACAGAGCATGAGAGCACTGTGGAGTAGGGAAACATGTTTGAACAGAAGTATTTAGACAATCCAAATTCCAAACCTCTGGTAATTCAAACCCTGTACCATAAAATTTTAAACGACGTGAGTAAAGTTTATTGTTTTTTTGTACCTTTTTTCTGCAATTTTTTTTATGCAGTGAAATAAGAAATCAAACTCTATTGTTTTATTTTATTTTTTCTCTAGTTTTTTATGAAGTAAAATACAAAATAAAATCTTATTTTTTTTTTAACTTTTTGTTTTTGCAGCTTTTTACCTTTTTTGCAGTTTTCAGAAACAAAAATAAAAAAAGAAATCAATTTTTAGAAACAAAACCCTAGATTCTTTTTGTTTCTGCCATTTTTTCTCCCTCTTTCTTTTCAATTTAGATTTATAGGGTTTTTGTACTCTTAAGAAATCCAACCCACGGGATGAATTGCATAGTTGGATCCCAATCCATGTTGGCCCTTGCGTCAATATTTACAAAAATACAGATTTTTTTTCGCCGGTGCGCCTCGCGTAACATTGCGAAGTGGTGCGCTTGGTTATACCAGCGCAGCGCGTAAGTACAGTGATAAAAAATTAAAAAAACAAATCATGTTTTTATCAGTGTACCATATGTAACATATGGCACCAATGCACTATTACATTATGGCGCACCGTACAACGTGCTGTTTTGAAAAAAACCATTTTACAAACATACCCTACATTATTTTTGTTTCTGCCATGTCTTCTCCCACTCACTGTGATTTCAGAATTAGGGCTTTTCAATTTATATTTATAGGGTTTATATTGCTAAATATAAACCTAAGACATCCAACGAACGGGTTGACCTACATAGTCGGATCCAAATCCATGTCGGCCCTTGCATGAATAAATAAATAAATCGGCGCATCCTGTCTGAAAGAGTGCACCTGGGTGCTCTGTTATCACAGCTCACTGTGAAAGTACTGTAATAAAAAATTAGAAAAATATGTAGTCGGTGTGCTATTTCATTATGACGCACCGCGAACATTCAATTTCGAAAAGAAAAAAAACTTCAAAAAATACAAACCTTACTTTCTTTATGTTTCTTCCCTTTCTTCTTCTTCTTTCTGTGATTCAGAATTAGAAATTTTCAATTTATATTTATAGGGTTTTTATTGCTAAATATAGACCTAAGACATGCAACCAACGGGACGATTAGCATAGTCGTATCCTAATCCATGTGGGCCTTGGAATGATTTTAAAAAAAAAAACATATTTTTTACCGGTGTGCCCTATGTAAGGTAGCGCACCGGTGCTCTATTGTTTACAAGAGCACCGGATAAGTAATGTGAAATAATAATATTTTTTTAACGGTGCACCATATGTAAAATATAGCACCGATTTATGCTAAAAAAACTAACACTGGACGATTTTTATTATTCTTATGATGGTTAACCAGTGCGGTCATTGACATGTAACGCACCATGGCTTCTTTTTGACATAGAGCACCATACAGTGTATTATACTGTTTTTGCGATGTGTGGGAAATACATACATGCACCGGCGTCGGTGCGTTCACCATGAATGGCACACCGGTTTTTTGAGATTTTTTTTTTTAATTGAGAAGTTGACAGTTTATTTAAAAATATATTATTGACTGATATGATACAAGTTTGATATTGTTAAAGAAATGACTGACAAGAGATCAAGTAACAAAAATATTGATAACACATCAAGAAAATAAAAAAAGGCAAGTTCTTTGTAAATTTTTTACAAAAAAATTATTTTTGAACTATATGTAAGTTTAAATAATATGTATTGTTTAATGTGTATCATGCAAAGCCACAAAATGACGAAGCTCGATAAGATTATTTCTGATCTAGGACCAGAAGAACGTATAAGCTTGATGGAAAAATTGCAAAAGGATGAATCAGGTGAATGAAAAAATACTATCGATCCAATATGAGTTTCTTTTTTTAGTTTTCATTAATAATATAATTAAAATTATTAGATAACATGTGTGAAAAATTCTATTAATTCACATATGTTTAATTTTCTACAGGTACCAACAACTCAGAAAAGGAATGTTGTTCTAAGAAAAGAAAAAAAAAATAGAACATGCAAATGAAAATGATTTGGTCCTTAGCTCATCTGGAGTGGTGCTAGAGGTTAACTAAAGGGGGGAAAACTTTTGCAAAAGTTTGAGGGATCTAGTGAAACGAACTTATTGACGTTCTTTCCAATTACAATACAAAAACAAATCCAAATATTCCAAGAACCAAATTTTATGTAAACTACAGGAAGAGTTTCCAGAGAATTGGTCAATGAGACATGTCAGACTTTTAATAGCAAAAATGTACAACAACAAAAAAGAAGGAATGAAAAATTAATATTCCTTTAGATGTTTGTCTAGAATTATTTATAAATATCACTTTTGTTATACTTACTTTTCATATATCAATATAAAAATTAAATAGTTTATTGTCATGTTACATTTTCAGGAAGATTATGAAAATCTCAAAATATGAACGAGCTGATATCAGAAATATGCCAGTAGGAATGTGAAAAAAGGTGTACAAGGAGATGGTCAAATAAATGGACAAAATTCCATCGCGAGAGGAGCCATCTCTACAACAACGTGCTTCAAATGTAATATGTAATCATTTAATTTTTTTATCATTAGGTAAAATAAATAAACAATTTAGTATTAAATATTACTTTTCAAGTGTTTTATTGCAGAAAAGAAAAGAAAATGGAACCCATTGAGCACATAAAACAGGACGAGAAGGAAGAAAAGGATTGATATATAAGTTTGTGAGTAATTGTTACTTCCTTATAACAACTTAACTAGATTTCATTTTTGTATTTTTAAGTTGTTTTACAAAAATCATCATTGAATGTCTCCAAACAGGTGCTAACATACAAAGAAGAACCATCAGAGGAATTGATTGAAATTGGTTTAAATATGGGTTGTGCATATATGTTGGCATATCATAACTTAATTTTGGAATTTGCAAGCATCGATCGATCTTGTTTTACTTAGCTTCGTCTATAATTAATAGAAAAAGTAAATATTTTATATTAAATATATGATTTCTTATGGGGTATAAAACTTGCAGGAAACAAAGTATGGCACTGCGCCAATAGATCAAATCTCGAAAGATGGAATGTTACATGGTTTTGAAAGAATGTGTATAGTTTATGAGTCAAGTTGCATTGGTACGTCATTTCTTTTCAATTTACATTGATGTATATTATTTAATATTGCAATTTTCATTATTCTCACCAATGTATGTACACTCATTACAGTTTATTTTTATGTTTGTAGATGGAAGAAGGTGAAGAAGAAGAAAATAATCAATGTCATGTACAAAACATTTTTGAAAATAACCCGTCATGGAAGTAGCTCTAGCAGTGATAGCAGTTCAAGCGAAGAATTATGATCACTATGTTTGGATATAAAAGCAAGGCGTTGTACTAGTTTTGGAAAAATGTCTATGAAATCAAACATTTTCTTTAATGTAATGGACATAGTGTCCCAATTGAAAGAAAAAGGGATACCAATAACTGTCCCATTTTGTATGACAAATAATGTCTTATATATATATATATATATATATATAATAAAAAATGTTTTAATTTATTCTATTGAGTTCTCTATTGTCGCTATTGTGTTCTCCATTGTTGTTCTCAAATGCAGTAATAAAAATTTAATTCATATGAATATTGTTATAACATATATATATGTGTCGACTTTTGATGAATAATGAATTTTAAAAAACCACAATAATTATGATATGATATAACAAATTAATCTAAACATCACATTCAAATCCATCAATAAAAATTTAATTAATATGAATATTGTTATAATATGTGTCGACTTTTGATGAATAATGAATTTAAAACAATCACAATAATTGCACTGCCACAGGTCAATGTTTCTAAAAAATACAAAATGAAAACCAGTGCGCTTGTATTATTAAACGCACCGATGCATTTTTACTACCTATCGGGACCACACAAATACCAAAACCAGTTAAAAATATCGAGGTGTTTGTGCGGTACGAAGCTTCGGTGCGTTTATGTATCTATACACACCGGTGTCGTTTCACTGCCTATGAGCATCGCACGAATACCGATACCAATTATAAATTTCGGTGTGTCTGTGTGATAGTATGCACCAGGGTGTTTTTTCTGTTTATACGAACTGGTGCATTTGGATGACCAATAGGCACCGCACAAATACCGATACCAATTACAAATCTCGGTGCATTTGTGTGATAGTACGCACCAGGGCGTTTATGTGTCGATAAGCACCGGTACATTTGTATGACATATTTGCACCGCACGAATACCAATACCAATTGTAAACCTCGATGCAATTGTGTGATACGATGCACCGGGGCGTTTATATAAGCATACGCACCAGCACGTTGATACGACATTGGGCACCACTAAAATCCCAAGACCAATTAGAACGGCCCTGTGCTTTGTATCACCAACAACAGACTCAGTGTTGTTATTTTCCTTAATGGCTAGGTGCATTCTCCTTCGACCACCCCGGTGCGCTGTCTACCGATCTGCACTGGTGCATTAAAACCCGATAAGAGCACCGATGAAAAAACATCTGTAATAACCTCCAGCCACCCATTTTTTTTAGTTGTGTTGAATTTCCATTAAAAGCTCCACAAAAACCTTCGTTACCAGAAACGGATGTGGCAGCATATGGTTTTTTGACAATTTTGGCCAATTTTATAACACTAAAAACCTCCTTTATAACCTCTGCTAGAGGGTATTTTCCTTGTAGTGTCAATTCCTTCTATAATTTCTTCAGTTCTTCATTTAATCTGATGGAATTTTGCTCACGAGTTTTTGATTAATTTGAGCCAACTTCTTTTGATCTTCAAGATTTTCAATCATCTTTTTCAACTTGTTAATTTCACTTGTCTTAAGAGACATTTCTTCCATGGCTTTTACCAGTTTTCTGGCCTCATATGTACGATGAAATGTTGTTGTAGATGAATTTGAAGCTGATGTTTTGGATGATGTCATTGGAATTGAAGTAGCCAGTGGAACTTTAGGTGCCAACTTTTCAGCTAGAGTTGATGGCACAACTGTAGTAACAATAGGGATGACTGTAGGTGCTTCTTGTGTTTTTGGTGTTTCTTTTTCCTGGACAAGCTTGTCCATCTAAATCAACATTTCTTTTATCTATGTTGTAAGCTGAAATATTATGTTTATCATATCATCTTTCTCAGTTTGTACTTCTATTATTTCCTTGGTTTGAGGATGTTCACTTTGAGGAAGTTTAAGGTGTTTTCTCAAAGCTGCAATATCCTCATTCTTTTTCTTTATTAATTGTTCTGCAGCCTTAACATTTGCTGGGTCATGGAGTCATTTTTTATTTCATGGTTTAATGTAAAGAAAAGCGTGTAATTGTTAATCTAAAGGTAAAAATAAACGTTGATAAAAATAATATACTTTTATTAACAAATAATTTAATAATAAATACAAAAGTTATTAATATTTTTTTAAATATTATTTAATTTAAGATGGGATTATTTTTTAAATGCTGAAGTTAGTTTAAATTTTCTCAAATCTAAGTAAAAAAGTGAAGCTAATAATACAAAAACATTTAATAATATTCCAATTAACTCTCTTGTGAACTACTAGCTATTTCTTTGAAAGGGTTGTTAAAGCAAAGAGGGGTGATAAATCAATTAATATTTGTGAAATTAATGATACTTTTTTTATTACTTATTAATTATTGAATTATTATAAGTTTTATAGTTTTTAAATTTAAAATAATGAATTATTTTAAGTTTTATAGTTTTTAACTCAAAATAAAATAGAATAAATTTATTTTAAAATTGGGTTGAGTTAGTTGAAAATGAAAAATGTTTTCTTTTAAATTGATTATCTTTTACTCACATTCAATCAAATTCACAAAATATTTGTGGCTAGGCCAACTTTCTTGACCTTTTAAGTTAATAAAACTATAATAATGTAGGAACGGTTTTCTCTTTTTTTTAACATAGAAATATAATATTAAATAATTCAAATTTATTTTCGAACTTCTTAAGATATAATAAACCATATATGTACAAGAGGAGGTTAATAAATACATACAACACATTTAATTATAATCATTCATAATTAATTATATTAATTATTGTATAAAAGTTAATTATTATTTTGTAATATTTTAATTGGTTTTTTTTTTTTTGGTAAATTAAGGCTTTGTATTAATAAAACATCAAATATAAGACATACATTGCTTTTCCATATTTCCATTTGAATATTTGATCTTCTTTCAAATACAACTAAAATTAGACCCAGAGTTGAAAATTCCATACATAACTGGACACCAAGAACCCATATACAACTATAAGCCTTGTCTAGTAATTAACTCATCACCGAACATAAAAAACAACACAAAGACAATATTACTCCCAAAATTAGTGCATATGCACACAAAATCCAAGACCATCGAAAGGAAATGACCTCATTGGCTCAGCTAAATATGCTCAAGGAAACATCAGGCTACACAAATTACATAGACGCTAAAATAAAGCTCTAATCATTGAGGATGGATCATCCTTTTTCATTGATGTCAATGGGGGATAGTGATATATCCATAAGTAAAAAAGAGATGGACCAATTAAAACTGAAGAAGATTAGTTTGGGTGACATTGCTGAAGGTTTCCATAAATGCCAAAGGGAGAAAATGTTGACATTGATGTCAACCATGGATCCAATTAGTAAGCATATATAGTAGCTCAATTCTTGCTCTCATATCTGCGGATCATTAATTCAATTTTCATTCAATGGAATTAACCGTAATTATGTATATAAGACCTAGCAGCAAGCATAATATCGTATACATCATATCTCGATACAATCTCCCATGCTTTCCGTTGGCTACTGCAGTCTCCTTGATCACTACTAAGTAGTGTAGGAAGATAAGATCTAAAAATGGTAGATTTTGTCTCTTCATGTTTTGGTCGGAATCTATGTCAATCATTGATGGAGTATTTTCATGATTATCTATTGATTACTAAGGTTTTCTAAAAGGTATTTAGGTGTGTACAAGTCCTAAAGATTCCAGGAAAGAGGCTTTAAGAAAGTGGAAAATTAATGGGAAGATAAAGTGTGACTTTTCCTATACTAGAGTAGTGGCACAGTCTCTTAATGTCTCAAAGTGGCACTACATTAGTGTTGTGCTCTGATAGCTCTATGCCAATGCAAATTTCTACATGGTGGCCATTCTGTGCGAGAGCCACTCTTATAGGTGAAGAATAGGAAATACCACACACTTAAAAAAGTGAAATTACTCATGGTAATTTTTGAGAATGTTTAATTGAATTATTTGCAATGACTATGTTTTAATTGGTGTCCAATAGAATGTGAATGCATTGGCTTGTTTCTTATGGTATTAGTGTTGGATTTGACCGAGAAATTAATCATTATATTGGGTATTCATGAGTTAATGTGGAGCACATTTTTAGTGTAGTGATTGATATGGTAAAATATGGTGATGAGCATTATTGTTAAATGGGAACGTGTAGTATCAAATTGGGTTTAGTTAGTGTGTGTTTGAGTTGTGCGAATGGAGAGAGAGCCATATTTTGCGCATTGTAGAACAATGGAGATGATATGATATTGTGTCTAAGTGTGCATAAAAAAGGTTAGAAAGAGAAATTCATGTAGATATTAGATGTTGTATAATGTGTATGGACAAAGTGACAAAGCTCAAGTGACCTGCGCACACAAGGGCACTCAATAAACCTATGACATATCACGTGCCTTCGTGGAATACTAAAAATACCCCTAATTTGAATACATTTTGGAAAATACCTATAAAATCACATTACTTAATCCCCTACCAATACGAAACCAGTACAACTTCCCAATTTAAAAATCCCTACTTTCATTAGATATTGTAGGTATCCATTTTTTCATGAACATTTTGTATACCCCTTAAAATGTTTTCATTAACTTTGAGCTCCATGTTTTATACCTACCAATATAAAAACCCTTTAGCCCCTATTATATACTAGATATTATTCCATTTTCCCCTCAATATATATCCCCCAATATGAATGCACGTGGTAGGGTATTTCTCCCCCGATGAAGCCCATGTACTTGTACATAAGATGTCAATGAATGAGGTGCATTGAAGGAAGCATGGAGAGGTTATAGTGTGCAACATTTTGGCACACCTATAGCAAAGATTGTGTGCACATTAAAAAAATCCTAACACATGTATTTGATCATTGGAAGAATGATTATTGTGCATATAGATCATGGAAGATTTGTATTGTACGCATAACTTGATGTAGTGTGTTGAAGAAAAAGGAAAATATGGAATTGGAGGTTGTGCATATATTCAGTTATTGGGTCGATTTAGTATGAAAATATTAGATTTATCAAGTGTGAATTGAGTATCCAATGCATTGTGCACCAGCGTTTATGGGGAAATTATTGAGGACTGAAGAGTCAATATTCCAGAGATCGCTCTGAGTCAAAGGATGTAATAGTGCATTGGAAGAGAGTTTGAGTGGTAGAGTGTGGACAAAGTTTAGTGTTGGAGAAGTGTTTAGAGGCAACAATGTGCATGGAGAGAGATAATTACTAATGGTTTTGTATTTGTTTTGTCCTAACAATGTTGTTGCGGGGATCATTGTGCAAGTGTCACGCTACTAATGTATTGAGAAAGGTTTTTGGTTTGAGTTGAAATGTTGAAGTCATTTCATAATGTCTATATGGCTATAAAACTTATGAAGAGTGTTTATGGTTTAGTTTGATCCAATGTAATGAAATAAAATACATGTTCACTATGTATTGTACTAAGGTATAAATTTGTATGTATGCTTCCAGTTATGTTGGTGTATTAAGGGTTTGATGCTGCTAGTGTATGAGATTGAGTTGAGAAAGACATGCATGTTTCCATGTAAGTGAGTTTTTGTTGAGGGTAGATTTATTGGGAGTAGAGTATTATATTGTTGAGAGAGGTTTGATTGATTATGGCAGGTTTTTTGTGTAGAGGAGAGAAAGAGATTGTATGAGAATTTTGTTTGAGTCAATTGATGAGCTTAGTTTTAGTGTGGGTCCAATGTGAACAATGGGATGAAATTTGGTCCATGGTGTTTGATTTTTTTGTAGGTGTATCTTAGTATGAAATGTTGTGAAACATGTTCCACACGAGCTTGAAGTTTGGAAAATTCAATGGGGAAAGTGGTGGCTCACTAGAAAGTGGTGGCTTTTAAATTCAGGGTGTAGTGACATCCTTCAATTAGTGGCTTCAGAACTTGGGTGCAATGGCTTCCTTCTAGTTGTGGCTAGAAAGACTATTGGGTGTTGGGGCATCTAACAAGTGGTTCCCTGCATAGTCCTGAGAGTGGTTCCTTCCAACAAATGGTGTTTTGCAAAGTTCAAGAAGTGGTGGTTTCCCTCCAGTTGTGTCCTCAATCGAGTAGTTGCTTTCGTGATAACACGTTGTGGCATGCAAACTAGTGGTAGACAATGCATATGATGCAAAAGAGATTTGCATAAGAATAAAAAGAAGTAGATGAAGGCAAAAAATGGTATTTTTTCTTTCAAAATGGTTTCCACCTTACATCCCATATCTCCATGTGCATGATGATGTTTATGTGTTTCTCATTGGTATTCTTATGATCTAATTGTGATGGTTTATGTAATACTCATGTTTCTTATTTATATTTAGATCTTCTATTTATATTGTATTATTGATGATATATTGATGATTCAATTAATTGTGTAAGAAAAGAAGAAATTGGTATAAGTTAAATTGCAGTACAAAATACTAATTCATCCCCCTCTTAATATTATCAAGCTTCCAATAGAAAAATCGGAAGCTCAAGAGGACGGGGGAAGAAAAATAAAAGGGTAAGAGGAAGAGGGAGGAGGAGTGGAAGGAAAGGAATAGGTAGAAGAAAAATAAGGAGAGGATAAGGGAGAGAGGGAGGAGGGGGGAGGGGTTGTGGAGATCAGGAGAGGAGTGGAATGAGAGGGATAGAATTGGGGGAAGAGAAATTAAAACTCAATTCCCATATCTAAAACCTAAAACCCATTTGCAAAACTATTTTCAAAAATCCAATTTCCATCTTCAAAACCCACATCACATTCTATTTGAAATATAAAAATTAAAAAAAATTGGGGCAATTGATAAAAATATTACTTACGAATCCAAGAGATATAGTGATTCCCTAGAATTCTGCCTTTCTTTCATCTATTATGAGTCCCCACAGATCCCTTTAAGCTCCAAGAAGCTCTACATATCAATCATGTGAAAATGAAATAAAATGAATCTATAGAATGAATCCGTTTCTTGATTGGTTTGCAAATATTTCTTTCATAAAACTCCTTATTGAAAAATTTGTGATCGAAATATTCAAGAATTTAAGTTAAGTAGAATAAAAGAAAAGGTTTTATCAATTGCAATTACTATTTCTTTTTTCTAATCAAGAAATAATAGATTAAAATACCATATGATAAATGAAGGTGGAGTAATGTTTAAAGGAGTTTCAATCTCTAAGAGAGGACATAGAAATTTATTATGTATCTCAAATGAATTTTTAAGAGGATAAAACCAAGCTACAAAGAATTGAAAGATTACAATGCTAATATGTTAATTTATATGGGAAGTGGAAAAGTAGAGATATTAATGAATAAAAAATGTGTTCCCTATAAGCCTAAATCCTTAGGGAAATGAACAACTATGATTTGAGGAATCAAATAAGTTGATGGGGAGAAAATATTTAACATGAATTTAGACTAGGTGGTTTGTGACAACCCAATTAATTAACCTTGGCTCATCATGTATTTAGAGAAAAAATTCATATTCACAACTACCTTCATGCAGATTCTCACCATTATCCCCCTTAGAAGTTTGGGATTCTTAATACCTTTTCCCTAAGAGCGATTCGAATATATGATCGAGAACACTTGGATCAATAATTAAACTACCTACTAATGTCTTCAGAGGAATTGGATATAAGAACAATGACATTCTCAAAGCCATCAAGAGAGAAAAAAGAAGATAATCGCCACCTCCTCCACCCCCCATATAAAAGAATAAAGAGCTTAACCCTCCTATAAGAAGGCTCATCTTCCATATATTCGTGGCGTCACTAACAAAATTACTAAGGTTATCAAAAAATGGAATATTGGTTTTGTATTCAAACTGCTTGAAACAATAAGGAACAAGACGAAATCTGTAAAGGACATAATTTATCAGCAACAACATAAGGGGCTTACAAAATCAATTTCTCTTATGGAAGAAGCTACATTGGTGAACCCAAAATATCATTTAAGATAAGAATTAAGGGGCATGGAACAGACATTAAGAATAAACACACTGAATCCTTTGATATGGTTGAACATTCCCTCCATTCTAAGCATAATATCTTTCTTTAGGACGCTAAAATTATCTCAAGAGAATATCACTACTTTAAATTAAAGTTTAGAGAAAGGCTCGAAATAATGAAGTGTCTTGATAACCTCAATCGAGATAATGTACATGAGGTAAATAGAAGTTGACTACCTCTCATTCCTCAACTTCAAAGCTAATCATCACTTTCAAATTTAAATTTTATTGCATTAATGATTATACCATATGTCATGAATATATTAACATTATTGTATAACATTAATATTAATATACTTACTTATTAAGTATATCATAATAATTTCAATACAATGATATTTTAATAAAATATTTTAATAGAGTGTCATAGTTAATACTTTTTAACCTTAATATAAATTGCTACATTAATATAATACATGCTAGATTGCAGAAATATATTTAATTCATATTAATATTATTATTATTATTTTAATATATTATTAAATTAATATAAATTAAAAAATTACTAATATTATAATATAACGATTTTTAATTCTATTGTTCTATTATATTATTAAATTAATATACTTTAAAAATTAATAGTTAAATTAATATAATTTAAAAATTTACTAATATTGTAATATAACTATCTTAGTATAGTTTTATTTTATTTACAAATCCTTATTTTATATTATTAAACCTATAATAATATATTATAAATAGAATATTATTAAAATTTTATTATATTTCTTGAACCGCAAATCTTAATTTTTATGAAACCTTATATTTCTCTCATTAGTTTATTTATATTTTTAAGGTTTTAGGGTTACTTTAATGAATTTTTATCCTTCTCCCCATTTTACATCTTTATTAATACTTCTTTGCTTTTTGTATATCAAGCATCTTGTCCTAATGATGAATATGGACTTGAAACTCCCACGTAAAAATTAAAAATTAAACTATAGAAAATATTATAAATCTCTTTTCTTGAAATTTTACCCACAATAACTTGCAAATAAGAATATGTAGTAGTTGTTTTCTTCTTCATTCATAAAACAAAGGTGCCACCCTCTTGGATGTCTATTGGGATTTCAGCTAAAATTGAGGCAGTGTTCGGATCCCCCCAATCTCTTGCAGTATAACAATAGCTTTAGCCAATAAACACTTCAGGGTCCAATAAATATCAATAGAGTGTTTAAAAAGAGAAATTATACATTGGTATGACCAACATCAGTTAGAATTGGATCTACCTCTTTCTCAAAAATGTCTTGATCGACCTTAATTCTTAGATCGTGTTCCCACCTAAAAATCAGAAATTTAAAAACATGTATAATAAATTTCATCAAAATAAAATAATTGCAAAAAATTACAATATTACATCTCAAGTACAAGACAATAGATATATATATATATATATATATATATATATATATATATATATATATATATATATATATATAATGTTTTTAGTTTAATGTATTTTACTTCAAAATGACATTGTAAAGTCTTAACCATTGTTATAAAAATAAAAAAATAAAAAAAATTCTGTGGGTACAGTAGTGGCTTTTTTTAATAGAAATTCCATCGACTTCATAAAACAAATTATGAAATAGGATTGCAAACTGTATTGTAATAGTGTTGTTAGGTTCCCGTGATTTGTTATATTGGTGAGATCAAATGCACATGATAACATCAGACCAGTCTTTGGAGTCTTAAGACCTAGCCTTCCTGGACTCAGAGAGGTCTCTCTCTATTTGTGCAAAGGATGTGAACTTGTTTGATTTTAGGGTTTTGATTTTAGGCTAGTTGTTAAGTGTAGGGTTTGTTTGTTTGTTTTGGTTGGATAAGATGATCAAGTAGAATAGATAGAGTGAAGGAGTATTCAAATCATTGGGCTATGGAGTCAATAGAAGTCATGGAAAGTTTCAACAATAAATCGGGGTGGATCACAGGGAAAATCTAGCATGGTCAGATGGATTCTCAAGCTTTTTGTGAAGTGAAATGAACATCAAGTTTGTGAAACAAAGTAGGGCAAAGGGAAATAAAGAATCCTTTTTCATGTAATTAAAACAAGGAGGACTTCAACACCATTTAACATAGAGAAGTAATCAATAGACAGGGCACACCAATAACTCTTTGATTCAACTTAAGCAAATAAACATTTCAGACATACAATCCAATGAAATATAGAAGACAAGAAACTCATTTAACTTCTAGTGATTTCACCTTCAAGGTTAGAAAACATTCAAGATACACATATAACTTTAATCCAGAAGAGGGAACGCCTAAACATCATTTATCATTGCTATGAAGATCTCCAAAACAATTATTCAAGCATGGACAAAGGGTATGATCGAAACATAGCCTCTTTTGCAAACCTAGACAATGGTACTTTGGAGAGAGCCGTCAAGAACAGTGTTTAGAGACATCAAATAAGCAGGGCTAACCATAAATCATCTTTTATACCTACTGCATTAAACCATTCATGAAATAAAAAAGCTTGGGGGTCTAGAGAGCAATTAAGAATTCTCTAAAATAGCCCAACAGAGGAAAACATAGAGGTAGTGAAGAACAAATAGAGCTAAGATGCCTTTGAAAACATTTCTTAGTCTAAATCCTTTGTCCTACTGCAATTTAGAAGGATGAAACACAATGATACATGAGAAAAAAATAACTGAATAGAAGCATATCACCATTACCCAAGCTGAGGGATCCTGCACGTAGCCTTCTCCATCATCAAATCAAGACAAGCCATTCACAAAATCCACAACACCAATTTCTTCTCCAATCTCCAAGAAAAACTATGTATTGCTCCAAAGAGTCATCAAATTCCATCCTTTTATAATGAAGCCCTCATGCTCTATTTATCTAGCAAAGGAGGGCAAAAACCCTAACTAGGGTTTGAAAATGTCAAAATCATCCGTAAATTCCATTTATGCCCAAGAGACCATGCAAGGCCCAAGGCATAAATATCTCATGAAATAAATTCCAAAATAAATCCTAGCACCTAATTTTGGATTGATTTGCCTCAAAAAACATTAAAATATCATTTTTCAATTAAGGAGTTTCTTTTGTTGAATTTTGGCTAAAAATGCCCAATTTGGTCTCAACGCACATCACCTTCCCGGGAAGAAAATAGGTCCACTTGCAGCCAAGTTTTTGTGCCCTTCCCAATGTCGTAATTTTCTCCGAGATGGCCCGTTGGAAAGATGGATGAGTCTAATTTACAAATATACCATTGGTTTTCTTATTGAGCTCCATTTATCTGTCCAAAAATCAAAATGTCCAAGAGTGCTCTAGGCGCAACGCCAAGTCTGAAAATGAGGCAGAGAGGTGAAAAATGAGGTGTTTTTTGGCCTTATGAGGGGTCAAAAATGCTCCAAATGCTCTGAAATTTGGTGAGAATAATATAATAGTCATGAGGATTCCAAAAATTTAAATTTCTCCCTCTGAAGATTCCTGAGATGAAAGCGTAGTGCCAGGGGTGCTACGCTTAGAGGCCTCCAAATTCACAAAAAACCAAAAATTATCAAAATTCTCTCAAATTTGGTGGATGTGTGCCTCATGGGTTTTGAGATACCTGTAGAGAAGCTTGTGCCAAAATTACAAGGTTATCTTGGCCTTTTTATTCTTTTAGTGCTTGGATCTTGGTTTGGGCCTTCTTGAGTTTAGCCCTTGCAACTTGGTTTATGCGGGCACAATGCTTGGTAATCCTCCCTTGGAGATCAAGATCCTAATTTGCTTTCTTCAATTTAGCCTCCAAGTGTATATTGGCTCTTTCCAACCAAGGCTCCTGATCATGTTTTATCTCCATGGCCAACAACTCATCTAGAGGGAGCTGCTATCACTAGTACAAAATGGCTAATTAGTTACTAAAAAAATGACTAAATTTTTCATATAAACGACTATTTTTCGGTCGGTGACCAATAGTAGCTAATTTGCAGTATATTATAACGCGACCAATTTTTGTTCATTTTTAGCTTAGTCATTAATTTGTTATCTCAATTTTGTTGTCTAGTTGTATATTTGGTCACTAATTTAGTCACTGATTTATTCATTAATTTAGTCATTGATTTAATCATTAATTTAGTCATTGATTTGGTCATTAATTTGGTCATTGATTTAGCCATTGATTTAATATTTGATTTAGTCATTAATTGTCACAATTAATGACCAAATATATTACTATATGATCACCCGAGAAAACGAATGAATGACCAAAGAAATATGACCAAAATGTTGGTTGTGTTATAAGATACTGTAAATTAGCTAATAATAGTCATATATATGCAAATTTTAGTCATCGTTTGAAACCAATTAATGACTGAATAAATATGACTAAATTTTAGTCGTGTTATAAGATACTGTAAATTAGCTACTCATAGTCGTATATATGCAAAATTTAGTTGTCATTTGTAGTCACAAAATTATCGTTTGCAGTAGTCATTTATTCATTATATAAACGACTAATTTAGTAGTTTATATTCATTTCATTTACTTTCATTAATAATAATTATAAATGACTAATTTAGTCGTATATTCATTTTATTTATGTTCATCATTAATCAATATAAACTATTAATTTAGTAGTTTTAAATTGATTTTGTATTCATTATTAATCAACATAAATTAATTTATATGATTTTAAAAATGTCGTACAATGTGCATGTTCATCAAATATGAAAACACAAAGTTGCATATTTTAATTACAATACTAAACAATATCAAGTGCAACTATAAATAATTTCAACCACATAAATTATATTATATGAAATGTTAAAGTATTACAATATGATTTTCCAACTTAATATTGGTTGGACTACAATTTACACATGAAATGATGTTTCATCACTTCAAACATTATCATTGTGTTTTCAAGGCATTGCAGGTGAATTCACCAACTCTGAAGACTTAGCCATCAGTCTTTATATGTGTGTCTTATGCGGGATATTGGCTCTAAGAGTAACACCAGACCAGTTCTCCTCTCTCTCTTTCTTTGCATTTGTCGCTCCAATGTTATTGCTCCCCTCTTTTTTCAATTCATGCTTTTTACCATCAATACTGAGTTCATTCTCTGAAAACAAAAGAAGATACAATGCAGAGTGTAAAACATGAAAGACAAAAACACTACAATATAAAGTAATTTAGACTATAAATAATTTATACAACATATACCTCAACATTAACAGTGTCAAAGCCATTTTTCTCCCTACAAGTAAGAAAATCGAACAAATTATCTTCATTGGGGCGATAATTACCACTATAATGTGGCCAAATAAACTGTATAAACAAAGCAAATAAATTATCACCATATATAGAGAAGAACACCTTAGTGACTTAATATTCAACTTTCAAGGAAAGCTTAGAAACAATCATGTCAACTAAGTTATATGCTAAAAAGCTCAAGCTGTAGATAACTTGTGAAAACAAATAATTTGAGGTGTGATGTTTAATCCCTGTCGCTTTATTCACAACATTTCATTTTCTAACACATGAACTTAGTCAAGTATATAAACAACATATACTCAAATAACAACATGAAAGTAGCTTTTTCTGATAGTCATGAAAATATTTAAACACAAAGTAGTTATAAGGATTCCAATCAATATAGTGTAATACTAATTTCATCTTCAAGATTTGGTTGTTGTTTAAATTGACATGGTACTAAGAATTTTCAATTTCATAGTTAAAAGACAAAAGAAAATCAAAATAAATGTTATAAATACAATCAAACAATAAAGAGAGGATATCATGGAATGGAAATTGCAATTATAAAAAAACTGTTTACTTGTCCACCGATGTCGTGTCTGGCATTCCTAAAGCATTTGCTTGCCCAAAATAACCATGAAGCGAATTAATCACAACATTAAAAACCTTAGGGATTCCTACTAGAAACATTTCCAAAGTCGATGGCTTAGGTGTCTAAGAGATCTCTAACAGTGAATGAACTATATCCAAGACGTGATATGCATCGTCTCCCTGTCCTTTTTCCAATCACATTTCCTGTAACCTGCCCACTGCAGAGTCAAATAACAATCAAACAAAGACATTGAAATTTATTTTTATCTTTTATATCTATAAAATTTCAATTTGATCTGTTTCATGAACATATTAATTCATATTTAAAGCCTTCCTGACATATGAGAAAGTATCAATCAAATAGGACATCAGAAAAATCGACCTCAATGACGTCCTCAAACAATTTCTACAATATCAATATTTTTCTTGTTGTGATATCTTGGGTAGAAAAAAGAACATATCTACAAAATAAAAATGCATATATTCCTTATGGTCAAACTTTGTATATGGTGTATTCTTAAGCAGTCTTTTAAGATTTTCCTCCACCTTTACCAAAGTGAATTGTAGCTTGGTTAAACTGTGTATCCTTTCATTGAGCATCGATTTCTGCAAGATAAATGTCACACATTATTCTTTCCCATTTCAAAACATGCTACATATGATAAATTGAAAGTCGCATAAAACCAAGAACAAACCCTATTTTAACAAAAACAAACAAACAAACGGTTTCTCTAATAAAACTTCATTATAATATTAGAAAATGAAAAGAGAGTGGACCATTTTTGTTGTTTGACTTTGCCTATTTTTGTTATGAAAGTGCTTGAGCTTCAAGAACCAAAAAATGTGAGGGAAGTTTTAAATGTGAAAAAAAATATGTTGACTTAATTTGTAGACTTCTTCAAAATCATGTGAATGACGCCATTTTCGGATGTGGTAAATATCATAATAAGAAATGGCATGTGTTCTAATAAATTACATCGCAGTGACTACCATGGGCCTCCACGGGTTATAGGTCCTCAATAGGTTAATCTTGATGATGAAAGAGAGATAGCAATGATAATTATGGGTGGTCCTAGTTTGTATGGTGGATATCTTCAAACCAAGGTAGTCATCTCAATGAACCTAGGTTCTAACATGGTAAACATGGATCTAGTCTTCACCCCATTTCATTCCATCATACTTATTCAAGACTCAAGAGGACATAATGGTCCTTCAGCTTATAATAGGGTTTCTTTTGAGGTTATAAATAAAGCTTATCCAAATCAAATGGATTTTTAGGCTCCAAGAGATATGGATAATTTAAATGATAGCAATTATATGTTTTTTTCCCAAGATTCAAATGTAGGGATACATTTTTTGTATTTTACTAATAAATAGAATGAGAGAAATAATCCATGATGAGAATCTACTGGTCATTGTGATTAGGGAAATGCACAGAGATAATAAGAATATTTAGGTTAAAATCAAATATGGTGTTGATTCTTGTAGCTCCTCAGTTGTTGGTAGTTTTTAAGGTAGGAATTTCAGTTCTTCAAGGGTGGGGTCCTTCATCATAATTTCATCTACCTTGGTCATATCACCCAAAAGCAAAACATAATCAACAAAGAGTAAATATTTCAAGTTTAGGGCAAATCCTATTTGTATAGTTGCCAAGCTTATAGTTCTTTTTTACTCTGTTATAACTCTGTTGAGACCACCTACTCTACAGTAAAAAATGGCAGAGGAGCCATTAGTCATACCTACGCATGGTCTCCTGTAGGCATGATAGAAGAATAGATTGAGCCATTAATTAGAATTGCATATATATTGAGGAAAGACAATTCCATATCTAGTTAACCAATTTCACATTGAACCCTATATGGATGAGTAGCCCTAAACAAAGCCAGTTTTCTCTATCATATGCCCTGGAAAGACAAACTAACATTGCTGGTAATTTTTTTGGTTTCATGTTATAAATTCCTTCGTGGGAAACTCCTATTCCGTAATGGATTTTTTTCCCAGGAAGGATGCAAAATTGTTCTAATGACATGGAATCAGTTTAGTGAATTTTGACCCTACATGATCAAGGAACTCAAGAGCGTTGGTCGCATCAACAATAGCATCCTCGAATGAAAATAGTACAGTCTCCAACATAGAAACATCAAAATTATATATAGTTATAGTTCATAATTTCAAATGACCATATATTGTAGCATTCCTTAAATAAATTCGAACTTGAATAAGAAAAAACACAAAAGTTCACATTACCCTTCAGTAAGATGTCCTTGATTTAGCAAGAAAGGCTCAAACTTGCATAAATGTGTAAGTAGATTCCCAGAAGATCAATTTCAACATCTTTCCTGAAAAAAATAATATAATATCCAAATGGAAACCATAGTTGAATGGAACAATGGTTCTTTAAGGTCATCTACACAAAAATCTGCCTCCTTCAAATCTCTCACACTGGATGGTATGTCATGCAAAATTAAGAAAAAGTCAGGGAAACTTGTCGAATTCTCTAAAAGACATAATAAAAATGCATAGAAGCTTTGTAAAGGAATGCACCTGTAATATTTTTTGATTGCAATTTCATCCTTTTTCTATAAGTTGAACCTCAATGAGCTGTGAACTCTAATTTATTTGAGAAGAATGTTCTTACAGTTGAAATTCAACATTTGCAGTCTTCCCACCTCTGTCACCTTATGAGTATGAATTATTAAACTCTCTTATGTCATTATCCAAAATATTTCTTTCCTAGACACGTGATTTTGCAAATAAACGGTTTTATGCAGCACAAGTTCTTGTCAAAATTTCATCTCTCATACCAACTGGCATCCAGTCATAACTGCAACTTGAAATCGGACCTACACCTCTTTGTCTATTACTCAAGATGTGAATGGTGTAATATCTACTAGAGCACTCTTAGCATATGGTAGAGGTTGAGCCCTCCTTCTTATTCCCTTGCCAAGACCTCCCTTAGGACCAAGATTCAAGTGGCCATCATCAGAAGCTCTGAGTGTTGAATGGATTTGCATAGAATGATTTTCAAATTGAGCCCTATCCACAATTCAAGCATCTTGACTGGTGAATCCATGGTTACGTGATCCCATATGGGGTTGTGGCCCTTTAATCCCACCCATATGTGGAAGTCAACGCGTCTGTGCACTTGTCATGTAAGTTGGAATCACAGGTCCTCTCCCACCATGAACAAGTGGTGTCACAAGTCTCCGACCTGAATGTCCCATATTGGTACCTCGAGAGCGGCCTCCCTGTCCATGTAGTTCTTGCACAGCAGCCCGATGCACTTCCTCTATTTTCTTGGGGCCCTCAAATTTCTTCCTTTGTTGCCATCAATTCCTCCTTGGATCAATCATATCCTTCAACATAAACCTTAGCCTAGAGGGAAGCCCTTGGTTATTGGACATTTTTGTCATCTTGTCAAAGTAAGCATCAATATGTTCCTTGGTCTTTGAATGGTCAATCATATGACCAATAGTGCTCATCAGTTTGCACAAAGCTTCAACATTTTCCTCCTCTGGATGTTGAAATTCACCAATTAATTTCTTGATGCATGCATGAATAATTATTTTTGTCAACATACTTTCTTTATAAAGCTCACCAATAAACCTTATATTTCCTAGCATTCGTCGTCGTGCTGCAACCTTCTTCTCCCGTATTTCTTCTGCTGAAAGGATTTTTTCACCATGCTCCTCTGCTTTCTCAGCCTCAGCCTCTTCTCTTTCATCCTTTTCAAATTCTTCCCGAAATTTATTCAAAATAACTCACTTGAAAACAACCTTCTCATTATCTTCATATAATTCTAGTATTCCTACAGGAAGCTGAAAATTGAATTTTGCATACATTTCACAAAAAGCCAGATCCATCAAGGCTTTGTCAAATATTTGAATATTATACCATGAATACATGATGCAAATTCAATGTTCACTTCTTTTAACTGTTCAAAAAGTTTCTCAAAGTTTTGGGGCATTAATTTATGAAGGATGGATTTAATTTGTCTTTGTTTCAAATGATCCTCTTTAGAAACCTTGCCCACTTCATATTGATTCTTTGATATATGAAATGTGGGCAGAGAAGGATGTGGAGGAGAAATAAAACCATTATTTGAACCAAAATCACGCTGCCACCTATCAACATCAGAATTATTTCTCACTAGTCCAACTTGTGGCAGTGGTGCTTGCACATAAGGCCCTCCAAGAAGGATAACATTCATACTAATTTGTGTTGCACAAGTATTTATTGCAAATCTAGTATTATAACCTTGTCCAGGTCAAAACACAACAGAGGAACCACTAAGATCCACATCCATCTGCATATCGTAGCCATTAGCAAAAGCATCCACTGGCTTGGCCCATCTATCATCATCCAAACTGGCCATGAATGGATTATAGCTAGTTTAGTTTGTCCTGTTAATGGGCGTGAATCATTTGATATGCCAATTTTTGTCTTTAAATGTTGATGAAAAGTATATGAAATGTTACCATATGACCCAAATAGCATCGATCAGTAGAAATTCATTGGGTGTGAACCATTTAAAGAAACAGAACCTGAACGTGGAGGTTTGTATGTAGGCAGTCTTGCTAATGGAGAAATGGAATCTTTAATTGATGACACAACATCAGATATCAAAGCAATGAAATAAAATCATTGTGGAAATAAATATTCAAACATTTCTCATTTTGTGGATATCAAATATGCTCCAAGTATGGGCACAAACATGAGAGTTGAATTTTCAACTCTCTAGGATCTTGTCAATTTGGTCGACCAAAAAGATGTCAAAAAACTAAATATTCTGGGTGATTCAAACTTGTTGTGGATTCATTCTATGACAAAGTTAGCACAGTGGCCCCTCATTTGGCTCACATTTTTCAAGGTATCAAACAAGTCAACAAGAATTTGGATTGGTTCTCTTGTGGCCATATATACCATGAACTCAATACCCTAGCAAACAAGCTCTCCAACTTATTCCACAAGTGCTAGAATACCAAGAGTATATGAATAATAATTTTTTGGGGGTTGTTGAATTCCATATCTATTTTTTTGTCTCATTTATTACTATATTTTGTGATGATATATGTAAATGATCCAATCATATTATCTAAAAAGTGATAGAGATTTTTTTTTTCCTTTTAAAAGCTTGCACAATATATAATTGGAACAAACTTTTATTACTAGAAATCAATCAATTACTTCTACATACCATTAAAAGTGGCAAAAGCTCTATAACCTTTGATCACCTTGAACATCAAGCACACTGAGAACCTCGACAATGGGGTTCTAATAACATTGCCAAAGATCCAAAATGATAAAGCACAATTTAATGAGTATTGATTAGTCAAAATTGCCATGTGGATCAACTACTCATGTCGAAATGATGGTATATTGGATTAGGTGTGGGTTTCACTTGCATTTGATAGAGTGAACACAACATGGATAAAGAACATTGACTACACTAGGAACCTTGACAATGGGGTTCTAATAACATGGCCAAAAATCCAAAATTGACAAAGTACAATTTAATGAGCATTGATTAGTCAAAAGTACAATGTGGATCAACGACTCGTGTCGAAATGATGGTATATTGGACTAGGAAAGGGTTGCAATGGCATTGGAAAGAGTGAACACAACGTGAATAAAGAGTCTCTTGGAGAAGGAATACAAGGAATCGCAGTCTTGGTTGCACATATAGGGATGGTCAAACAAGCAAGTAGAAGCATTTGCGACACCGTAAAAATTGGCAACTCATTTTTTCTAAGAGACATCTAAAAGAGTCATCCAAAAGTGCATTATTTTATAGGGAAAATGCTTAAAATCCTCCTTTTGGAAAATGCATCCTTCACATTTGGGAAAATTTTCCATCTACATTTCCCATAGAGATATGTAGAGAAATGCTTCTTCAATTGTCCCAAAAACTGGGAAAAATAAAAAACCCTTTTGGGAAAATGCATTTCCCTCTATGTTTCACCACATTTCCCAAAAGAGATATGTGGAAAAATGTTTCTTGGAGCATCCTACAATAAAAAGACATCTTGGGAACATGGGAAACATGGAGGTGCCCCTCCCACCCTAAGGGACACATCCTTGTAGAACAATGGTTTTTTTCATTCATTTAGTGGCATTTCTGAGTCATCATTGCTCATTTGTTTATGAATAAAAAGTTTATCATATACTGCTATGTTGAATGGTAAGCATATGTCAAAGCCCTATAAAAGGAGAATCAAGGCCAAGGCCTCACAATTGGGACTAAACTTTCATAGTTACAATGTAAGCATGTGGACAACAACACAGTGGAAATTCATTATAATACAAAGACCTTACAAAACCATATTTTCTTGATGATCTGTTTGGATTTGGTATTTCACCAAGCATAGCATATATTTTCATCTATCGGAAAGTTACATCTATAAGACCTCATTTATAGATACTTCCAAAAGTTTGCCTTGGAAAGATTACTTTTATTTTAACAATCAAAGAACTTCTATAACAATTATTGTTGACTAGTGTAAAAGCATAGTTATGAAAGAATGGAAAGGTGTTGTGGGTTATATCTAACATGAAAAAATCAAGAATTGAATAATTATGAAGTGATTTTATCCCAAATCATGGTGTAAACTGACCAGTATTAAAATTTTTCCACTTCATACCGTCACACTAGTGTGTTTGTAGCAAAAAATTGGTAATGTTGAAAGTATAACTATGGCAATGTAAAAGAAAATATCCATGGTGCAAAATTTTCAGTTTGAACCATAGATATGAACTTAAAACACATTTTGGATAAGAAGTATATACTTGTTCAAATGCTGAGCAAAATTCCAGAAACTTCCATGCTGATCCAACATCATTTGACAAAAATTCTATACCAGCAATCAATTGCATTGGCTTCCCTTGAGGAAAAATTATTTCACCCATCTCTTTCTTGTCTTTGCATTTCTTCTTCTTCAAATTCACTTTTTCTTCACTAAAAATCAGATACAAAAATAGACTGATCATTGATCCCCTTGATATCTTGATCCATGTCAGACTGGTTTTTGGTGGTTTGCACCATACACCATGGAATGCCACATATGCATTTAACACCAAATTTAACTTTTTTTACTAACTCCACTTTTACTCCAGAAAATATAGCACCAATTTAGTATCCCACATTATCCCCACATTATCACCACTTTTACACTACTATTTAAAAACTAAAGATGTTTCAAATCATTTACAAATAGTGGTGTTAATGTGAGGCTAAATGACCCTTATTCTTGTAGTGTTACATGCATGACACTACATGCATGAAGAGAAGATGAATTTATTTATTACGGAAAAAAATTATGTGTGGAAAAAATTATTGCATAAGCAATGGTAGTATGCATATTTTGATATATGTGCTAGAATTAATACGTGAACATATTTCCTAAAAATTTTCACTAGCGTGTTGGTATGTATAAATGCTACCTAGCTATTTCTAGAGATAGATTCAATGAGGATACTTGATTTTATAGGACTATATACTCAATGAATATGAAATAAATATATATATTCTGGCTTATCAAGAGTTTGACTCCTAGAAAAAATGACATGCAATTTTAAATAAATGAGAACATGTTTCATAATGACCAATAATAGAATATTGGCCAAAACGTTTCTTTACTTTCATGTCGAGGGATGAGACTGAAGTCTATAAAAATTAGGCATGTTTGTTTTTTAAAGAAGCTAAACGAAAAAAACCCAAAGTTTTATTATATTTTTCCACTGCCATTTCTTAAATAGATGATGTGTTCTTAAAACCATCAACAAAATTTTCTTATAGACTTGCTTTAGGATCAATGAAATAAGACCCTTACTAATTTCTTGCAAAGCTTACCAGACCTCAAATGATAGTGATAAAGTCTAATGTTACTGTTGCACATGATATAGCGTACACACCATTGTTTGTTGTTGTGACAAGGGTTACTGTACAATCAACATTGTCTTAACTATCATTGACACTTCACTATCACTGTATGTCAATGTGCTAAATCTAATACATCATCCCATCATAGATTATAGACAGATAGAAGGTAATTACAATCACCTTCCTGATTCATTGTCTTGCCAATGTTTTTCCGCTACTGTCAGCCAATTGTCAATTTCAAGGATTCATTGCAACAACTTCCAATAAATATACAAGGTCAGCTAATTAAGCTTTTGCCCATATTCAATGGTGATGAAATTGTTGCACATATTCAAAACATCTTCAAACACTGAATGTTATTACTCTTCAAATCCTGAACTTCGGATTAGGTCTGAAACTCTTTAAGGTATCTCAAAATGTCTTCTCCAATGTGTGTCACAACAAAAACACTATCAGGTCATTGTCTTATATAAGACTACTGTTATTGCTATGTCACATATCTACTCAAGCCTACAAGGTATCTTGGTGTGAGGGATTCTGACATCAACATATGTAGTTGTCAAGTATAGTCTTTGTTTCTTATTAAGATCAAGACTGCCATCAATCCAAAACCTTGCAAGGCCTTTTATATGCTACTTTTGTCTAATATAGATAAAAGTCTTGTAGCATGAGAACTATGAATAGTAGTCCTTTGTCTATTCATACTACCGCATACAAAGGAAGCCTTTGACAAAATAATTATATTCCCAATAATGACATTATATTGAAGCCAACTTGAGCACAAAAGTTTTCTTGAATACCTTGCATATTGCAGAGTTTTAATGTTTCAGAAACTATAATACGTATGAATAGACCTTTAAATATTTAGATTCAAACTCCAAAATTCTGAATCAATTGTTTGAATTATTCATCTTTATAATGGTGTTGGGTCGTAGATGACTTAATTGATGACCAACAAAGTGCAGAAAAATCGTGATCTAAAAGGGGTTGCAAACATATCAGTAAAACAATTATCCACAAATCTGAAATAGGTCATATGCCCTTGCCCTAACCAGAGATGACTGAAATGCTTTGAAGGAGTTGTAAACAATATTTTGGGGAATGTTCAAATAGTCCGCAAGATAAAAGGATCATTGGTGTAAGTTTTAAATACAAGCCAATCCAAAAGCAACTTCAAGACTTTCATGTCTTAACAACTCATCCTTGTTGACTTATTTGTAGCCCCAAGAGGATCGAAATAGCTCCGCACTTCACAAGATAGAAAATATGCTGAAATTTAAGGATTAGAGTGATATTCGACAAAGACGAGGGCTTATGCTACAATTACGGAAACGTCATAAACTGTTCATGCAATTTCTTTTAGAGCCAAACTGTCAGTGAAATGTGGTACCACCGAACCTTTCATGCTTAGTAATGAAGTCCTAATGAGGGTCGAAATTATATAAAGAAAATTTTTTCAAACAAGCCTGAATGGATCGTTAACAACCCTTACTGTTCATTGAGTTATATTAATCACAGAGACAAGGGTTTTGCTCAGAAATTATGCTGAAGGGAGTTATTTGAATTTTCATGGACAAGTCTTTTATATCACTCTTGCTAGTTTCTGTAGCCCTAGTTCTTACGCATTGTTCAGCAATGAACCTATTGGCCACAAAGGAAATCCTTGTATAAAATACGATACCCTTAAGGGGACGAAATTCTACTCCTTGGAATTATGAAACCAAACTAGATACTAAGAAATACACAAGAAATGAACGCAGAGATAAAGAAGTTGCTTCAAAAATATTAAAGAGGTTGTTAATGCTCGAAACTTACACAGATCAAGACCCTTCATGCCATAGATGGAAGAAGAAATTACTGCATGTGCAGAGAGAGACGAAATTGTTTCCATGTTGTTGACTGATAGCTTTCCCTTGAGACTGATATATTTCTCTCTGACCTGGGCTTGCCCTCACCTGTGCTCTGATACCATATTAAAATTAACATGTTCTTTGCATAGTACAGTTAGATCCATATGAGCCCAATTATCTATCCATAATTGAATCAAGAAAGTGAAGTCAACTAGGCTTATCGAGTGAACCAGGGAGATGTCCCTAGCAATGTAGACTAACTCATAATTCTTCGTATGAAGAAGGGGCAAGGAATGGTAAGTCGACTTCTAAATTTCGAGAAAAGCCGCAACTCCTACAAGTGATGAATAACCCCAATCAAACTTGTTAATGTTCTACCCTAGTATCACTTCAATGCTATAATTTTATTAGGAACCCATGTTTTCATTTTTGTTTGAAAGATCTTATGATGTTTACAACGTTGCAGTTTATCCATTTTCGCTTTCACTCGTTGGCAACCCAAAAGGGATTGATTTGCGATAAATGAAACCAACCACTACAATTATGATTTCCCTCATAATGGTGTTGGTGACCGAAAGTGTTTAATTTGTAAGAAATTAAACCAAATACTAGCATTACGGTTTAACTCGCAGCGGTGCCGATGACCGAATATGTCTTTACTGTGGAAAATGAAACTAGCTGCTACAATGGACAACGACAAAGTTGGACACTGAAAAGGGAAGGTTGGTTGGACAAAGATGAAGTTTTAACACTGAAAAAAGAAGGTTGGCTTGGACAAAGATGAAGTTGAACACTGAAAATAGAAGGTTGGCTTGGGATATAATACCTATTTATTACAAAGTTTATATAATCACTATCTATCCATATAAATTTTGCTCACAGCAGTGCTCGTGACCCTAGAATTGAACTCAATACAAACAACATGGTGGATATAGGTTTTAAACAAGAATTCAAGACCAGGGCATGAAGAAAGATTCGCATGTCATTGGTAGGAATTCAAATTATACAAAATTGTAGCGAGGCACTGGCATTGCAAGATCCCACTTAAAACTAGGTAAAGGTGGGAAATGAAACAAACGACTAAAATTGGTGAAAACTAATTTTAACTTCGACAAAAGAAAACGGTGAGCATATCCTTAATCCTCCATTGCATTTTGAAAGAAAGCTAAATTCCCTTATAACTAATTAGAGGGAGTCTGTCAATGGTTAAATTAATGGATAATAAATCAAGTATCCAATTCGTAGTGCGAAAGTATTAACAAGTAAAGGTTAAGAAATTACATGTTTTCAAAAGAAGGCCATATTTCAGACAGGAATTTTTGGGGAGTGCAAGGAAGTTGGTAGTCCTCTATAATTAGAGTTGCTGCTTCGAGTGGGGCTTTTCCCAATCGCTTCTCATCTCCTCTACCATCCCACTGCTTGCCATACTTGGCAAAAAACTCCTTCAGAACTTCATCCACAACGTTTTCTGTGTCAAGCAACGTGCCGAAAGTAAATTTGGTGGTCAAGGCATTAAAAAAAGAAAAAAAGAGTGTACTAAATATTTAGTATAAACAAAAATATTTAGTAACTTTACATAATCCCTGAGAGGCCCTTTGCTTTCATGAATAGCCATAAAATATTGTGTGTCTTTACTTGCAGTCACAATCTTATCTTCAAGATTATCGTTTTCATTTTTTGTAATGCAAGTGGATTCTGTTGTATCTGACTTTGTCTCTTTGTCATTTACAATGTTACTTGCCAACTTCCCCTCTTCACAAAGAGCCTTTATGGGAAGATTTGTCTCAACCTTGACCTTGCTTTTTCATTTGGAATTACTTTTGGTATTTATTGATTTTCCATTTAGAGCATGTATGTCATATATCCTCATCCCATCATTCTCAATATTACAATCCATATTTCTCTCATTCAAATTGACCTCCATTTTTACCATATTAATTCTCTTATGATTCTTCCCCACCCTCAAAACTAGAACAGACTCTCCATGTGAATCAAGACCTTTGTCAATTATGGTTTTAGAGCTAGTACTTAATTTTTTTGCTTTTTTACGCTGTGAAACAGCTCTTGGAAGAGCAGAGGATTCATTTAGTGGCTTTTGCAACTCGCAAAATTTTGAAGGAGTGGAAGACTTGACCAATGGATTTTCAGATTTCCCAGCCTTTGATGGAGACACTAGAGATGAACTATTTTGCTCCTTTAGAGGAGAATTTTCAGTGGCTTCTACAGAAGCCATGGAACTCTGAACAGGCTTCAATTTCTTGACAAGGGCTTTCACATCAACATTTTCAGAACGAATATATTCCAAGACACTGTTTAATGTGGAAACATTCAAAGAATTGACATGTTCCTGTGTCAAGATAGAAGAAACTATCAGAAATAAAACACTTGTGTGCAATGAGAGGACAGAGACTAAGTAATAGCATTGTAATGGATGGGCTTATGGATGTAAACCACTATGCAGCAGGTGGTATAGTAAACTAACCTATTAAGCAAACACTTAGGGAAAAATTTTGTGTGCATGATTTCTTGCCAACAACATTCTTGCAAGACGCCATGAATTCCAGAGTCTTTTGCCAGCACTGTTACAATCTCAAGTGATGTGATCGGAATAAAAAATCATTGTGAATGTGCTTATTACGTCTGGAATTTTCTCTTATTTCAAAACTATGGATAGGTACACGTGTCTACATCATATTGGCGAGATTTTTAGCAATAATTCTACTTCAAATTTTTATCAAGATTTGGGTGGAAGAAATGAAGTGTAAGATATTTGGATTGTCTCTTTTGTGTTTGTTTGGTAAATTTGGTTGGGAAGGATAAATTTTCCTTTTAGATATTATTTTTAGAATTAAGTTGACTTTCCCACCCAAAAAAAATTGGAAATATCAAACCACAAAATTAATATCAATCATTTCATTTGACCGCAGGTTGCGCCATTGGAGGAGCTGCGCTGCTACCGCTATTGTCCCTAATTTATTATCATCTGAAGAATAGAAAACATGTGATGTTAATTTATTATCATCTGAAGAACAGAAAACTTGTGCCGTTGGAGGAGCTGGGCTGCTAGCGCTACTGTTCCTAATTTATTATCATCTAAAGAATAGAAAACCTCCTCTTGACGGGGTTGTTTCTAGATATTTTCTTGGGCGTGAGATGGGAAATTTTCCTATATTCTCTTATGGAGCACTTCCTCAGTCTACAAATTGCTTCCAAGAGGAGAATGAACTTGGGGTTGGAAGGTTCGGGTCGGTGTATATCGGTAAAATTTGTGACAGAAGAATTGTTGCCGTAAAGAGACTATATCAGGAATACAAGGAATCACAGATCAACTATGGTGTAGTTGCCTTTGGAGAAGTTCACAGAGAAGCAACCTTTCATGGAGTTGCCTATAGAGAAATCCTTAAGGAATAACGCTGGTCTTTTCAAGGTGTGCTCAAAAAATTACATATAATAGCAAATCAGCTTTTCAAAGAAGCCTTTGTCTTTCAAGAAGTTCAAAGAATTGAATAAAATAGGAGATCGGCTCTTTTCATTCTGTGTTCAAAGAAATAAATATAGCAGATCAGCTTTCCAACGAACCTTCAACTATAGTGTAGTTCCCTTTTCATTCTTTCATGGAGTTGCTTATGGAGAAATTGCCTTTTCCAGCCTGAATTGCCAGGGTTTCGTCAAAGATGCATTGCAGAGCACGTAATTTGACTGAATCTTGATGCTAGCCTAAGAAAAATAGATGTCAAGGTCGAGTGTGCTTATCATGACAATGGGGAGATTGACTTGTAAACAAATGATTTTGTTCGTGATTTGGGTGACTTGTAGAGAAATGATGAAATCGACCATGGATATCTAATCTTGGCGAGCTTCAAAGCGAAACATTCTGTGTTGATTGCAGAAATTAAAATGCAAATAGTTGAACTTAATATGGTTAGAATATGGCTCAGCGCCTCCAATATGAGGGTGGTTTGAAATCAAATTCAAAGAATAAAGCGACCCAGTCATGGAATGATGTAGAAAACAGAAAATCTAAGAAGAATCCGCCCCAAAACTACATGTTATGGAAGTTTTTTAACATATTTCAGGAATTTCGTTCATATTCATTAAACTGCTACTAATTTTGGACAGAACCCTATTAGTCACTTTAGCTCCATGTCTAAAGAAGTAATGCTGGAAAAATTTGCACCATACCCATGTTCAAGAATATTTTGGCTAGCGATATCTAAACTAAATATCAAAAAATGGAAAACAATTTGAATGTAAAATTTAAATCAATTTCTTACTTGCAATATCCTTCGACATTTCATTGCAAAATGGAAACATTCTTCGATAGCTACTGATATTTGAGGCTTTCAATAACTTCAACTGCAAACTTGGAGAAAGTGTCTGCACATCAATGCAAACTCATTAAAACCCCACTACAGCAATAATAATAAAAATAAGTGCCCAAAATATTCGTGTTGAAACATTTTACAGGATCCACTATTTCTATGATGAAAAGGGTACTCTCAGAACAAACCCCACCATTTTACAGAACCCACTATTTCTATGATGAAAAGGTTATTCTCCGAACAAACCCAACCATTCTCTCGAGCAGAAACTCTGACATAGATCTCATTTTTAGTTTCGCACTATTAAGGGTTTCAGAATGCGAAATTTCTGAAACAACTTTGGAAATGTCAGACGACAAACTTGAAGGAGGAGTCAAGGGCAACGCCACCACGATCTCCAGATCTGAGCAGAGTGATGGTGAATCAAGCTTTTCGTTCTCTAGATGGGTATTCTCATCTGATAGCTTCTTCGTGCTTTCTGCGGGAGAAGAAGGGCACCTGCTCGTGAGGAGTTCGATATCATTTCTATGGGTTCTCTTATTTCTTTGGCTGAGGGTCAAAAAATCTGTCGTCCTCTTGTATCCGCCATTACTGAGCCTTTGCAAGAGATTTGGTAGCGGTTTTTCTCATTTCTCATAGCAGCTTGTGAGACCCACTGTGGGTAAGCTTGGGGAGTTTTTCCATTGGCGGAAGAAGGCTGTGAGGGAGCGATTGAATGAACAAAGAGGGTATTTGTGTGAAGGAGACTACATATATTACAGGGGTGGAAATATTTTGGAGGAAAATTGGCACCAATTACAATTCAAAAAATTCAATTCTTCTCCACCAAAGTTCAAATCATCCCACCAACTCTTTTTATAAACGAAAATTGTGAAACCGCTCATTTCCAGCTATTTATTTAAAATAAAATTAATGCAGCCATTGACAATTGTGAAACCGCTCATTTCCAGCTATTTATTTAAAATAAAATTAATGCAGCCATCACAAAGTGGTGTCTCATATTACTAATGATATAAGTTGCTTTTAAATTGCTTTTAAAGTAGCCAAACATGTCTTTATAGAGTGGAATAAAGTAAGATTTATAGAGTGGAAGAAAGTTTGGGATTCTTAATACCTTTTCCCTAAGAGCGATTCGAATATCTGATCGAGAACACTTGGATCAATAATTAAACCACCTTACTAATGTCTTTAGAGGAATTGGATATAAGAACAATGACATTCTCGAAGCCATCAAGAGAGAAAAAAGAAGATAATCCCCACCTCCTCCACCCCCCATATAAAAGAAGAAAGAGCTTAACCCTCCTATAAGAAGGCTCATCTTCCATATATTCGTGGCGTCACTAACAAAATTACTAAGGTTATCAAAAAATGGAATATTGGTTTTGTATTCAAACTGCTTGAAACAATAAGGAACAAGACGAAATCTGTAAAGGAAATAATTTATCAGCAACAACATAGGGGGCTTACAAAATCAATTTCTCTTATGGAAGAAACTACATTGGTGAACCCGAAAGATCATTTAAGATAAGAATTAAGGGGAATGGAACAAACATTAAGAATAAACACACTGACTCCATTCTAAGCATAATATCTTTCTTTAGGACGCTAAAATTATCTCAAGAGAATATCACTACTTTAAATTAAAGTTTAGAGAAAGGCTCGAAAAAATGAAGTGTCTTGATAACCTCAATCGAGATAGTGGACATGAGGTAAATAGAAGTCGACTACGTCTCATCCCTCATCTTCAAAGCTAATCATCACTTTCAAATTTAAATTTTATTGCATTAATGATTATACCATATGTCATGAATATATTAATATTATTGTATACCATTAATATTAAAATACTTATTTATTAAGAATATCATATTAATTTCAATACAATAATATTTTAATAGAGTGTCATAGTTAATACTTTTTAACCTTAATATAAATTGCTACATTAATATAATACATGCTATATCGCAGAAATATATTTAATTAATATTAATAATATTATTTTAATATATTATTAAATTAATATAAATTAAAAAATTACTAATATTATAATATAACAATTTTGAATTCTATTGTTCTATTATATTATTAAATTAATATACTTTAAAAATTAATAGTTAAATTAATATAATTTAAAAATTTACTAATATTGTAATATAACTATCTTAGTATAGTTGTATTTTATTTACAAATCCTTATTTTATATTATTAAACCTATAATAATATATTATAAATAGAATATTATTAAAATTTTATTATATTTCTTGAACCGCAAATCTTAATTTTTATGAAACCTTATATTTCTCTCATTAGTTTATTTATATTTTTAGGGTTTTAGGGTTACTTTAATGAATTTTTATCCTTCTTCCCATTTTTCATCTTTATTAATACTTCTTTGCTTTTCTATATCAAGCATCTTGTCCTAATGATGAATATGGACTTGAAACTCCCACGTAAAAATTTAAAATTAAACTATAGAGCATATTATAAATCTCTTTTCTTGAAATTTCACCCACAATAACTTGCAAACAAGAATATGTAGTAGTTGTTTTCTTCTTCATTTATAAAACAAAGGTGCCACCCTCTTGGATGTCTATTGGGATTTCAGCCAAAATTGAAGCAGTGTTCAAATTCCCCCAATCTCTTGTAGTATAACAATAGCATTAGCCAATAAACAGTTCAGGGTCCAATAAATATGAATAGAGTGTTTAAAAACAGAAAGTCTACAGTTCTTGATCGACCTTAGTTCTCACATCCTGTTCCCAGGTAAAAATCAGAAATTTAACAACATGTATAACAAATTTCATCAAAATAAAATAATTGCAAAAAATTACAATATTACAACTCAAGCACAAGACTATATATATATATATATATATATATATATATATATATATATATATATATATATATATAATGTTTTTATTTTAATGTATTTTACTTCAAAATGACATTGTAAAGTCTTAACCATTGTTATAAAAATAAAAAAATAAAAAAAATGCCGTGGGTACAGTAGTGGCTTTTTTTAATAGAAATTCCATCGATTTCATAAAACAAATTATGAAATAGGATTGCAAACTATATTGTAATAGTGTTGTTAGGTTCCCGTGATTTGTTAGATTGGTGAGATCAAATGCACAGGGTAACATCAGACCAGTCTTTGGAGTCTCAGGACCTAGCCTTCCTGGACTCAGAGAGGGCTCTCTCTATTTGTGCAAAGGATGTGAACATGTTTTCTTTTAGGGTGTTGATTTTAGGCTAGTTGTTAAGTGTAGGGTTTGTTTGTTTGGTTTGGTTGGGTAAGATGATCAAGTAGAATAGATAGAGTGAAGGAGTCTTCAAATCATTGGGCTATGGAGTCAATAAAAGTCATGGAAAGTTTCAACAATAAATCAGGGTGGATCACGGGGCAAATCTAGCATGGTCAGATAGATTCTCAAGGTTTTTGTGAAGTGAAATGAACATCAAGTTTGTGAAACAAAGTAAGGCAAAGGGAAATCAAGAATCCTTTGTCATGTACTTAAAACAAGGAGGACTTCAACACCATTTAACATAGAGAAGTAATCAATAGACAGGGAACACCAATAACTCTTTGATTCAACTTAAGGAAATAAGAATTTCAGACATACAATCCAATGAAATATAGAAGACGAGAAACTCATTTAACTTCTAGTGATTTCACCTTCAAGGTTAGAAAACATTCAAGATACGCATATAGCTTTAATCAAGAAGAGGGAATGCCTAAAAAACATTGATTATAGCTATGAAGATCTCAAAAATAATTATTCAAGCATGGACAAAGGGTATGATCGAAACATAGCCTTTTTGGAAAACCTAGACAATGGTACTTTGGAGAGAGCCCTCAAGAACAATGTTTAGAGACATCAAACAAGCAGGGCTAACCATAAATCATATTTGATACCTACTGTATTAAACCATTCATGAAATAAAAAATCTTGGGGGGTTTTGAGAGCAATTAAGAATTCTCTAAAATGGCCCAACAAAGGAAAACATATAGGTAGTGAAGAACAAACAGAGCTAAGGTGCCTTTGAAAACATTTCTTAGTCTAAATCCTTTGTCCTACTGCGATTTGGAAGGATGAAACACAATGATACATGAGAAAACAATAAATGAATAGAAGCACATCACCATTAACCAAGCTCAGGGATCCTGCAAGCAGCCTTCTCCATCATCAAATCAAGACAAGCCATTCACAAACTCCACAACACTAATTTCTTCTCCAATCTCCAAGAAAAACTATGTATTTCTCCAAAGAGTCATTAAATGCCAACCTTTTATAATGAAGCTCTCATGCTATATTTATCTAGAAAAGGAGGGAAAAAACCCTAACTAGGGTTTTAAAATGTCAAAATCATCCATAAATGCCATTTATGCCGAAGAGACCATGCAAGGCCCATGGCATAAATATCTCATGAAATAAATTCCAAAATAACTCCTAGCACCTAATTTTGGATTGATTTGCCTCAAAAAACATTAAAATATCATTTTTCAATTAATGAGTGTCTTTTATTGACTTTTGGACAAAAATGCCCAATTTGGTCTCAATGCACATCACCTTCCCGGGCAGAAAATAGGTCCACTTGCAGCCAGGTTTTGGTGCCCTTCCCAATGTTGTAATTTGATCCAAGATGGCCCATTGGAAATATGGCCAAGTCTAATTTCCAAATATACCATTGGTTTTCATATTGAGCTCCATTTATCTGTACAAAAAGAAAAATGTCCAAGACTTCTCTAGGCGCAACACCAAGTCTGAAAATGAGGCAGAAAGGTGAAAAATGAGGTGTTTTTTCTCCTTATGAGGGGTTTAAAATGCTCCAAATTCTTTGAAATTTGGTGAGAATAATGTACTAGTCATGAGGATTCCAAAAATTTAAATTTATCCCTCTGAAGATGCCTGAGATGAAAGCGTAGCGCCAGGGGTGCTATGCTTAAAGGCCTCCAAATTCACAAAAAACCAAAAATTATCAAAATTCTCTCAAATTTGGTGGATGTGTGCCTCATGGGTTTTGAGATACCTGTAGAGAATCTTGTGCCAAAATTCTAAGGTTAGCTTGGCCTTTTTCTTCTTTTAGTGCTTGGATCTTGGTTTGGGCATTCGTGAGTTTAGCCCTTGCAACTTGGTTTCTGCAGGCATAATGCTTGGTAATCCTCCTTTGGAGATCAAGATCCTGATTTTCTTTCTTAAATTTAGCCTCCAAATGTATATTGGCTCTTTCCAACCAAGGCTCCTAATCATGTGCTATCTCCATGGCCAACAACTCATCTAGAGGGAGCTGCTATCACTAGTACAAAATGGCTAATTAGTTACTAAAAAAATGACTAAATTTTTCATATAAACGACTATTTTTCGGTCAGTGACCAATAGTAGATAATTTACAGTATCTTATAACGCGACCAAATTTTGTTCATTTTTAGCTTACTCATTAATTGGTTATCTCAATTTTGTTGTCTAGTTGTATATTTGGTCATTAATTTACTCACTGATTTAGTCATTAATTTAGTCATTGATTTAATCGTTAATTTAGTCATTGATTTGGTCATTGATTTGGTCATTGATTTAGCCATTGATTTAATCTTTGATTTAGTCATTAATTGTCACAATTAATGACCAAATATATTACTATATGATCACCCGAGAAAACCAATTAATGACCAAAGAAATATGACCAAAATGTTGGTTGTGATATAAGATACTGTAAATTAGCTACTAATAGTCATATATATGCAAATTTTAGTCACTGTTTGAAACCAATTAATGACTGAAGAAATATGACTAAATTTTAGTCGTGTTATAAGATACTGTAAATTAGCTACTAATAGTCGTATATATGCAAAATTTAGTCGTCATTCGTCGTCACAAAATTTTCATTAGCAGTAGTCATTTATTCATTATATAAACGACTAATTTAGTAGTTTATATTCATTTCATTTACTTTCATTAATAATAATTATAAATGACTAATTTAGTCGTATATTCATTTTATTTATGTTCATCATTAATCAATATAAACTATTAATTTAGTAGTTTTAAATTGATTTTGTATTCATTATTAATCAACATAAATTATTTTGTATGATTTTAAAAATGTCATACAATGTGCATGTTCATCAAATATGAAAACACAAAGTCGCATATTTTAATTACAATACTAAACAATATCAAGTGTAACTATAAATAATTTCAACCACATAAATTATATTATATGAAATGTTAAAGTATTACAATATGATTTTCCAACTTAATATTGGTTGGACTACAATTTACACATGAAATGATGTTTCATCACTTCAAACATTATCGTTGTGTTTTCAAGGCATTGCAGGTGAATTCACCAACTCTGAAGACTTGACCATTAGTCTTTATATGTGTGTCTTATGCGGGATATTGGCTCTAAGAGTATCACCAGACCAGTTCTACTCTCTCTCTCTTTTTTCATTTATCGCTCCAATGTTATTGCTCCCCTCTTTTTTAAATTCATGCTTCTTACCATCAATACTGAGTTCATTCCCTGAAAACAAAAGAAGATACAATGCAGAGTGTAAAACATGAAAGACAATAACACTACAATATAAACTAAATTACACTATAAATAATTTATACAACATATACCTCAACATCAACAGTGTCAAAGCCATTTTTCTCCATACAAGTAAGAAACTCAAACAAATTATCTTCATTGGGGCGATAATTACCACTATAATGTGGCCAGATAACTTGTATAAACAAAGAAAATAAAATATCGCCATATATAGAAAAGAACACCTTAGTGACTTAATATTCAACTTTCAATTAAAGCTTAGAAACAATCATGTCAACTAAGTTATATGCTAAAAATCTCAAGCTGTAGATAACTTGTGAAAACAAATAATTTGAGGTGTCATGTTTAATCCCTGTCGTTTTATTCACAACATTTCATTTTCCAACACATGAACTTAGTCAAGTATATAAACAACATGTACTCAAATAACAACATGAAAGTAGCTTTTTGTGATAGCCATGAAAATATTTTAACACAAAGTAGTTATAAGGATTGCAATCAATATAGTGTAATACTAATTTCATCTTCAAGCTTTGGTTTTTGTTTAAATGGACATGGTACTAAGAATTTTCAATTTCATAGTTAAAAGACAAAAGAAAATCAAAATAAACGTCCTAAATAAAATCAAACAATAAAGAGAGGATATCATGGAATGGAAATTCCAATTATAAAAAAATTGGTTACCTGTCCACCGATGTCGTGTCTGGCATTCCTAAAGCATTTGCTTGCCCAAAATAACCATGAAGTGAAATAATCACAACATTAAAAACCATATGGATTCCTACCAGAAACATTTCCAAAGTCGATGGCTTAGGTGTCTAAGCGATCTCTAACAACGAATGAACCATATCCAAGACGTGATATGCATCGTCTCCCTATCCTTTTTCAAATCACATTTCCTATAACCTGCCCACTGCAGAGTCAAGTAACAATCAAACAAAGACATTGACATTTTTTTTTATCTTTTATATCTATAAAATTTGAATTTGATCTGTTTCATGAACATATTAATTCATATTTAAAGCCTTACTGACATATGAGAAAGTATCAATCAAATAGTACATCAGAAAAATCGACCTCAATGACGTCCTCAAACAATTTCTACAATATCAATATTTTTCTTGTTGTGATATCTTGGGTGGAAAAAAGAACATATCTACAAAATAAAAATGCATATATTCCTTATGGTCAAACTTTTTATATGGTTTATTCTTAAGCAGTTTTTTAAGATGTTCCTCCACCTTTACCAAAGTGAATTGTAGCTTGGTTAAACTGTGTATCCTTTCATTGAGCATCAATTTATGCAAGATAAATTTCACACATTATTCTTTCCCATTTCTCAACATGCTACATATGATAAATTGAAAGTCGCGTAAAACCAAGAGCAAATCCTATTCTAACCAAAACAAACAAACAAACGGTGTCTCTAATAAAACCTCATTATAATATTAGAAAATTAAAAGAGAGTGGACCATTTAAGTTGTTTGAATTTGCCTATTTTTGTTATGAAAGTGCTCGAGCTTCAAGAACCAACAAATGTGAGGGAAGTTGTAAATGTGAAAAAAATATGTTGACTTAATTTGTAGACTTCTTCAAAATCATGTGAATGATGCCATTTTCGGATGTGGTAAATCTCATAATAAGAAATGGCATGTATTCTAATAAATTACATCGCAATGACTACCACGGGCCTCCACGGGTTATAGGTCCTCAGTAGGTTAATCTTGATGATGAAAGAGAGATAGCAATGATAAGTATGGGTGGTCCTAGTTTGTATGGTGGATATCTTCAAACCAAGGTCGTCATCTCAATGAACCTAGGTTCTGACATGGTAAACATGGATCTAGTCTTCACCCCATTTCATTCCATCATACTTATTCAAGACTCGAGAGGACATAATGGTCCTTCGGCTTATAATAGGGTTTCTTTTGAGGTTATAAATAAAGCTTATCCAAATCAAATGGATTTTTGGGCTCCAAGAGATATAGATAATTTAAATGATAGCAATTATATGTTTTTTTCCTAAGATTCAAATGTAGGGATACATTTTGTGGATTTTACTAATAAATAGAATGAGAGAAATAATCCATGATGAGAACCTAATGGTCATTGTGATTAGGGAAATGCATGGAGATAATAAGACTATTTAGGTTCAAATCAAAGATGGTGTTGATTCTTGTAGCTCCTCAGTTGTTGGTAGTTTTTAAGGTAGGAATTTCAGTTCTTCAAGGGTGGGGTCCTTCAGCATAATTGCATCTACCTTGGTCATATCACCCAAAAGCAAAACATAATCAACAAAGAGTAAATATGTCAAGTTTAGGGAAAATCCTATTTGTATAGTTGCCAAGATTATAGTTCTTTTTGAATCTGTTATAACTTTATTGAGACCACCTACTCTATAGTAAAAAATGGCAGAGGAGCCATTAGTCATACCTACGCATGATCTCGTGTAGGCATGATAGAAGAATAGATTGAACCATTAATTAGAATTGCACATATATTGAGGAAAGACAATTCAGTATCTAGTTAACCAATTGCACATTCAACCCTATATGGATGAGTAGCCCTAAATAAGGCTAGTTTTCTCTATCATATGTCTTGGAAAGACAAACTAACATTGCTTGTAATTTTTTTGGTTTCATGTTATAAATTCATTCTTGGGAAACTCCTATTCTGTAATGGATTTGTTTCCCAGGAAGGATGCAAAATTGTTCTAATGACATGGAATTAGTTTAGTGAATTTTGACCCTACATGATCAAGGAACTCAAGAGTGTTGGTCGCATCAACAATAGCATCCTCGAATGAAAATAGTACAATCTCCAACCTAGAAACATCAAAATTATATATAGTTATAGTTCATAATTGCAAATGACCATAGATTGTAGCAGTCCTTAAATAAATTAAAACTTGAATAAGAAAAAACACAAAATTTCACATTACCCTTCAGTAAGATGTCCTTGATTTAGCAATAAAGGCTCAAAATTGCATAAATGTGTAAGTAGATTCCCCAGAAGATCAATTTCAACATCTTTCCTGAAAAAAAGAATATAATATCCAAAGCGAAACCATAGTTGAATGGAACAATGGTACTTTAAGGTCATCTACACAAAAATTTTCCTTCTTCAAATCTCTCACACTGGATGGTATGTCATGCAAAATTAAGAAAACATGAGGGAAACTTGTCAAATTCACTAAAAATACATAATAAAAATGCATAGAAGATTTGTAAAGGAATGCACGTGTAATATTCTTTGATTGCAATTTCATCCTTTTTCTTAATTTGAACCTCAATGAGTTGTGAACTCAAAGTTCTTTGAGAAGAATGTTCTTACAGTTGAAATTCATCATTTTCAGTCCTCCCACCTCTGTCACCTAATGAGTATGAATTATTAAACTCTCTTATGTCATTATCCCAAAAATTTCTTTCCTAGACACGTGATTTTGCAAATAGAGGCTTTTATGTGGCATAAGTCCTTGTCAAAATTTCATCTCTCATACCAACTGGCATCCAGTCATAACTGCAACTTGAAATCAGACCTGCACCTCTTTGTCTATTACTCAAGATGTGAATGGTGGAATATCTGCTAGAGCACTCTTAGCATATGGTACAGGTTGAGCCCTCCCTCTTATTCCCTTGACAAGACCTCCCTTAAGACCAAGTGGCCATCATCAGAAGATCTGAGTGTTGAAGGGCTTTGCATAGAATTATTTTCAAATTGAGCCCTATCCACAATTCAAGCATCTTGACTGGTGAATCCATGGTTACGTGATCCCATATGGGTTTGTGGCCCTTTAATCCCACCCATACGTGGAAGTGAACCCGTCTGTGCACTTGCCATGTAAGTTGGCATCACAGGTCCTCTCCCACCATGAACAAGTGGTTTCACAAGTCTCTGACCTGAATGTCCCATATTGGTACCTCGAGAGCGGCCTCCGTGTCCATGTAGTTCTTGCACAGCAGCTCGATGCACTTCCTCTATTTCCTTGGGGCCATCAACTTTCTTTCTTTGTTTCCATCCATTCCTCCTCGGATCAATCAGATCCTTCAACATAAACCTCAGCCTAGAGGGAAGCCCTTGGTTATTAGACATTTTTGTCATCTTGTCAAAGTAAGCATCAATATGTTCCTTGGCCTTTGAATGGTCAATCATATGAACAATAGTGCTCATCAGTTTGCACAAAGCTTCAACATTTTCCTCCTTTGGATGTTGAAATTCACCAATTAATTTCTTGATGCATGCATGCATAATTCTTTCTGTCAACATAATTTCTTTATAGAGCTCACCAATAAGCCTTATATTTCCTAGCATTCGTCATTGTGCTGCAACCTTCTTCTCCCGTCTTTCTTCTGTTGAAAGGACTTTTGCACCATGCTCTTCTTCTTTCTCAGCCTCTGCCTCTTGTATTTCATCCTTTTCAAATTCTTCCTGACATTTGTTCAAAATAACTCGCTTGAAAACAACCTTGTCATTATCTTCATATAATTCTTGTATTCCTACAGGAAGCTGAAAATTGATTTTTGCATACATTTCACAAAAAGCCAGATCCATCAAGGCTTTGTCAAATATTTGAATATTATACCATGAATACATTATGCAAAGTCAATGTTCACTTCTTTTAACTGTTCAAAAAGTTTCTCAAAGTTTTGTGGCATTAATTTATTAAGGATGGATTTAATGTGTCTTTATTTCAACTGATCGTCATTAGAAACCTTGCCCACTTCATCTCGATTCTTTGATATATGAAATGTGGGAAGAGAAGGTTGTGGAGGAGGAATCAAACCCTTCTTTGAACCAAAATCAAGCTGCCACCTATCAACATCAGAATTATTTCTCACTAGTCCAACTTGTGGTAGTGGTGCTTGCACATAAGGCCCTCCAAGAAGGATAACATTCATACTCATCTGTGTTGCACAGGTATTTCTTGCAAAGATAGTACTATAACCTTTGCCAGGTCAAAAAACAGCAGAGGAACCACTAAGATCCACATCCATCTGCATATCGTAGCCATCAAAAAAATCATCCACCGGCTTGGCCCATCTATCATCATCCAAACTGGCCATGAATGGATTGTAGCTAGTTTACTTTTTCCTGTTAATGGGCGTGAATCATTTGATATGCCAGTTTTTTTCTTTAAAGGTTGATGAAGAGTAGATGAAATGTTACCATATGACCCAGCTAGCATCGATGAGTAGAAATTCATTAGGTGTGAACCACTTAAAGAAACAGAACCTGAAAGTGGAGGTCTGTATGTAGGCAATCTTGCTAATGGAGAAATGGAATCTTTAATTGATGACACAACATCAAAGATCAAAGCAATGAAATAAAATCATTGTTGAAAGAAATATGAAAAAATTTCTCATTTTGTGGATATCAAATATGCTCCAAGTATGGGCACAAACATGAGAGTTGAATTTTCAACTCTCTAGGATCTTGTCAATTTGGTCAACCAAAAAGATGTCAAAAAACTAAATATTTTGGGGGACTCAAACTTGTTGTGGATTGAGTCTACGACAAAGTTAGCACAGTGGCCCCTCATTTGGCTCACATTTTTCAAGGTATCAAACAAGTCAACAAGAAGTTGGATTGGTTCTCTTGTGGCCATATATACCATGAACTCAATACCCTAGCAAACAAGCTCTCCAACTTATTCCACAAGTGCTAGAATACCAAGAGTATACGAATTATAATTTTGTGGGGGTTGTTGAATTCCATATCTATTTTTTTGTCTCGCTTATTACTATATTTTGTGATGATATATGTAAACGATCCAATGATATTATCTGAAAAGTGATAGAGATTTTTTTTTCCTTTTAAAAGCTTGCACAATATATAATTGGAACAAACTTTTATTACTAGAAATCAATCAATTACTTCTACATACCATTAAAAGTGGAAAAAGCTCTATAACCTTTGATCACCTTGAACATCAAGCACACTGAGAACCTTGAAAATGGGGTTCTAATAACATTTCCAAAGATCCAAAATTGACAAAGCACAATTTAATGAGTATTGATTAGTCAAAATTACCATGTGGATCAACTACTCATGTCGAAATGATGGTATATTGGATTAGGTGTGGGTTGCACTTGCATTTGAAAGAGTGAACACAACATGGATAAATAAAATTGACTACACTAGGAACCTCGACAATGGGGTTCTAATAACATGGAAAAAAATCCAAAATTGACAAAGTACAATTTAATGAGCATTGATTAGTCAACAGTACAATGTGGATCAACGACTCGTGTCGAAATGATGGTATATTGGACTAGGCAAGGGTTGCAATGGCATTGGAAAGAGTGAACACAACATGAATAAAGAGTCTCTTGGAGAAGGAATACAAGGAATCGCAGTCTTGGTTGCATATATAGGGATGGCCAAACAAGCAAGTAGAAGCATTTGCGACACCATAAAAATTGGCAACTCATTTTTTCTAAGAGACATCCAAAAGCGCATTTTTTTATAGGGAAAATGATTAAAATCCTCCTTTTGGAAAATGAATCCTTCACATTTGGGAAAATTTTCCATCTACATTTCCCATAGAGATATGTAGAGAAATGCTTCTTCAATTGTCCCCAAAAATGGGAAAAATAAAAAACCCTTTTGGGAAAATGCATTGCCCTCTATGTTTCACCGCATTTCCCAAAAGAGATATGTGGAAAAATGTTTCTTGGAGCATCCTACAATAAAAATACATCTTTGGAACATGGGAAACATGGAGGTGCCCCCTCCCGCCCTAAGGGACACATCCTCATAGAAAAATGGTTTTTTTCATTCATTTAGTGGCATTTCTGAGTCATCATTGCTCATTTGTTTATGAATACAAAGTTTATCATATACTGTTATGCTGAATGGTAAGAATGTGTCAAGTCCTATAAAAAGAGGAGCTGCTTCGGATAGAATCAAGGCCAAGGCCTCACAATTGGGATTAAACTTTCATAGTTACAATATAAGCATGTGGACAACAAGATAGTGGAAATTCATTATAATACAAAGACCTTACAAAACCATATTTTCTTGATGATCTAAGAGGCTTTGGTATTTCACCAAGCATTTCATATATTTTCATTTATTGGTAAGGTACATCTATAAGACCTCATTTATAGATACTTCCAAAAGTTTGCCTTGGAAAGATTACTTTTATTTTAACAATCAAAGAACTTCTATAACAATTGTTGTTGGCTAGTGTAAAAGCATAGCTATGAAAGAATGGAAAGGTGTTGTGGGCTATATCTAACATGAAAAAATCAAGAATTGAATAAGTAGGAAGTGATGTTATCCCAAATCATGGTGTAAACTGACCAGTATTAAAAATTTTCCACTTCATATCGTCACACTAGTGTGTTTGTAGCAAAAAATTGGTAATGTTGAAAGTATAACTACGGCAACGTAAAAGAAAATATCCACGGTGAAAAATTTTCAGTTTGAACCATAGATATGAATATAAAACACATTTTGGATAAGAAGTACATACTTTTTCAAATGTTGAGAAAAATTCCAAAAACTGCAATGTTGATCCAACATCATTTGACGAAAATTCTATGCCTGCAATCAACTGCATTGGCTTCCCTTGAGGAAAAATTATTTCATCCATCTCTTTCTTGTATTTGCATTTCTTCTTCTTCAAATTCACTTTTTCTTCACTAAAAATAAGATACAAAAATAGACTAATCATTGATCCCCTTGATATCTTGATCCATGACAGACTGGTTTTTGGTGGTTTGCACCATACACCATGGAATGCCACATATGCATTTAACACCAAATTTAACTTTTTTTACTAACTCCACTTTTACTCTAGAAAATATAGCACCAATTGAGTATCCCACATTATCCCCACATTATCACCACTTTTACACTACTATTTAAAAAATAAAGATGTTCCAAATCATTTACAAATAGTGGTGCTAATGTGAGGCTAAATGACCCGTCTTCTTGTAGTGTTACATGCATGACACTACATGCATGAAGAGAAGATGAATTTATTTATTACGGAAAAAATATATGTGTGGAAAAAATTATTGCATAAGCAATGGTAGTATGCATATTTTGATATATGTGCTAGAATTAATATGTGAACATATTTCCTAACAATTTTCACTAGCATGTTGGTATGTATAAATGCTACCTAGCTATTTCCAGAGACAAATTAAATGAGGATACTTGATTTTATAGGACTATATACTCAATGAATATGAAATAAATATATATATTCTGGCTTATCAAGAGTTTGACTCCTAGAGAAAAGGACATGCAATTTTAAATAAACGAGAACATGTTTCATAATGACCAATAATAAAATATTGGCCAAAACGTTTCTTTACTTTCAAGCTGAGGGATAAGACTGAAGTCTATAAAAATTAGGCATGTTTTTTTTTAAATAAGCTAAACGAAAAAAACCCAAATTTTTATTATATTTTTCCACTTCCATTACTTAAATAGATGCTGTGTTCTTAAAACCATCAACAACCTTTGCTTACAGACTTGCTTTAGGATCAATGAAAGAGGACCCTTACTAATTTCTTGCAAATATTACCAAACCTCAAATGATAATGATAAAGTCTAATGTTACTGTTGCACATGATATAGCGTACACACCATTGTTTGTTGTTGTGACAAGGGTTACTGTACAATCAACATTGTCTTAACTATCATTGACACTTCACTATCACTGTATGTCACTGTGCTGAATCTAATACATCATCCCATCATAGATTATAGACAGATAGAAGGTAATTACAATCACCTTCCTGATTCATTGTCTTGCCAATGTTTTTCTTCTACTGTCAGCCAATTGTCAATTTCAAGGATTCATTGCAATAACTTCCAATAAATATACAAGGTCAGCTAATTAAGCTTTTTCCCATATTCAATGGTGATGAAATTGTTGCACATATTCAAAACATCTTCAAACACTAAATGTTATTACTCTTCAAATCCTGAACTTCGGATTAGGTTTGAAACTCTTTAAGGTATCTCAAAATGTCTTCTCCAATGTGTGTCACAACAAAAACACTATCATATCATTGTCTTATATAAGACTACTGTTATTGCTATGTCACATATCTACTCAAGCCTATAAGGTATCTTGGTGTGAGGGATTCTGACATCAACATATGTAGTTGTCAAGTATAGTCTTTGTTGCTTATTAAGGTCAAGACTGTCATCAATCCAAAACCTTGCAAGGCCTTTTATATGCTACTTATGTCTAAAATAGATAAAAGGCTTACAGCATGAGAACTATGAATATTAGTCCTTTGTCTATTCATACTACCGCATACAGAGGAAGCCTTTGAAAAAATAATTATATTCCCAATAATGACATTATATTGAAGCCAACTTAAGCACAAAATTTTTCTTGAATACCTTGCATATTGCAGAGTTTTAATGTTTCAGAAACTATAATACATATGAATATACCTTTAAATATTTAGATTCAAACTCCAAAATTCTGAATCAATTGTTTGAATTATTCATCTTTATAATGGTGTTGGGTCGTAGATGACTTAATTGATGACCAACAAAGTGTAGAAAAATCGCGATTTAAAAGTGGTTGCAAACATATTAGTAAAACAATTATCCACAAATCTAAAATAGGTCATATGCCCTTGCCCTAACCGGAGATGACTGAAATGCTTTGAAGGAGTTGTAAACAATGTTTTGGGGAATGTTAAAATAGTCCGCAAGATAAAAGGATCGTTGGTGTAAGTTTTAAATACAAGCCATTCAAAAAGAAACTTCAAGACTTTCACGTCTTAACAACTCATCCTTGTTGATTAATTTGTAGCCCCAAGAGGATCTAAATAGCTCCTCACTTCACAAGATAGAAAATATGGTGAAATTTAAGGATTAGAGTGATATTCTACAAAGACAAGGGCTTATGCTACAATTATGGAAACGTCATCAACTGTTCATGCAATTTATTTTAGAGCCAAACTGTCAGTGAAATGTGATACCACCGAACCTTTCATGCTTAGTAATAAAATCCTAATGAGGGTTGAAATTATATAAAGAAAAATCTTTCAAACAAGCTTGAGTGGATCATTAACAACCCTTACTGTTCATCGATTTATATTAATCACAGAGACAAGGGTGTTGCTCAGAAATTATGCCGAAGGGAGTTATTTGAATTTGCATGGACAAGTCTTTTATATCACTCTTTCTAGTTTCTATAGCCCTAGTTCTTATGCATTGTTCAACAATGAACCTATTGGCCACAAAGGAAATCCTTGTATAAAAGACGATACCCTAAAGGGGACGAAAGTCTACTCCTTTGAATTATGAAACCAAACAAGATACTAAGAAATACACAGGAAATGAATGCAGAGATAAAGAATTTGCTTCAAAAATATTAAACAGGTTGTTAATGCTCGAAACTTACACAGATCAAGACCCTTCCTGTCGTAGATGGAAGAAGAAATTACTGCACATGCAGAGAGAGACGAAATTGTTTCCATGTTGTTGACTGATAGCTTTCCCTTGAGCCTGATATATTTCTCTCTGACTTGGGCTTGCCCTCACCTGTGCTCTGATACCATATTAAAATTAACATGTTCTTTGCATAGTACAGTTAGATCCATATGAGCCCAATTATCTATCCATAATTGAATCAAGCAAGTGAAGTCAACTAGGCTTATCGAGTGAACCAGGAAGATGTCCCTAGCAATGCAGACTAACTCATAATTCTTCGTATGAAGGGGCAAGGAATGGTAAGTCGACTTCTAAATTTCGAGAAAAGTCGCAACTCCTACAAGTGATGAATAACCCCAATCAAACTTGTTGATGTTCTACCCTAGTATCACTTCAATGCTATAATTTTATTAGGAACCCATGTTTTCATTGTTGTTTGAAAGATCTTATGATGTTTAGATCATTGCAGTTTATCCATTTTCACTTTCACTCGTTGGCAACCCAAAAGGGATTGATTTGCGATAAATTAAATCAACCACTACAATTATGATTTCCCTCATAATGGTGTTGGTGATTGAAAGTGTTTAATTCAAAATAAATTAAACCAAATACTAGCATTACGGTTTAACTTGCAGCAGTGCCAATGACCGGATATGTCTTTACTATGGAAAATGAAACTAGCTGCTACAATGGACAAAGATAAAGTTGGACACTGAAAAGGGAAGGTTGGCTTGGACAAAGATGAAGTTGAACACTGAAAAAAGAAGGTTGGCTTGGACAAAGATGAATTTGAACACTGAAAATATAAGGTTGGCTTGGGATATTATACCTATTTCTTACAAAGTTTATATAATCACGGTCTATCCATTTAAATTTTGCTCACAGCAGTGCTCGTGACCCTAGAATTGAACTCAATACCAACACCATGGTGGATATAGGTTTTAAACAAGAATGCAAGACCAGGGCATTGGGAAAGATTCGCATGTCATTGGTAGGAATTCAAATTATATGGAATTGTAGCGAGGCACTGGCATTGCAGGATCCCACTTAAAACTAGGTAAAGGTAGGAAATGAAACAAACCACAAAAGTTGGTGAAAATTAATTTTAACATCGACAAAAGAAAACGGTGAGCATATCCTTAATCCTCCATTGCATTTTGAAAGAATGCTAAATTCCCTTATAAATAATTGGAGGGAGTCTATCAATGGTTACAGTGACGGATAATAAATCAAGTATCCAATTCGTAGTGCGAAAGTATTAACAAGTGAAGGTTAAGAAATTACATGTTTTCAAAAGAAGGCCATATTTCAGACATGAATTGTTGGGGAGTGCAAGGAAGTTGGTAGTCCCCTATAATTAGAGCTGCTACTTCAAGTGGGGCTTTGACCAAGTGCTTCTCATCTCCTCTGCCATCCCACTACTTGCCAGACTTGGCCACTGCTTACCATACTTGGCCAAAAACTCCTTCATAACTTCATCCACAATGTTTTATGTGTCAAGCAACGTTCTGACAGTAACTTTGGTGGTCAAGGCATTAAAAAAAGAAAAAAAGAGTGTACTAAATATTTAGTATAAAAAAAAATCTTTAGTAACTTTACATAATCCCCGAGAGGCCCTGTGCTTTCATGAATAGCCATAAAATTTTGTGCGTCTTTACTTGCAATCACAATATTATCTTCAAGATTATCGTTTTCATTTTTTGTAATGCAAGGGGATTCTGTTGTATCTGACTTTGTCTCTTTGGCATTTACAATGTTACTTGCCAACTTCCCCTCTTCACAAAGAGCCTTTATTGGAAGATTTGTCTCAGCCTTGACCTTGATTTTCTCTTGGAATTACTTTTGGTATTTATTGATTTGCCATTCAAAGCACGTATATCAGATATCCTCTTCCCATCATTGTCAATATTACAATCCAGATTTCCCTCATTCAATTTGACCTCCATTTTTACCATATTAATTCTCTTATAATTCTTCCCCACCCTCAAAACTGGAATAGACTCTCCATGTGAATCAAGACCTTTGTCACTTATGGTTTTAGAGCTAGTACTTAATTTTTTTTCTTTTTTATGCTGTGAAATAGCTCTTGGAAGAGCAGAGGATTCATCTAATGGATTTTGCAACTCGCGAAATTTTGAAGGAGTGGAAGACTTTACCAATGGCTTTTCAGATTTCCTAGCCTTTAATGGAGACACTATAGGTGAACTATTTTGCTCCTTTAGAGGAGAACTTTCAGTGGCTTCCACAGAAGCCATGGAACTCTAAACAGGCTTCAATTTCTTGACAAGGTCTTTCACATCGACATTTTCAGAATGAATAGATTCCAAGAGACTGTTTAATGTGGAAACATTCAAAGAATTGACATGTTCCTGTGTCAAGACAAAAGAAACTATCAGAAATAAAACACTTGTGTGCAATGAGAGGAGAGAGACTAAGAAATAACATTGTAATGGATGGATTTATGGATGTAAACTAGTACGCAGCAGGTGGTATAGTAAACTAACCTTTTAAGCAAACACTTAGGGAAAATTTTTGTGTGCATGATTTCTTGCAACCAACATTCTTGCAAGACGCCATGAATTCCAGAGTCTTTTTCCAGCACTGTTACAATCTCAAGTGATGTGATCGGAATAAAAAATCATTGTGAATGTGCTTCTTATGTCTAGAATTTGTTCTTATTTCAAAACTACGGATAGGTACACGTGTCTACATCATATTGGCGAGCTTTTTAGCAATAATTCTACTTCAAATTGTTATCAAGATTTGGGTGGAAGAAATGAAGCGTAAGATATTTGGATTGTCTCTTTTGTGTTTTTTTGGTAAATCTAGTTGGGAAGGATAAAATTTCCTTGTAGATATTATTTTTAGAATTGAGTTGACTTTCCCACCCAAAAAAATTGGAAATATCAAACCACAAAATTAATATCAATCATTTCATTCGACTGCAGGTTGTGCCGTTGGAGGAGCTGCGCTGCTAGTGCTACTGTCCCTAATTTATTATCATCTGAAGAAAAGAAAATATGCGCTGTTAATTTATTATCATCTGAAGAACAAGAAACCTACATCGTTGGAGGAGCTGGGCTGCTAGCGCTACTGTCCCTAATTTATTATCATCTGAAGAATAGAAAACCTCCTCATAATGGCATTGTTTCTAGATATTTTCCTGGGCGTGAGATGGGAAATTTGCCTATATTCTCTTACAAAGAACTTCCTCAGTCTACAAATTTCTTCCAAGAGGAGAATTAACTTGGGGTTGAAAGGTTCGGGTCAATGTATATCGGTAAAATTTGTGACAGACGAATTGTTACTATAAAGAGACTATATCAGGAATAAAAGGAATTGCAGATCAACTATGGTTTAGTTTCCTTTGGAGAAGTTCACAAAGAAGAAACCTTTCATGGAGTTGCCTATGGAGAAATCCTTAAGGAATAACGTTGGTATTTTCACAGTGTGCTCAAACAATTACATATAATAACAAATCATCTTTTCAAAGAAGCCTTTGTATTTCAAGAAGTTCAAAGAATTGAATAAAATAGGAGATCGACTCTTTTCATTCTGTGTTCAAAGAAATAAATATAGCATATCAGCTTTCCAAATAACATTCAACTATGGTGTAGTTCCCTTTTCATTCTTTCATGGAGTTTCTTATGGATAAATTTCCTTTTCCAGCCTGAATTGCTGGGGTTTCGTCAAAGATGCATTGTAGAGAGCGTAATTTGACTGAATCTTGATGCTAGCCTAAGAAAAATAGACGTGAAGGTCGAGTGTGCTTATCATTATGAAGGGGAGATCGAATTGTAGACAAATGATTTTGTTTGTGATTTGGTTGACTTGTAGAGAAATGATGAAATTGACCACGGATATCCAAACTTGGCGAGCTTCAAAGCGAAACATTCCATGTTGATCGCATAAATTAAAATGCAAATACTTGAACTTAATATGGTCAGAATATGGCTCAACGCCTACAATATAAGGGTGGTTTGATAGCAGATGAAAATAATAAAGCGACCCAGTGATGGAATGATGTAGAAAACGGAGAATCGAAGAAGAATCTTCCCCAAAACTACATGTTATGGAAGTTTTTTAATATATTTCAGGAATTTCGTTCATATTCATTAAAATGCTACTAATTTTGGACAGAACCCTATTAGTCACTTTAGCTCCATGTCTGAAGAAGTAATGTTGGAAACATTTGCACCATACCCATGTTCAAGAATATTGTGGCTAGCGATATCTGAACTAAATATCCAAAAATGGAAAACAATTTGAATGTGAAATTTAAATAAATTTCTTACTTGCAAGATCCTTCGGCATTTCAGTGCAAAATGGAAATATTCTTCGACAGCTACTGATACTTGAGTCTTGCAATAACTTCAACTGCAAACTTGAAGAAAGTGTCTGCACATCAATACAAACTCATTAAAACCCCACTACAGCAATAATAAAAAAAATAAGTGTCCAAAATATTCGTGTTGAAACATTTTACAGGATCCACTATTTCTATGATGAAAAGGGTATTTTCAGAACAAACCCCACCATTTTACAGAGCCCACTATTTCTATGATGAAAAGGGTATTCTCTGAACAAACCCCACCATTCTCTTGAGCAGAAACTTTGACATACATCTCATTTTTAGTTTCGCACTATTAAGGGTTTCAGAATGCGAAATTTCTGAAACAACTTTGGAAATGTCAGACGACGAACCTAAAGGAGGAGTCAAGGGCAATGCCACCACGATCTCCAGATCTGAGCAGAGTGATGGTGAATCAGGATTTTCGTTCTCCAGATGGGTATTCTCATCCGATAGCTTCTTCATGCTTTCTGCGGGAGAAGAAGGGCACCTGCTCGTGCGGAGTTCAATGCCATTTCGGTGGGTTCTCTTATTTCTTTGGCAGAGGGTCAACAAATCTGCCGTCCTCTTGTATCCACCATTGTTGAGCCTTTGCAAGCGATTTGGTAGCGGTTTTTCTCATTTCTCATAACAGCTTGTGAGACCCACTGTGGGTAAGCCTGGGGAGTTTTTCCATTGGCGGCAGAAGGCTGCGAGGGAGCGATTGAATGAATGAAGAGGGTAGTTGTGCGAAGGTGACTACATATATTGCAGGGGTGGGAATATTTTGGAGGAAAGTTGGCACCAATTACAATTCAAAAAATTCAATTCTTCTCCACCAAAGTTCAAATCGTCCCACCAACTCTTTTTCTAAACGACAATTGTGAAACCGCTCATTTCCAGCTATTTATTTAAAATAAAATTAATGCATCCATCGACAATTGTGAAACCGCTCATTTCCAGCTATTTATTTAAAATAAAATTAATGCAGCCATCAAAAATTGGTGTCTCATATTACTAATGATATGAGTTGCTTTTAAATTTCTTTTAAAGTAGCCAAACATGTCTTTATAGAGTGGAAGAAAGTCAGATTTATAGAGTGGAAGAAAGTTAGAAATGTTATACTCTCTAAATTCTATAGAGTGAGTTATCAGTACACAAACAACAAAGAATTTAATATTATATAGCCATGATATATATTATTTAATTTGAAGTTAAATAATATATAAAATATTTTGTGTTTTTCTCCAAGGTGCATGTTGGTTTCTATCATATGGTGTGTGTTGTTGTTGTTTTTTTTTTAATTTCCAAACTTTTTCTATTAGAAGGCTGTTAGGTATATTTTTTAAACTATTCATTTTGTAAATATAATTAAGATTATTAATATTATGCCACACTTTATCATGATGTAAATATTCTTTCAACTATATGTATTGTTGAAATTGAAGGGGGAAATCTATTGAATCTCGACATCTAAAAGAGAAACTTCATTGAGGGAAAGTTGTGAGGGGATTGGGAAAATTTTCTATTTAACTAAATTAATTAATAAAGGGATAGACTTGAGGAATAAGGAAGGAGGAGTACAAGAACTTATGTGAAGAAATAGAGAGAAAGTGAAGATTAAATAATAATGCAAAGGGAACAAGAGGAGAACCATGGAGAGTTGTTTACCATAGAAGCATCGTAACCTGTGAATTGGGTGCACAAAACCTTTCCACACTTGAGTGTAAGGAAGCGATACGCAATGGAAGGCACTATGAAGCCTCTTGAGTTAGGGGCACTTGGTGTGGAGGTAAACACTAAAGTGAATGGGGATTGGCAGTCAATGAGGGGTTTCACCAAGTTCGGGGACCTGAAATAATTCTGAAAATTTGTTTAACTGAAGAAAATAAGGCATAATTGGAGAAGGGAAGAACTAAAGGTAGCGCTCATTTTTTGTTATGAAGGTTTTACATGGCCCTATTTGTTGTGTTTTGAGGCCCTGACTTAGCATTGAAGTGTAATTATTTAACCATATCGAAGGAGAGTGGCCCTAACCATGAGTAGTGTAACAAACCCTCCTACTCCCTTGGGTTATTCTTGGGTAGTGGAAGGTGTTACTTTAAAATTAACCGAATCTCCAAGGTATATTATGAAAATGGGGTCACAAAAATCATATTTTCTGAAACTCCTTGAAACCCAAAACCAATGCACCATCTTGTTCGATTAAACCAAATGTGGTGTAATCGTCTGTAATGGTGGTTGATTATACAAGGAATGGATTTTACGAGGCACTGGATTTTTAATGTGATATGAAAAAAAACAAGTACCAAACCGTGACCAAACCTAACCATTTCACACTCACCAATGTTCTGTCTGCATGTGCTAATTTGGTAAATTTGGAACATGGAAAAGGAGTCTTGTTTTGTGATCACCTCCCATGAGGATTCACCAACAACTCATCCAATTATGCTAGTATAAAAAGTCTCAGGTTCTCGGCAGCGAAAAGGAACATAATGCATGCGCCCTCAATCTCTTTTACATACTTGCAGCTCTCCTCCCAACCCAAATCCACTAGTGTTGTGTGTTCACTTTGCCCTGAATCTTGTGCAAACATCCTGAGGTAAGGAACTGTTGCACCAAGGTATGGATCCATTATGTGTCATATCCACTGAAGGAGAACATGCTCGAAACAATAGGTAAATTCTCACAACCATCCCTTTGTGGGATGTTGAGAACTCCAGAATGCCACATGCTCATTAATGAAATCTATAAATTGAGAACTTTCGTACAAGACTTGAAGTCATACTGAACTTGAACCAAAAGGCTCAGGATCTGGGTAGCACAAAGGAACATCTACAATATGATTTTTACTATTCTCATCTAGATCATTTTTCATGGATATCTTCTGGAGTTGAAATGCATATTCCAGGTTCCATAGAACATCTCCCATGGAAGGCCTGTCGAAGCCCATCTCTTCCAAGAACTTTTCGGTAGTCTACCTAAATATTTTCAGATAACCAAGGTTGATGGTCCCAACAAGGTGAGGGTCAATGATTTTTTCAAGCTTGCCATTTTCTGCCAGTGTGTTTCCCTTGCACACAAGAACTCCAGTAACTCTACTCCAAAATAATACACATCAGATTTCTCTGTCAGTTGCTTCCTTTTGAAGTATTCAGGATCAAGTTACCCAAGGGACAAAACTACCTTTGGATCCATTCTTTGAATGTCCAAAGTCTGCCACCTTTTCCCGTGAGCCTGTTATTTAGATAACAACAGAGGATTCACGACAAGGGAATTAGAGTACATTGACCATATATTGGAGCTTCATTGGCATCTTTCCAGTCAAACAATTTTCCAACAAGTCGAGGGAATCTAAATTGGCGCAGTTGAAAATGAAAGGAAAGAGTGTTCTATCGAGGCCAAATCCCACGATGCTAAGCTTGAAAACCCTCTCATTATCGCAAGCCACGCCTTCGAGCTCCAAGATGGTGATGTTGTAAGGGTTTGATCTTGTCTCCAATTCACAGTCACACCTTTGAGCTCTAAGATTGTGAAATTGTAGGGGTTTGTATCTTATCTATAGTCCACTGCATGAGCTTGGGTACATAAACCTGGCACCATGTCAGGTTAAGGGGCATTATGAGTATTTGACAAATAAATCTGGATAGAGAAATGAAATTCTTGAGATATTAGCTATCATACATATTTGGTTTCCTATATCAATGTACCAAAGTCATCATTCCACCAAAAGGAGCCTTCTTCCCATCTGGCATTGGGAGGTGTCTTTGTGCTTCCCTGTGGTGGTGGGAGACGACATTTGGCTCCTTCGCTGGTGGTGTTTGTTTTCTATAGTGGGGGGTCTAGTCTCTGGACTCTGCACATGGCAGGGTTCCTCGACCTTAGCGAATTATGAAGCCCTCGGTGTGGTGTGGGTGTTCTCCCTCCCTTGTCATCCATGGCCCTGCGGGGGTGCCATTCTCACAAAATTATCATGGTGGCTCCACACCAAGGTGGAAAGAATGTGGGGGCATGTGTGACTTGCTAGTGTGGGTGTGCATGGGGGCCGTGGAGGAGGTAAGCGGGGGGATAGCAAAGGTGGGGGTTTGAGGGTTCAAAAGCAGAGTCGTCGGGGCAGAGGAGGCTATGGTGGCAAGGGGAATTATGGGTTTGATTGATCTGAGGTAAATGAGGGGCAAGTTATCCAACATTGTTGCCTATAAAACTGTCGTGCACTTATCAACAACCTGATGGAAAGAGTGGACACAACTGAGATATTTTGTCGTGAGGAGCATGCAGAGTAGATGGAAACATTGGACCGAATGCAATATTTACAATGCCAAGTCTCTCCGACTGGTATTGGTTTGGAGAGGCCAGAATCAACTCACTAGAAAAGTAGAAAAGTTGGAGACTTGGTTGGTGCACTTTGAAGGGCATGGTCAATGTGACTTTTATCCTCCACCACATCTAGGAACAACCCCGGACAACCCTGCATCCATCATGTTGGATGAATATTATGCTATTTGGTGTTATTTATGTTTTATATGTGTTTTATTTCCTCTAGCCCAATCTTTTATGGACAATGTGCCTAGTCCCTCTTTTGTATTTTTTTGCATCTGGTGTAATTTTGTCAACAAACCAAGTCGAGGTGAGACCACCTATTTTGTAACTAGCTATCTGTAATCCTTTTTTCCTACATGAATAACATTGACTTACAAAAAAAAAAGGTTCATACATCATTAAAAAATTAATTAATTTTCATACTTAAATTATTAAATTTTCATACCTACATTCGGGGACTCTATGAACATCATTAAATGGTTCAATGAAACACATAGATGCCAAAATTTCATTTTATCTACTTTGCTTGATGAGGTAAATATTGTAAAAGCCTATTTTAACCAGATATTTTCTTTTCATATTTATAGGGAACGAAATAGTGAAGCAGACCTCCTATCTAAGGAGGGTGCTCGTCAAGATATAGGGCATTGGGGCGCTATAGCGGTTGAAGGAGGTCAGATCCGAGGGATCGAACAACCTCTTTTTTCCCGCTAATTTCTAGTCACTCTTACTTCCTGCTCCTAATTTTTTGTTCATAATATACTTTCTGTTTTTGTAAATTCCTGTTTGATACTATCTGAATATGTCTATACTTTTTGTCATTTTTTTGGATTGTTTTCCTCATTAAGGAGATCCCGGAGACTGGTCTTTTCTCTTCTTAAAACATTATGCCTTTGAAAACTTTGAAAATTGGAATGGTGTCTACCACCCAATTTGTCATCCTTTTGATGATTTCAAACATATATAGTCTGCTTTCATCCCTGTTTCAGGTTCTTCCACAAGAAAGTGGAAGCCTGGGGGGTGAACGAGACGTCATTTAAAATGTTTGTTTTTTTTTACAAAGTTGAGAGGATTGATAGATACATCTCCTCATCAGTTGCACTTCATTTTTTCCTTTGTTTCAAAATAAAGGAAAAACGCAGTTCTTTGAATGCTTATGGATATACTATGTAACCTTCTACTTAATCAATAGATGGGTTCGATTTTTTCTTTAGAAAAAAAATAAATTTTCATACCTATTTACTAAATTGGTCTATAAATATATATTTTAGGTTTATCTATTTAGTATTTATCAAATGTAAATATGACAATTTAATACTATATTTAAATGAAATCACATGTTTAACATAAGAAATGTTATATTTATCTATTTATTGAATGTAAATATGAATATTTAACCTTATATTTAAAACAACTCACACTTTTAACACAAATCAATGAAGTTTAAAAATTAAACTTTATGGCTAAATATTAAATATAAATATAAATATTATTTGGCTATCTAATTAATATTACCTTTACTAAAATTATAATGAAGGCGTTAGTGTAAAGTTGATAGACGATACATGCAATTATGTTAACTGTAGATGAATCTGTCTACACTGTTAAACTTTAGAGACAAAAGGGTATTCATAATTTTAACATTGTAAATTCAGAGACCTCTTTGTCTCTAAATTTTAACAGTGCAAATGGATTCAGAGACACCTATAGTGAAATGTAACACTTTGGTACCAAAAGTGAAATTTTCCATATATGGAGTGACACAATTAAAAATTACTGACATAAATGACTAATTCATATACTTGTTGTACTTGTTATTTGGGCACCATATTTTTATTCTTGGACTATAATAGTCATTTACATTAATCATTATTAATTTTGTCACTTATTGTGTAGTCATATATTTTAATCCTAGACTAAATTAGTCATTTAAGTTAGTCGCTTTTACTTTAGTCACTTATTATCTAGTCATATATTTTATCCCTAGACTAAATTAGTCGTTTAAGTTAGTCGCTTTTAGTTTAGTCACTTATTATCTATTCGTATATTTTATTCCAAGACTAAATTAGTCATTTAAGTTAGTCATTTTTAGTTTGGTCACTTAAAATTTCTTAAATTTAGTAGTAATTCACTTGAAATCATTGCGATGACTAACATTTTTAGTCACCTAGTCATTAATTTCATCATTTTTTACTAGTGTATGCTAAGGTTGATTCTTGTTCCCTTTGTTTTTCCAATGCCTTCTTCAACCCCATGGTTCTAGGTCTCCTCCTAGACTTTCCTTCTTCATCCTCACTCTCTTCATAAGTTCCCATAAACTCTTCTAGCTTTACCTGTGCCCTTTGGGCTTCTTTCCGAGCCTTAATGGCTCTAGCCTCATAAATAGCAATTTGTGCTCCTAGCCGCCTGTTCTCCATGTCAAGGGCATCATTTACACTCTTGGCCCTATTCATATTTGCTTGAAGGTCTTCAATGAGGGCATTTTTTTTCTGGATGAGAAAGTTTGAGATCCTTGCTTCATTCTCCTCATCACTGTCCACCTGAATGATTTCAAACTCCCTCTCAACCTCATGATCTGCTTCTTCTTCCTTTACCTTTTGTTTGTCTTTGTCTAGTGGCTGAGCTAAGGTGGATGGCATGTCACTTGCCTTTTGGAGGCAGCAAACACAAGCCTTGGCCCTCTTTGGTAGGTCAATGAAAAGGTGTACTTGTGGTCTTCTTGGTGTCTTGATCATGGTTTTGATCCTTGCTATTGTCATCAAACTCTTCATTTAAATCATTAGTATCATAAATCATCATGTTTTATGCTTCCTCATTGTCCTCTTTTTTCTCAACATCATCACCACTCTCAACCTCTTCATTGATTTTTGCATTGTCATTTTTTTCTTCATCAAAGCTGCTTACCTCTTCATTGCTATGATCTTCAATTAGACTATCAGCCCCTTCATTTCCTTCATTATTTTCATGGTTGTCATTATCCTCTTCTTCATTTTTTGCACAATCATCATCTTCATTTTGTTCATCATTTAAGCTACTTGCCTCTCCAATGCTGTGATCTTTATTTTCATCATCACCCTCTTCAATTTTTCCACTGTCTTCATGACTGTCATGAATGTTGTCATGACTGTCATGACTATTTTCTTCTTTGTTGTCCTGTTCATCACTGAGGCTTGCTTCATGGGTGTCATTGCTGCCTTTAGTTTCTGCATTGTCCTCAATGTTTTCATCTTTATCTATGCTGCCTTTAGCTTCTGCACTTTCCTCACTATCATCATCTTTATCATTTTCATCCTCTTCCATATCTTCTTCTTCGTGGCTGACTTCTTCTTCATCACTGCTCAATTTTTTTTCACTCTCATCTTCCTCATCTTCTTCATTGTCATCCTCTTCCTTTGTTTCCATGTTCTCTGCCTCTTGCTGGCTCAACTCATCATTTTCTGTCTCTTCATCACTTTCTGCCTCTCTGTCACTTTCTGCCTCTTTGTCACTATTTTTCTTACTGCCCTTTTCTTCATTATTTTCCTATGTCTCTTCTTGATCATCCTCCTCTGCCTCTTCATCATTTTCTTCCTCTTCATCATTTTATTCCTCTTCCTCATCATTTGTCTCTTCTTCATCATTTTCCTCTTCTTCTTCATCATTTGTCTCTTCCTCCTCATCCTCTACCTCTTCTTGATTTTATGCTTTAGGAGAAGGTGAGGAAGGGAGGTTTTCTTGAGGGGAGGATTCATGTGTAGATAATGAGTCATGGTCAGTGGGGGGTGATGGAGGAGTGGAGGGAGGTGGGTGAGATGATGAGGTTGTGGGCTTGTGAATATATCATGAGCTATGAACACATCCCAAAGTATGCCTTTTTGCTCGAACTGATGTAGTAACACCATCTTGATCAAGGAGTGGTGGAACAAACTATGCATTTGCTGTGTGTAACTCCTCCTTCGGACAACAGAAGACATCTTGTCTATAATACTATACAAGTAATAGGGCAAATGAAGCATCTTGACCCTAGTGAAATGCATGAGTAATCTGACATGGTAGGAGTAGAGCCTATAGTATCTCCCCTCACAGGTAAAATATTTCATGATGACCTACATTAGGGGTGCATACCACTCTAGTAAGTGTGAGAAAGGGAAAATAGACTTGCAGCCCTCTTTATACCTAGGCTTGAGGAAAGGCTCATAGAAACTCATGTCCAACTTTTCCCTTTTGAACCATTTCTCCCCAACATCAGGAAGTCCAATAGCTTGAGCAATGGTATTTGATGATAGCTCAAATTTTAGCCTTGCAAGGCTTGAATGTTTGTTGTGTAGGTTGAGGAAAAGCAACCTAGTGAGTTCAGGGAAAACACCCCACATTTTGAAAGTAGGTAAAAATCATGGGGGAAGAAGTAATCTCCAGTGTGTCTTGGGGCTAAAATTTGTTAACCTTCCCACCCTTGTGCTTTGGAATCATAGGCATTTGACCTCCTTCACTCGTCATACTTCCTTATTCTCCTGACATGATGACTAAGGCTACCTTTAGACAAAATCAGGCCTTCTTGTAAAACTGAGGTAGGAGGAGTGAAATGAGATGGCGGTGAGGGCAGCTCTTGCAAACAAGTGAGATGGAGGTGGACTTATGACTGATTTGTTTTGAGTTTGAAGGAGGGCTCAACTTGAACTGATTGCAGCTACCCTAATTCACACTCCCCTTAAGTGATAACTTTTGTTTGGAGGTAAAAGGAGGGCTTCTCTAAGAGAAAATAGGGCTTCTATCTTTTAGGTTTGTGACCAATTTATTTAACCATTAAAGCAACAAACCACTTGGAGGAGGGGAAAAAATGTCAACTTACCAATTTATTGATTCTTTTGCAGGTTCTTAGAAGTGGCTTGGAGGGGTAATTTTCATCATTTCTGGCAATTTTGCAAGCAAAAGAGGCCTTTTTCCCTAAGCGCAGTGTCGGGAAGAAACCTGGGCGAGTTGGGTTCTCCTGGACGCAGCGCTGCTTGTGTGCAATCCTGCCGAGCTCCTGGGCGCAGTGCTGCACGAGTCGTGTAGGCTTTCCTATCTCCTGGGCACATCGCCGAGCATAAATGGGCCTATCGGGTTGCTTTAAGTGCAACGCTGCCCGCGTGCAGGCCTGCCGGTGTCTTTCTGTCGAGTGAAACTGGGTGAACGCGTAGCACCCACCTCTAAGCACAACGCACTCTGTTCTAGGCACAACACAGTGTAAATTTACACTTCAATTTCTCCTCTACACGCAATGCCATATGCCCTAGGCGTAGCGCTTGCTCCAAAGCGCAGTGCTGGTAAACTTGCCTAGATTTTCTTGAAACTTAGAAAATTTTCTCCCTTGAATTCTTTTTTGATCTTTTCAACAGTAAGATGAGATCGGAGGAAAACAAAGAGGCCCTTTATACCCTTTTAGGAAAATAAATTAAAATTAAAAACCCACTTTGCTAAGGTCTCAGTCCTCTGTTTCACTTTTACTGATTTATCATTTTGAGATTTTTTCAGCAAGTGGCTAAAAGCATTCAAGTGGTCTTTTCTCCTTTCTAACCATTTCCTTTTTAGTTTTTCAGATAGCTGACATGATGGATTTTGACCTCTTTTGACCTGTTTGTGTATTTATCACTCTTCTCTTACACATTTTGTCATATCAAAACCCTAAAATTGCCTTCTCTATTATTTGAAATCTAACACATATCTTTAGCTCATTTAGTAAGGGTAAGCTCTTTTAAAATGTTTTTGAGGGACCTGTCCTTACCCTAACACTGTCAAAACCTTTATGTTTTATCTTGGAGATCAAAATGCCTTTGTTATGAGAGGTGACTGAGAAACATGTCTTCATTCTTTTCATTTGATCCTTAGGCATGCTAAATTCATCTTTTGCCACTTCTGTTTTGTTGCAAGTGCCATGACATACTAATTTTTCCCTCTTTCTGATGTTTCTTGGTGTTTGACACATTCAATCACATAACGGTAAACTAATGCTCAACTTGGTCTTCCATCTGGGAGCTTAATCCTATGCCTTATTCCTTTGTTCATTTGAGGGAAAATGACTGAAAATGAAGGCTAGACCTTCTTTACACTGATACTCTTTCATGCTTTCCCTTTGAGACAATGGAATACTTACTTTGAAGAACCTTAGAATGACACACACAATAGTCCCTTGAAATATTCTTCTGCTGGCAATGATGGAGGCCTATCATTGTCACTTTATCTCCCTTGACTATATTTCCAAAACCTTGGGCTTATGGCACTAGTAAAAAATGATGAAATTAATGACCAGGTGACTAAGGGCTGCTTGAGAAGAAATTTTAGTGTTGTCTTCTAAGTTCTCTATAGCCCTTTCAATTTCACTCATTTATGTTCAGTTCACCTCACCTTTTTCCTTTCTTCATTTATAACTTTTAAAAATCTTCAATTCATGCTTGGTTGTGCTGGTGTGCCTTTATCCTTATGATTTTCTGCATTGGCTTTGCTTTGCATACTGCTGGTCCAATCAGTCCTAGAAACCCTGATTTTCCTTGAACATAGGTTGCTTCCTCTTCCATTTTATTGTGTATATCTTCTAATGAGGTGCAGGCCTCTTACCTTACCTAATTTTCTGCTGATAGGCACCTTCACACTCCTGCAGAAATTTCAAAATGGATAGCTGTCCTTTTGCAGAATTTTGTCCTTGGCAAAGCAGTCCTCCTTGAAGTTCTTCTTGAGCTAACTTGGACAAACAGGTGTTGATCCTTTTCCCATTTTAATTCAGCTTTCTAGCTCATGGAACATAGTGATTTTGAACACCAAAGATAATCCTACAACTTATGATACCCTAGTGACCTAGTGGAAAGCTCTTTGACTTGGTCTTTGACTGAAAGTTTGGCTTAAGGTCTTCAAGTATGACAAACAGAGTTTTTGACAAACTAGTGTATCGAAGATCCAAATTCCAATGTACTTGATTTATCTAAAGAGCCTACAGAGATTTCTTTAAGACCATCAGTGCTTGAGGCATTTGATGAACATGAGAAAGGGTAGATTGTTTGGCAATATTAGATGGAAAGTGGAAGGGTTAAGCATAGGCAAAACAGAGTACTGAGGTTGTGGGTGTGAAAATGAGACAAAGATGAGTGGAATAAGCCCATGAGGGGTCTTCTAGGAGTGATAGGGTAATCCAGGAATGACAAAGTAGTAAAATAGTGAAAATTTTATCTTAAGGATAATGAAAACAGTGAGATTTCTAAAACTTACAATATTCATGAATCTTATTTTTAAAAATCTAGTACAAGTATTTAGTTATCTATAAATAGAAAAAAATACTGATAACTAACAAGTGTCATATGCATTTTTATGTTGATGTTAATAATAACATTTTAATATGATGTTTAAAAGTTAATGAAATAACTTAATAAAAACCATCCTACCTTGATGGTTTAAACAAATAGGAGAAAACCAAGAAGAGTTAAATAGCACACTCTCTTCTTCTTTTTACTTTTAATTTTTGAAAAAAACAATTATTTTTAGATTTTTAAATGAGATATTAATCCTGATATGCAAAAAGGTTGTTCGAGTTTGCAACGTTCACGTTGTTTGTGTGGTGGTTTGTGTGGTGGTTGGAGAGGTGATCGGAGACAAGAAGCTGAAGTTCATGAATATGATGAAATACACTTTTAAAATAAAAATAAGATATATATCAGATTGTGAATTAGGATTCGAATTTGAAAATGAAACAAAACGTTTTGATCGTTGCATTAACATCTTCAACAAAGAATGTAACGATTATGATAAATTTTTAAGCATGCCCACAATTTGTCAAAATGTTTTGATTACATCATTATTCACTTTTAACCATTTTAATATGGTGTGTCAAAGTTAACGAAATGGCTTAATAAAAACCATCGTACCTTAATGGTTTAAACAAATAGGAGAAAACACAAAAGAGTTGGATAGCCCTTTTGTTTTTATTTTATTTTTTTAATAATTTTAATTTTGAATTTTTTATTTTTTTTAAACGAGATATTAATCCTTAAATGCAAAAAGGTTGTTCGAGTTTGCAACGTCCACGTTGTATGTGGGGTTGTTCTAACTACACTGTGTTGGAGAGGTGATGGGAGAAGAAGTTGAAGTTCATGAATATGATGAAGTACGCTTTTAAAATAAAAATAATATATATCAGATAGGATGCGAATTTGAAAATGACACAAAATGTTTTGATCATTGGATTAACATATTCAACAAAGAATGTACCAATATTTGTTACCATGTCCACATTTTGTCAAAATGTTTTGATTACAGCACTATTCACTTTTAACTTTGTTTTTTTTTTTTTTTTTTTTTTAAATGGCACCAATTATGAGAAATTTTTAAGAATAAAGACGATCTGTCAAATTCTATGCATGTATCAAATTTTAACTTGTGACTCTTTCCTAGGATTAGAGGGAATGATGATATTTTTTAAATGAAAAGAATTGTTTTTTGAAAAAAATTTAGATTTTTTTGATAAAACTTAATGGAAAAAAATGATGTGAAATTTTTATTTCTATTATTTAAATTAGTTTATTTTTATCCTGAAAAATCCCTAATATTCTTTAATTGTGCACTTTCCTAACCCATTTAAAAAAAAATTGTACAAACAAAAAAAACTTCAAAAAAAAATCACTCTTAAAAAAATCTCATAAAAGTGAACCTTCTTATGAACCTTCGAACTGACACCATGTGGCTCAACCAATGCTTACGTGAAGGTGCAGGATTCTTCAATTTCATGATCAGATTCATCCACTCTCTGTGCCACTTCATAACTGCTGCTTTATTCTAAAACTTCATGATCAGATTCACCGACTCTCTGCCACCTTATAACTAATGGTCAACGTTCGAAATGTATTAATTCAGAAAGGGTGTAGTTTAATTCAGAGTTGTTTTTGGTGTGATATTTTGAAGTTTTAGGTGCTTGAATTTCGGTGAAAATTTTTGAGGTAAAATCTTGGCTTTTGTTATTCAAACTGGTTTTTGACTCTATATATGGATTTAGCACTCTCAAAAACTTCTGGGACACTTAGATTGTGCAAAGTTAGCAATCAAACTTCTCTTTTTAATAAATTCCTACCAAATTTAGAGAAATTACACCGTAAAAAGTCACCATAAAAGCCTTCAAAAAATCACACTAAAGACTACTCGGTTTAATTCTTTTAAGATTTTTTTGTTTGGTTTTATATGAAGTTTGCAATAATTTTCTTTTTAAATGTAATTGTGGTTATTGATATTTTTTTTCAGCATTGTGTATAAATAATTTAAATGTTTTAAATAACTTTTCATCATTAGGAACACAGATTTTTTTAAATCAAATTTATACTTTTCAATGTATTTTGACTATATTTTGTAGAAAATTATTCAGCGAATATGTTTAAAAAACCGAAATTTATAGAATCTAGCAGTTTAATTATTCAAAATTTTTGTCCTTTTAGTGGGAATCCACGCTAGATTGTATTTTTAATTGCTTAAAAACCCATCTATGACTTTTTAGTGGAATCCAATGTCATAAGTTTTGGTCAGATTGTGAATTCTGAATTTTAATGATTTAAAGTTTATTTTAAAGTATATATTTAATAGTTTAAAATTTATTTTTAAATATATAAAGAAATTTAATGCCTTGAACCTTAAATTTCTCTACTATCGAAAAATATACTATATTTTACTAAAGAAAAAATATACTATATTACTAGAGAAGTACAGTCCATTCTTCTAAGTTCTAGCTTAATTCTATTCCGGAGAATCAGATGGACATGGTTTAGGTAAAAAATTATAGTATATTACTAGAGAAGTACAGTCCATTCTTCTAAGTACTAGCTTAATTCTATTCCGGAGAATCAGATGGACATTGGTTAAGTAAAAAACAAAAGTTGACTAATGCCTAAAATATTCGGAAAATACGCAATAAAATATGTGGGTTTGAGTCCCTTCTTGCCACTGACTCTTCGAACTGCGGCGACAGCAATCAGTTTTTGGGAACGGCTGAAGGTTTGATTAACGATCTGAAAACGGCAGCCCCGAAATCCTCTGGGCTTTTTGCTGCGCATACGCGTCAAGGGCCATCAAATAGTACCATCTACGCTCTTGCATCGTGCGTGCGTTCTATTAATGAATCGGGGTGCAGTGAATGTCTGGGTATAGCAGAGGGTAATAGTAGAAATTGCTATCTGTGTTATGCTACGTATTATAATGAGATCATCAACCCCACCTTAGAAGATCAAAAGTATCTCATTGTTTTAACTAGCTCAAAGAAGAAAATTAATATAGCCAAGATTAGAACGAACTCTCATGAGCTCCATAGTGAAACAGGTCATTGGATAGTTCCTAAAACACCATGGATGAAAAGGATCTGCCATCTCTGGGAGAATATGAACATCGAGGATGAAAATCACTTCCTCTTAGAGTGCCCTGGACAACCACATTAGAGCTCAATTTCATAATCTTTGTTGCAACACTGACCTTCTAAACCTTTTAAGATGTCAAAATTATAGTGAGCTCGAGAGGTTTCTCCAATATATTAAACATAATCTTCATACATAATTGCATAACTATATAATTAACTGGTTAATAAATATTCATCCATAAACTCATTTTCTATACAACAAAATTAAATATAATATTTAAAAAAAAAATTTAAAAAAATAATAAATAAATAAATTTATTTTTATTTAAATTAAATATAATATTTAAAAATATTAAATTAAAAAATAAAATAATAAATAAATTCATATATATTTTTTACTCAAACTAAATAACCTCATCTAATTCATCAAAAAAAAATCATCGAGGAATCACACCTAGCCTTACCACCTCGTCCATTAATCTTTTAAACTTCCATATCATTCGTTATTGAATAGGCCGAGGATGAATATTCTCCGTATAACAAATATGAACCATACCAACGATTTCATATATTTTATGACAAGAAGAGTGATATAATCAATTTTATTTCAGGGCACAAAAACAAATCTCGAACATGGATAATCATTGTTGCTGTCGTCGGAGGCGCAGCTGTAATATTAATTATGATATTAATCGCCAGACGTTATTTTTTCAGATTATACATCATCCCCTCACAACGAAGACGAGGTATGCCTTATGTGGTTTGTTTTCATGTTTTTGACTGTGGCTTTATGTTTCGTTGCAAACTTTACATCTAATGTTTGGAATTGTACAACAGTCAACACTCTAGTGGCAACGGAGCTCCGAGGACCCGTAGACTTTGATTTCAAAATATTAAGAGATGCTACCAATAAATTTGACAGTGCAAATAGGCTAGGAGAAGGAGGGTTTGGTGAAGTTTTCAAGGTGAGTTATAATTATAATTGTGATTTTATTTTGATTTGAATGTAGATTTTAGAAATATTATAAAATTTAATAAATAAATAAAATATTAAAATATTAATAAAATTAAAAAAAATAAAATAATAAATAAATTCATATATATTTTTCACTGAAAGACCGTTGGTTTACGAGTACATGCCAAACAGTAGCCTCGACAGAGTATTATTCAGTTGGCCAACCCCTCATACTTAATCCCTCTGGTTTTTTTTTTCGCCCAAGAGTTGTTCTCTAGTAGCTGATGAGATACAACATATATATAGAGGACCACTAATAACTTTAACTCATGTGGCAAGTACAGGAGAGGGCAGGCAGAGTTTGAGTTGGGAAACGCGTTTTGCAATCATATTGGGCACTGCTCACGGGCTTGCATATCTGCACAAAGATTTCCATGTTCGCATCATTCATCGTGATATCAAATCCAACAATATATTGCTTGATGAAAATTTTTGTCCAAAAATGGCAGATTTTGGATTGGCCAGGCTTCTTCCTGAAGATCAGAGTGACCTCAGTACTAGAGTTGTGGGAACCCTGTAAGAAAAATATTCCTTTTTACGACTATTCTGACTATATCTGCATTTAGGTTGTTTAGATTATATTTGCAGTTAGGGTTGAACATAATAAATGTTGGAATGTAATTTCCAACTGCGCAAACAACAACGCACAGGTTGGCGGAATGAACAGCACGTCAAACAGGTTGACCAGCGCAGGAGTTAAACCGCCAGCAGGTTGGCAGCGATCAACGGAGAGTGGGAGGATGAATAGCGCAACGGTTACGGATGTGTACCCCCCGTAGTTGACTTGCCGATCGGGGTTTGACCACAGATCGACGATCAATATTTTGTGCGGGGCCTCAACCCAATTACCGTGTACAGGCGGAAGGCAGCCCCCGCAACCACCAGCTTGTGGTGGCTCCGCCCACATGCCACCCATGCGCCACCAAATCACCACCGTCATGAAAAATTGCCACTTCTGCCACCAATTCAAATTCGACATAAATTTTTTTTAAACAGTGCTGACAGAATTTATGGCACCATTAATGAAAATTTTTAAGCGGTGATATTTTGGTTGTAAAGTCAATGAATGACATTAAATTTTCTTAGATATTTTGTTTATATATAGAACAAAATTGTAATTGTTTTGTTGATGTTTTTTTTTAGCACAGCAGTGCGTTTAAAAAAACAGAGAGAGCATAATTAAAATATACACAGCAGTGTATGTTTTATAAAAACACAGTGAGCTGTTTTTTTTGTAATAGACAGAGAGCTGTTTATTTTTTTTACAGAGAGAGACAAAAAGTTTATTTCTTGTTGAGACAGAGGTTTGATGTATGCACTGTGTTAGGAGCAGTCAGCAGTTTGTAATTCCCTCTGATTGAGGAAGAACTTGTAAACAATTTTTTTTGGAATAAAAATTTGTGTTATTGAGTTGAAATTCAGTTTTCTGAGAGTGATATTTAATTTCTCTGTGTTGTGGAGGGAAAGTTTAATTTCTCCATTTTTAATTCTGGAATTCTTCAATATTCCAACATGGTATCAGAGCAGTCCAGGCTATTTGAAGGTCAAATAAGCTGAAGGGAAGGAGTTCGTTATTGCAGCAGCCTCTCCAGCAGTGTGAAGGTTCAGACAAGAAGAATTCAAAGGTATTTCTCTATACAGTTTTGTGTTACTGTTGCAGTACATTTAGTTAATTTTAAACACACAGTCAAGTGTTTTTGAATCATAGTTAAGAGTGCAGAATGGCTGGAGCCAGCACTGGTATGGGTATGGGAAATATCCATCTCCCACAATTTAATGGGAAAAATTATGACTACTGGTCAATAACTATGAGGGCATTATTTGTCTCCCAAGACTTATGGGAATTTGTTGAGGATGGCTTTGAAGAGCCAGCAGATGAACTTGAGTTTAATATGTTAACTTAGGCAGAAAGAGAGATTCTGAAGAGCAATAAGAAGAAAGATGCCAAGGCTCTTTTCTTCTTGTATCAAGCAGTGCATGAGAGTGTGTTTCCGAGGATAGCAGCAGCTAAGAGATCCAAAGAAGCATGGGAAACTCTCAAAACAACAAAACTTCAGTTGCTGAGGAGAGACTTTGAGACTCTCTGTATGAAAGAGTCAGATACTATTGACTCATTCTTCACTCATGTGATTGGAATGGTCATACAAATAAGATCACATGGAGAGACTCTTGAAGACAAGAGGATTGTGGAAAAACTCTTGAGAAGTTTACCCTCAAGATTTGATGTGATTGTCACCACCATTGAGGAGACTAAAGATCTCACAAAGTTTTCAGTGGATGAGCTACATGCATCACTGATGACTCATGAACAGAGATTGGGTAGGAGTGAAAACTCATCTCTTGAGCATGCTTTTAAGACCCAGATGTCTTTCGGAAGAGGAAGAGGGTAAGGCAGAGGAAGAGGAAGAGGAAGAAGCCAAAACAGAGGTGGAAGGAACAACCCTTCTCACTCACATGGAAGGTGCAACAGTGAAAGTCACAGCCACGGCCAAGACAACAATGAGCAAAATGCTCAAGGACAGAGGTATGATAAATCCAATGTCCAATGTTACAATTGTAAAAAATATGGCCATTATGCTAATGAATGTAGACAGAAGAAGCAAGATATGAGAAGCAGAACTAGTGCAAATTTCACTAGAGAAAATAGTAGCCAAAACAATTTGTTTTTAGCTTGTAATATGGCTGAAGAAAAGAATGAGGATTTATGGTTTCTAGACTCCGGTTGTAGTAACCATATCACAGGAAACTTAGCAATGTTTTCCATGTTAGATGAAAGTGTGCAGTCACAAGTCACACTAGGAACTGATAGCAAAGTTTCTGTTATGGGAAAAGGAGATGTGAATGTTTTAACAAGATTAGGTGCAAGGAAAACCATAGCAGATGTTTATTATGTTCCAGGAATGAAGTGTAACCTCTTAAGTGTTGGACAGCTTGTCCATAAGGGATATAATGTTTTCTTTGATAATGATGTTTGTACCATCATGGATAAACCACCCAGCAAACAGTGTATTGCTGAAGTGAAGATGACAAGGAACATGATGTTCCCTCTCAGAATGAGAGCAGATTTGAAGAATGGTGAAGAGAAAGCAGCAGTTGCACAGGAGACTTACCAAAGTGAACCAAAAGATGATAATTGGTTATGGCACTTGAGATTTGGACATCTCAACTTTGGAGGTCTTAACTTGTTGAACAGAAAAGGAATGGTAAGTGGTTTACCATTGATAGAGAAACCGGACAGCCTTTGTGAAGGTTGTATTCTTGGGAAACAACATAGAGAAAGTTTTCCTTCCGGGAAAAGCATAAGGGCAAAAGCACCCTTAGAGATTGTCCACTCAGATGTATGTGGACCGATGCAAACTCCATCGCTTGCAAGCAGCCACTATATCTTAACATTTATAGATGATTTTACAAGAAAAACTTGGGTTTACTTTTTGAAAAACAAAAGTGAAGTGTTTGAAAAATTTTGCAATTTCAAAGCACTTGTTGAGAAACAAAGTGGGCTGCATATCAAAGTCTTAAGGACTGATAGAGGAGGTGAGTATATATCTAAATATTTTCTACGTTTTTGTAGAGAAAATGGTATTCAAAAGCAGTTTACAACTAGATATACTCCGCAGCAAAATGGAGTAGCCGAAAGGAAGAACTGAACCATAATGGACATGGCGAGGAGTATGTTGAAGGCAAAGCACTTGCCTAATGATTATTGGGCTGAAGCTGTACATTGTGCAGCGTATATTTTGAATAGGTGTCCTACAAAAGCAGTCATGAACAAAGTGCCGGAAGAGGCATGGAGTGGCACAAAGCAAAGTGTCACACACATGAAGGTTTTTGGATGTGTGGCTTATGCACACATTCCGGATTAGCTAAGGAAGAAGTTGGACAGCAAGGGGGAGAAATGTATTTTCATTGGATACAGTGAGGAATCCAAGGCATACAGGTTATATAACCCATCAACCAAGAAGTTTATTGTGAGCAGGGATGTTCAGTTCATTGAAGAGGAAGCTTGGGATGGAAGCATAGAGAAAACAGTGAATGTTAAACACTGTTTATCTCATGATGAGAATGATGATGAGTTGGCTGAAATACATCCCCAAACAACAACACCAACAAGAGAGCAGCAAAGCACACCCTTGAGGAGAAATGAAAGTGCTTCTCCAAGCACACCACAAGGAGGAAATTCAAGTGCTTCTTCAAGCATTTGTACACCTACTGAAAGAGGTAAGAAATTCAAAAGTTTGAAAGAAATTTATGAACAAGATATAGCTAATGAAGGTATCAATTCTTTGTTTACTTTATATTTTCATGTTGATGATCTTGTTCATTTCGAAGAAGCCATCAAGGATAAGAAATGGATAGAAGCTATGGATGAGGAAATAAATGCCATAGAAATAAACAAGACTTGGGATTTGGTTGAACTCCCAAAAGGTAAAGATGTCATTGGAGTTAAATGGGTCTACAAGACCAAGAGTAATGTTGAAGGCAAAATAGAGAGACACAAGGCAAGACTTGTCGTTAAAGGCTATAAGCAGAAACATGGGATAGATTATGAAGAAACTTTCGCACCGGTTGCCAGGATGGAAAGCATGAGAGCAGTGTTGTCCATAGCAGCACAAAACAAGTGGAAAGTTTACCAAATGGACGTGAAGTCAGCATTTCTGAATGGAGTGTTAATGGAAGAGGTTTACATTGAACAACCTCTCGGTTATGAAAAGAAAGGCCAAGAGCACAAAGTATGCAAAGTTTAAATGCCTTATGGGCTGGAAGCAAGCGCCATAAGAGGCGGCAGGCGTAGGATAGATTCATATCTACCTGAAAATGGTTTTGAAAAGTGTGAGGGAGAACCCACCCTCTACATCAAAGAAAAAGATTGCAAAATTGATCAGAGTCTTCTATGTTGATGATGTTATTTTTAAGGTAATGATGATTTGGTCATTGAAAATTTTAAAACAGTCATGAAGGAAGAATTTGAAATGACTGACATGGGTTTGCTGAGATACTTCTTGGGAATAGAAGTAGAACAAGATGAAAATGGGATTTTTATCTCACAGGCAAAGTATTTTAATGAGGTGCTTGAAAGATTTAACATGCAGGAATGCAAAGCAGCAATCACTCCCACGGTGATGGGATTAAAACTCAGCAGAGAGGACAACAACAAGGATTTTGATCCTAGTTTATACAAGATCATAGTTGGCAGCCTTATGTATTTGACTGCAACTAGGCCGGACATAATGCATGCTGTTAGTTTAATTTCCATATTTATGGAAAAGCCAAAAGATACACATTGGCAGGTAGCAAAAATAATTCTGAGGTATGTTAAAGGTACAAAAAGGTTTGGTATTTTTATACTGCTTCATAATGTTCAGATTTAGTTGGATACACTGACAGTGATTGGGCTGGAAGTGTAGATGATCGGAAGAGCACTTCCGGTTATGTTTTTCACATGGGTTCAAGAGCCATTTCATGGGCTTCTAAGAAACAACCCATTGTACCATTGTCTATAAGGTATGAAGATGTATAACACAAAGAGCAAAGATGTCGGCGCTTTGATGAGAAAATGTTGAGAAGCTTATGTAGTCTTGAAGCAAGGGACGTTGATATTTTGTGTCAATAGTTCAGCTATTGCATTGTCTAAAAAATTCTATTTTTCATAAGAGGGAAAAAGCACATCACACCAAGTTTCACTTCATACGTGAATTGGTTAACAATGGAGAAGTAGTTTTGCAACAAAAGCCTACAACAAACGCAACGTAGGATCAATTTGCAGATATCCTCACAAAGCCACTTGCGCAGAAAGGCTTTGAACATTTCAGGAAATGCATGGGTATGCAGGAAAACCCACCAGTGGAAATTAAGGGGGAGTGTTGGAATGTAATTTCCAACTGCGTTAAACAATAGCGCATGTGTTGGCGAATGAACAACACGTCAAATAGGTTGATCAACAGAGTTGAACCGCCGCAGTTACGATCAACGGAGAGCGGGAGGATGAATAGTGCGACGGTTAACATGGAGGGAACCCCCGCTGTTGACTCATCAAACACACGTTGACTCGTGATCAATGGTTGTAATTTAGTGCGGGGCCTTACCCCAACCGTACTAAACCAACGGAATGGAGCCCCCGCAACCACCGGGGATGGTGCCTCCGCCCACGTGCCACCCACGCGCCACCAACGCGCCACCACTTCCGCTGAAATTCAAATTCGCTATCAATGAATTTTTAAACGGTGCCGACATATTTATGATGCCATTAATATTTTTCAAGTGGTGATATTTTGTTGTCATATGTCAATAAATGACATTAAATTTTCTTAGATATTTTGTTTATATAATAGAAAAAAATTGTAATTGTTTTGTTGATGGCTTTTTTAGCAGCGTAGGGTGCGTTTAAAAACAGAGAGCAGTAATTAAAATATACACAAGTAGTTGGTATGTTTTATGAAAACACAATGAGTCGTTTTTTTTTTGTAATAAACGTAGAGCCGTTTATTTTAACGTAGAGAGATTTAAAGTTTATTTTCAAGGAGACGTAGGTTTGATGTATGCACCGTGTTAGAGCAACAAATAGCTGTAATTCCCTCTATATTGAGGAAGAACTTGTAAACATTTTTATGGAATAAAATTTGTTTTATTGAGTTGAAAACTCAGTTTTCTAAGAGTGAAATTTATTTCTCTGTGTTGTGGAGGGGAATTTTAATTTCTCCATTATTAATTTTGGAATTCTTCAATATTCCAACAATAAAAATGGACTAGTTTTGTTTGGTCAGAGGATATATAGCTCCAAAATATGGCATAAATATGCAATTCATGGGCAATTGAGTGAGGAAGCGGATACCTACAGTTATATGTCATTTCTTGAGATTGTAAGCGGCAGGAAATGCATAGACATGAAGCAACTACCACATATGCAATATCTTCTAGAATGGGTATCTTCTCCGACCCATTCTCCGTAATACAAAATATATTTTATTATTATAAAATTTATATTTATATAAATTTAAATGTCAGAATATTTATCATACAAATAATTTAGCTTATTTTAATTTTTTTTAAATAAAACTACAAAATATTGAAATAATATTTTGCTTTTTTGCTCAGTAAATCTTTCCTGTCTTAATGGGGGTTAATCATGAGGATCATGATTATAGTTTAACTAATTCAAAAACTTTATATAAAATATTAATTTATTAATTTTTAAATTGATTTAAATATATAATTGGAACTAAGTTTATTTAAATTGATTTAAATAGATAATTGGAACCAGCTTATTTGTAATAGGGTAAAGATAAATCTTACTCATGTCAACTATATATGGAAAAAAATTACATATCAAAAATAAAATAGATTTAATAATTTTTTTTATAAATAAATGCATCTTGAATTTTGAGGTAGAATTTCTTTAATTTTAGGTGAGATTTGTTAACTGGGTTTATTTTGGAGGGAGAAATAATTATTATATTTTTTTAGGTAGACTTAGTTCCAACTATAAAAAAAAAAAAAAATCATATATCAAAAATAAAACAAACTTGGTAATTTCTTTGTAAATAAATGCATCTTGAAGTAAAATTTAATTAATTTTAAATAAGATTTGTTAATTAGATTTATTTTAGATGGTTAGAAAAATGATTGTTATACTTTTCATTGGATTACCTCACATTGCACCTGACTTCTCTGACTTCTCTCATCTTGAGTAGGAAAACAAAAATAATACAAAATATATTATTTTTTCTCTTTCAAATTTTTGAAAACTAGGACTATGGGTTGCCTCAAGATTTGTAGTTGTCTTATTAATTCAATTTCTTTAAACCTACTAATCCTGTGAAATGCTGTTTACTTCTCAGGTGCTAGAAAATACGAATCTATCCCATGTGGAAGTAGCATATGATAGTTGATAAGTCAATGACACGAATGTTATGGGAAATTAATTAATCTGGTTGTGAATGTCGCAGGTCTGGAAACTATACGAAAGGAATGAGGTTTTAGAGGCCGTGGACGAAACGATGGGAGATGAGTACGATAAGGAGGAAGTGTTGAGAATGATATAGCTGGGTCTGCTATGCACCCAAGCTTCTGTTGCACAAAGGCCATCCATGTCTGAGATAGTGGCGATGCTGGTAAGCAAGAGGAACATTAATGATAATTTGGAGACAAGAGTAGCCATGAAGCCTGCTTTAGGATATACAGTACGGACTACCAATTCTGAATCCGGCACGTCTTCATCGGCTTCTAATGCAACGGCGTCAACGTCACTCACTGCTCGTTAAATACAATGACAGATAAACACCAATGATGGCTTCCCACACTACTCTTTTCAACGACTTTAGACATTTCGCAATGTAGCGACTGTGCAGTCATTATACTTATATATATAAGTTGTTTAAAATATCATTTTATTAATATATCAACAGATTTAGTATTTTGAAAATGATTTTGGACATTTAGATTTTACAAATGAAATTTAATCATTTAAATATTCATATCAAATTTCAACCCAAAAAATAAATAAATATAAAATTGGAAAAGCAAATAAAACACATATGGATATGATTATGTCCTCCTAGACGCCCACAAATTTATTTAAATAAAAGGATATTATTTTATGATAAAATTATTAAAAAATGGAGTGATTTTTTATTTTATGGTTTTATGCAATGAAAAGAGTGTAATTGTTAATGTATAAAGGTAAAAATAAATGCTGATAAAAGTTATATAATTTTATTAAAAAGTAATTTAATAATAAATATAAAAGTTATTAATATTTTTTTAAATATTATTTGAAATGGAATTATTTTTTAAATAGTTTAAAATTTCTCGTAAAAAGTGAAGTTAATAACACAAAAACATTTAATAGTATTCCAGTTACCTTTCTTGTGAATTACTAGCTATTTCTTTGAAATGGATTTTAAAGCAAATAAGAGTGATAAATCAATTAACATCGGTGAAATTAATGATATTTTTATTATTATTATTTATTAATTATTGAATTATTAAAATTTTTTTAGTTTTTAATTTAAAATAAAGAGTTATTTTAAGTTTTGTAGTTTTTAACTTAAAATAAAATAGAATAAATTTAAGATGAAAAACACTTGCTTTTAAATTGTCTATCTTCTACTCACATTCAATCAAATTCACAAAAAGACCAACTTTTTTTATCTTTTAATTTAACAAATCTATAATGATGTAAGAACGGTTCTCTCCTTTTTTGGACCAAAGAAATAAAATATTAAATATTTCCAATTAATTTATTAACTTATTAAGGTCTAATAAACCATATAGATACTAGAGGATGTTAATCATCATATAAAACACATTTAATTATAATCATTCATAATTAATTATATTAATTAATGTATAAAATTTAAGTATTTTTTTGTATTACCTTAATTGGTTTTTCTTTTCTTTTTTGTTATAAATTGAGGCTTTGTATTAATTAAAAATCAAATATCAGATATACATTGTTTATCCATATTTTTGTTTGATGATTTGGTCTTCCTTCAAATGCAACTCAAAATAGACCCGGGGTTGAAAATCCCACACATAACTAGACACCAAGAACCCATACACAACTATAAGCCTTGTCTAGTACTTAACTCATCACCAAACATCAAAAACAACACAAAGACTTGCCAAAAAAAATATTACTTACAACAAAGGTATTACAAAATCGCCAAGACCATTGAAAGGCAAGGACCTCATTGGTTCAGCCAAATATGCTGGAGGAAACACTAGACTAAACAAACTACATAGGCACTCAAATAAAACTATAATAATTTCTGAAGAGGAAATTGTAGTTGGAACTCTCGCACTTGACCCTAAAGGGTCCATCAAATCTCCACTGTCAAACTCATAATTTATATGACCCTCCACATGCACCACGTGGGAATCCATCCAATCCAAAAAAAAGTATCTAATTTCCGAGCATCCTTTTGATGTCTTTCTAGATGGAAAATACATTGTGCCTATCCACCCTCTTATATTTTGGGACTACACCCGAAAAAGTTTTCATTTTCTAGTGCAATGCCATTGAATTTAGGTATTGCTTCTTCCTGCCCCTATTGTGCCCATGGTTAGGAACCCATGACAACATATCCCTGAGAATTTATGAATTAGAATCGTATTTTCACTCAATCCCTCCTTGAACCTCCAATTTGTGGATTTCCTTCCTCGTCTTTGGCATATAAACATTGAAGTAGGTTGTAGTCAGATCATGGGAAAAGAGTCTCTCCCCTCTTTTCCCTTACAGGGCACTACCACCTCCCCCTGTCTGCAACACATTCTTTGTCTTGAAGGCATATCTAAGGCACTCGGGGCACACCTAGGACACCCACTAAAAATTCCATGACCCGTAAAGTAACAGGAAAATAAATTGTACGAACCTACTTTAGGACCATGACATAAACCTACTGTATCATCCACATAACTCAATATATATGTTTCAGCCTTGACTAAGGTAGTTGTAGAGACATCTTAGGTTGCAGCACCCTAGACAGAAAACCCACTCCCCAATACCATGAAACAATGGAGTAGACTCAGAGAAAATACAAAATATGAAAGATTGAGACGTTCAGAGAGTTACGACAACCAATCACCAAGAACACAATGAGCCTATTAAAGCAACTCACATAGAGACACCCTAGGCTTTTCATTAAAACCAAAGACTAATGCACCGAGATACACAAAATCAAGAGACCCTAAAGAAGACCACCCAAACAAACAACCAAGGTCCCACAACCTCCTTTAGCAAATAGAGGTTGGAATTCAAATGAAGGACACCCTAACCCTAAAAACATAGACTATGGAAGTAAGCTCTTGAAAAACAAAATAACCAAAACTGCAATAAGAGATTAACATTCTTGCCAACCTGCCAAAATTCCTAGAGCCAAAGAACCAACTTTTGTTTTTTTTTTTGGAAATTTGTGTAAATATATTATTTTTAAATAATTTTAAGATTTTGAAATTTGCAAATTATTTTTTAAAACCTATATTATATATAATAATAATAATAATAATAATTTAACTTTAAAATTATATTTATTTTTAATTTAATAAATCGAAATGAATAAACATATTAAAGGTTCTGCAAAAAAAAATGTTGTTTCAAAAATCTTATGGATTGCTAATGAAGTACACCATCAACAATAGATTGTTCTCTTACACTTATTACTTCTACAAATTTCTTATTTTGACATAAATATCCAATCAAATATATTGAGGATATGAAAACATGGAAAACCTAAAAACTAAAACGCAAAAAAAAAACCCAAAAAATTAAAAAAGATAATAACAAGTAAATAAAAATATATATTTTAACATAAACAAAATAAAAAATATGAAAAAAAAATACAATATAAAAAATATAACAAAGACAAAAAGAAAAATTAAAAAAAAAAAAGATAAAAGAAAAAAATAGATACAAAAATAAAAGAATAAAAAAAATAAAACATAAAAAAAAAATTAAAGAAAGAAAACATTGAAAAAAAACAAATTTAAGAAAATAATTTGAAACTTAAAAAAAAAAAACATAATAAATAAATAAATAGTAATGATGAGATAAATTAAAAAGAAACAAAAAAACAAAAATATTAAATAAAAATATTAAAAATAATAATTAAAAACCTTGAAAATAATTAAAAACCATTAAAAATAAAAAATAATAATAAAAAAAACATTAAAATGTTTTTTTTTAATTAAATAACAAAAAACAACATTAAAAAAACAAAAATTGGAAAAAATAAAAAATAAATAACATTTAAAAAATAACAAATTAAAATCTATTGAATCATTTAATTAAATCATAAATAATTGAACCATAAAATAATAATAATATTAATAAAAAATATAAAAAAAATGAAATTTTTTAAAATTAAAATTTAAAAAAAATTAAAAATTAAAAATTAAAAAATTAAATCAAAATTTTAAAAATTAAAAAAATTAAATAAAAAATTAAATTTAAAAAATATATAAATTAAAAAAGAAATTGTCCCTCCCCGTGGTCGCCTGGGTAGGGAGGTTGATTTTGGGAATCAACCTCCCCGCCCAGGCAATTGCACGATCTGGCCATCGGGCTGAAGGGGAGTTGTCACGGCCCTATACTTGTTGTGCTCTTTCAACCATGTATAGTTGGTGTGACACTACTACACTTTTTCTTTTTAGCAACACTCAAGTGTATAGACTACACCTATCTTCAACGCTTAGGCAATTTCCCAATCAAGTGTTCTTAACAATGCAACATAATAACATTAATATTCAATATTTAATCTTTCAAAAATTAAAAATTCACAACCATCACACAAGTATGCCCATACATACTTGAGAGGGGAAACTCCCAAAAATTCTGCCCAATAATATACAATAGTACAAAAATGTACAAATTTAATAATAATCTTTTCCAAGACTATGCAGCCACCTGCACTGCTTGCTAAGCCATTCCAACACTTGTGTTTTGAGTCGGGCAACAATACCTCTCAACAACTACCAAGTCTGCTGGAAACCCCAAAATTACCTCCAAAAGCCAATTCTGAATTTCTGCGCACAAGTCATGCAGCCTGGGTCACCAAGGTCATGCTCTACACTCGTCCTACCCAACTCGACAAGCTGTCGTGCAGCTGGGTCACGCTTTACACGCGTCGTTCCTTCCTGACATTCTACACACAATCTTGAACGCGTTGCCCAATGGGTCACCCAACTTCGCTCGCTAAATCTGCACTTCTACCCTATCTACAACCCGAATCGACCATCGCTCATATTATTTCCGTAGTAGCCTACCTACGGTGCGGGCACATGGTTTGCACAACCTGGGACCCGACTCCGCCCATAAACCTTCGCTTGGTCTTTCTGTCGGTTTCCTTCACTCCAATCCTCCTTGCTGCGGCCTATTCGCTGCAACTCCAGTGTTGCTTGAACTCCTATGCTTGACTTATCAAATTCCTTGATGCTTATAACTCCCACCATGCCTCCAATATATATGTTGTTGTGTGGTCTCGTTTAGCCGATCCATGACTCTACACGAGTCGACCCCTTTACCTTCATGTCAGCCTGCACGCATAACCCATGCATTGGCCAACCATGAATGTAACTCGACCACTCCATATAACTCGTTCATCGCATATGTTGTCGTCACACAAGTTATTTCCATTGATGGGTCGCTCGGGTCAGCTCGACCACTTGTGCCCGACATGCGTAGCTCATCCAATCGCTACACGATGCACCTGTATCACCAAACACACTCACCAACATGACTTAGCCTGGCGTTTTTACTTGCCCTCTCGATATGGGCATGTGCTCGCTTGGAGCCCACAGTCATAGTGTTTCACCCAAAATGCACGTCTCCTCCCACTGCTATGGGCGCGCCCATCACACATCGTTGTCGTACATGCTCGATTTGGGTGCCCATCCCACCAAGGCACACCCGCCACCACTCGGTCGCATGAATCCAACTCAAGTTCGTGACATACTCCCCACTATAAATAAGGTTGTTGTCCTCGACAACTCCATCATCATTGTCGCAAAGTGTCGCTAGCTCCAACATCTCCAAAATGCCCATGCTACCCATCTCTGCTCCAACATCATATAAAACACCAAAGTTCATGACTCCATAAAAAAATTTGTCCATGGGAACATCTACTTAATACATGATCATTAATCACACCTGTCACAAACTACATACACTGCCTCCCTCATGGAAAGTCAATCTCCCCAACTCAAGCTACATGCTATCTATGCAACATATAGTGTTGACCCATCATATGTTGTCAATCATCATGTGAATCACCTGTAAATATAATCCAACATAACTCAACATATCTCATTTATAACTAAGACATATCTTTAAAAAATATCCATTGCCTCCAGCGTAACTCTACACATTACTAGCCCCCGTGATTCGAACTATTTGGGTAACTAATCCAACCATCCACTCTAATCATGAGAATTCACATACTCATGCAATCCGTGAATCATTTCTCTTACATCCTGTCACATCATCAATTCAATCAAGAATTCATGTCATCAAAATAATCCATGTTCAGGTCCATGAAGCAATGTCTATCTCATCTGCAACATGATGTCCATCAAGTGTAAAATAGGCCATATCCAGGTTCATGAAGTAGCCTCCAACATCTCTACAATATGTTTTCCATGATGCTAATATCCATGTGCTATCTAAGGTTAAATACCAAAGTAGCCACATCCATCTAAGCATCATCCATCAAATGTGTGAGGTCCCTTTACCCAAATTCCCCTTTGTGAGGGTGGAGCAGTCCTTCCATTTCAAGGCACCACACACACCCATCTCCAAAGGTTTTACTACAAAACAAGGGCCAGGAAGCTGCCTCCCTGGCTCTCATCCACCCAAGTATCAGATTGATGTTGAGTCCTAAAGTACTCATTCACACCATAAATCTCCTCTGGGGTACATCCAAGCTTTCCAAGATTCTCCCTTATCAACTAAAAATCATATATGCACATACCATATCTGGAAATTTCCACAATTCCAGTTGGGTCTCTTGCTACATAATCCTTCCTTGAGCCTGCATTAGAAGAAGGTCTAAAAAATCCTCTCTCCACAACATCATCCTGGTGAATATCCGGAGTAGGAATCTGAACTGCATGCTTAAGAAGTGAAGTCACTCTTCCACCTCCATATTTCTTGTCTTTCGTGGCTCTTGCAACAAGGTCAGTCATGCGCTTCTCCTTTTTTTTTTGAGTCATACATCCAAGTTCCCCATGTTCCAGATAATGATATCTCACATCAGGGTCCTTCTCATATAGAACCATTTGCAACGACTATGCTTGAATTGGTTTTCAAAGGGATGTGAATGCATTTATTAGTTTCTTATGGAATTAGAGGTGGATTTGATTGAGAAATTAATCATTAGATTGGGTCTTCATGATTTAATGTGGAGCACATTATTAGTGTAGTGATTAATATGGCAAAACATGGTGTTGAGTGTTATTGTTAAATGGGAAGGTGTGCTATACACTTTGGTTTAGTTAGTGTGTGGACGCGTTGTATGAATGGAGATAGAGCCACATTGTGCGCATTGCAGAACAATGGAGAAATGATATGAGATTGTGTCTCAGTGCGCATAAAAGCAATTCCTGTAGAGATTAGATGTTGTATAATGTGTATGGACAAAATGCAAATCTCAAGTGACCTGCGAACACAATGGCTTCAGTCAATGAACCTCTGACATATCACGCGCCTTCGTGGCATACTAAACAATACCCCCAATTTGAGTACATATTGGAAAATACTGACCCAGGTGGATATTGGTGGCCACCCGCTGATATGAATATGGGCAAACTTGTTATTTCTATGCGAGCTCCCTCATCAGTATTAAAAATGCTTTTAAGGATCGGCTCAATTAACCATTTGTGAAGGGGTTATGTGTGTAGTTTCATGTGTCTTTGAGAATAAAATTATAAGTTAATTAGCTTTATAAAACTCATAAACAACAAATGAAATACAATAAAATAACTCACAACAATAACATAACATAATGGATGATGATGGAGTTCGCCTCTCTTGGGCTACATCTCCATGGACCTGCTTTAACTAGCTAGGCCCTCTTGGTATTATGAGTATAAAGTATGATTACAAGCACTAATATTGCTCCAATGTATTTTTTGATTGTTCCATTGGCTTCAAAACACTCAAATACCCCAAAAAGGATTATCCAATCTCTAAATTTGGTTACCAGCTCCTCTAGGCTTGACCTCCAACCCTGGTGGGCATGGGCTTGTTCAATCTCCAAAGTGACAAAAACACCTTCAGATGTGCTCCAATTCCTCAGAAAAATGTACCACTATGTTCAAAGCATCAAATACATCAAAAAATGACTATTCACTCACTGAAATTGGCCTTCCGCTGATATGGACATGGCCTTCTCTCCTGGTGGCCCTAAGCTTCAAATTTCTTCAAGTGGCCTTGGTAGTGCATTAGTAGGAGGTTGTAGTGGCATGGGGAAAGTCACGGGGTCAAACCCTAACCTCACCCCTCCACACGCAATTTTTCAACACAATGTAACGCGTGTACATGCGCATTTGACCAAGGTATAAACCTTAATGTATTTAAACCTCAATTTAAATACGCTACCACCAATATCATGTGGACTTCGTTGCAATGTAACACATAGCTTATATGCCATGATATCACACTAAATTTTTTCACCATGACATTTAGCTGTCTATATGGGTTCATCATCACCTATTTATTGCTCCCTCAAAATTCTAAAAACATAAAGTTCCCCAAATCAAGTCTTGGAGAATCTCTTAAAAATCCTAAAAAGCCTACTCCTGCACTTTTCCTAGTCATTCCCTATGGTACCGCGACTAATTGATATAAAAAAAAAGGTACATCCCGCACATAAAGCACATTAAAACTACAGACCCCCGTAAAAGGTAAAATAAAAAGAAAAGTAAGTTCTAGAAGCCCAGCTGGTCGAATATTCTCCCAGTTGGGCCTTCTAGAAGTGCTATTTGGTCAAGCTTCGCCCCTTCCATTCATGAACCTTCATCCCTTCATAAATGGAGCTATCCCTTGGTTTTTGGAGCTAAAATCCCATAATAAGAGGGCTTTATCCCTTCCTTTTTGGAGCTGAAACTACCTCTCTTTAGCTATAAATTGAGACCAAGTTTCAATCTCAAGGGGACTTTTGGATACTTAGTAGTTGATACTTTCTTCTTAGCTTGTAGAAGAGAATTGCTGAAGAAATTATACTCTCCACTTTTGGCATCATTTGCATGAGAGAGATTACATACTCATGGCCATAGTCTTATGCTGATATAGAGAGTTGGAGTCTTGTCAAACTGAGGAAAACGGTTGTTCGGGACCCCAGAAGAACATGTACAAACATCAAGGCGTCAAGGTTGTAAGGTTTCTTCTTTTATTCAAAGTTAATATAAATGGATTCTATTTTCTCATTGAGTTGTTCATCTATATTTTGAATGATTTAATTCTTAGACTCCTTGATCACTAAGATAGATTATTACTTTCGAATTATCATATTTTGCAGATGCTTTTGATCTGATTTATTGTCTTTGATTGTAGATTTTATATGTTGGATTGATAACTTCTGGAGCGACTGTATTGAAGATAGAATAAGCATTGGAATTCAGGTAGGAGTAATTATCCGTAGTTAATGAGTAATTCTTAAGCAAAATAGTCTAGAGAAAATGGTCTACATCTGTCTGTTTGTTTCTAGATATCCTTAGGATACAAGGGAGGTTGCTCTTGTCTGCAAGAGGGATTTGTCTGTGCAACACATGCCACCATTTAATATAATCATTTTCTCCACCATTTTGAATGCCAACCATACATATACCCAAGGTTTAACATATGTCATGATATATGATATATTCAAATGCCACCGAATTTTAATGTTATAAAATTCAAATTTGAGTTTATTTAAAATGAAATATATGTGGAATTAAAACATTAATAATATATAAAGTTTGAATTTAATATTTATATATATAAATATATAAATATAATATATGATTCTTTTAAAACCATATAAAATATTAATTATATATAAAATATTAATCTAACTTTTATATATTAAAAAAATAACTTCCAATACATAATAATCATGAACCCACATTCAACTTTAGAGGATATTAGGTGATTTTACCTTCACAAACCAAACTAGAGAATCCAATAGTGACACTTGTCACAGTACCATTGATCTAAAAACTGAAGAATATTCTCTGCATGCTTACTAGACTACCATGTCATTAGTTGTACCTATTCTGCAATAATTTTTTTTAAATTTACCTATTTTGAACGGAAATCAACAGATCACAACTCCTTCATCCAAACTCATTTTTCAACGAAACGAGTTGCGTTGGATTCCTTATGTCGGGCCAGTCACTTTAGTTTTAGTTTGGTGAAATTTTGATCCCTTTCATTTTTGAGCTAATTTTTGCCCCTGATCTAGATTCTGATCACTCCTTCCCAGTGACATGATCTTGGACCCACAAAAGCTAGTTATCTCATGAGTGTTGAACAATCTTACGTTTCTCAAGTTCTAGCATCCTGATTCTACTTGGAGAAATCGTCATGAAAACCACTTGGTCACTAACATGCCTTGCCTTGCCTTGCAAATGGCTTGGATTTTCAACCACTGTTCTCCTTTTGTTGCTAACCCAATCCAACATTTGTTGGCTGCTTGCTGATATAAAACTTGTTGTACCAAATTGATTCCTCAGTTCCTTCCCACTGAGAATCATGTTCCTCCTTTGCACAATGAGTGAACTACAACAAATAGCTTCCAACATCAGTAAAAACAAGAAAAGAAATTACCACTCTTTTACCTCCATGGTTCCAAATTCCACATCTGGAAGAATGCACTTGCCATCTCGTTCTCTTCTTAGCATCAACACATAACATGGTTTACAATAGCTACAAAATTTCTTGACATCTTGTCACAAACAACACATCATGCAAGAAACATAACTTGACTACATATCCTCTTGCTCCTTCAAAGCAACTAGTTTCACGTCATGTGAAAATTTTCATGTACTCTCACATATCAATGTACAAAACTTATCAAACAAACACAAGTCGAAAAACACACGCCTCCTCAAAAAACTGACTCTCAAGTCAAGCATAAGCATGTGTAACAACTTGGCGATTCTTTTCCCAAAATAAAAATAATTTCACATCATGAAACACTTCATCAACGTCTCCTTTTCATATTTGGAGACAAAATGAACTCTTCCAAGTCAATATGACATGTATGCAACACACAATCAACCAACACATGTCGACACTCATGCTTGTGAAAATGATCAACACTCTCAAGTTGACATCATGCATGTTAAACAAAGCAATCGACCAACATATGTCAATCACTCATGCATGTTCAAACACAATGAAACCATCAAAATTCCATTGTTAATACACACAAAATCTCATGCATGTATACAATTCTTCAACTCTCTTACAAGTACAGTCATTAGTACAAGAACTCCATTCATATGTACATGTAGTTAAATAGTTGAAATGAAAAAAATTGCTGCAATAAAGTGAGTCAACATACTCCTATTTCAAACACCTTCTTGATGTAAACATGAAACATGCATTCCATTGGCAAAGAATGCATCAACATCAAAAGACACGCAACCATTGGAAAAGAACGCATCAACATAAAAAGACATGAAAAGTCTTAATTGGATAAGAAATTTAACCATCTCTTACCAAACCATTTCAATGGCGGTTCCTTCAACTGCATATTATTATCATCATGTGAATCATCTTGACCCACATCAATTATGGAATCTTCTTTTCCATTCTTTCCATTATCTTTCTCCACCTTCCTCAAATGTCATGGATTACTTGTTGGATAAAAAGTCCAACACTTTACAATATGGCCTTGCTTATGGAAATGAGTGCAAAACAATTACCTCTTCTTTTCAACATAACTTACTTTGTTTTTGGTTTTTTGCCTCCTTTTCTTTAAAATTTTCCTATGCATGGCTATATTCTTCTAACACCTTGAAAAATTATGGTTATCCAAACCACAAAAGGAACATGGAACTTTTCTCCAAATCTTATGTGAGAATTTACCATGTTTGTCATAATCAAAAGAAACTTGATTAAAAGCATATTTATACCTTGAAATTCACCTTTATTGCCTTCTTGAGGAAGTGAATTTGATGAGCTAGTGGCTCTCTTCGGAATACCAACAATGAGTTAAATTAATGTAGAGCTTTCAACATCCTCGTGTTCGCCATCCTCATTAGTTGCATGCTTATGAGCACCTTCTTGCAAAGTGGGTGTAAAACTTTTGCATTCCTCACGAACACAATCTTCACAAGCTTCAGGTAATGAACATGAAATTAAATTCCTTCTTGGAACACCTTCATGTGCCTCCTTGGCTTTAGAAATTTCTCCATCATGTTGTCCATAACCAAGACCCAATACTTAGGCCTTTCCTCAACAAAAATTGGCTCAACTATATCTTGTGCATGTTTTCCCAATCCTTTACCTTCATAGCCCATTTTCATCAATAATTTGGACCCTATTCCTTTAGTGTGTCTTTAAAAAGCACCTACACATTCATTTTAAGAGGAAATTGAAGATAAACTTGAATTACGTACCTATTTTTCATGTACATACATGGCTAAGGTTTCCTTGGCGTCATGGAGCTGAGTCTACATCTCATGCATCCTTTCAAGGTTCTCATTTGCAACATGGAGCTGAGTCTCCATCTCATGCATCCTTTCAAGAAGCTCTTGCTTCTCCTCCTTTATGGAAATCAAATACTCTTGGAGTCTAATGTTCTCCCTCTTATCTTCACACTTCTCTTGCATCCTATCAATCATGATGTAGAGTTTCTACAACATCTCTTTATCAAAGAGTTTTGCTAAGGAAGATAGATTAGAAACATCACTTAATGAAGTTTCCATCACACATGCAATGCATACAAAGCTTCTTTTTTGTGTTTTGAGATTCTAAAATCACAATCTTGTTATTCTCCTTCACACATAAACTTTGCAAACTATTAAATTCTCCTTGCACAAATTCAACAACCAATAGCTATAGAATCAATATCTAACCTTCGCTAAAATGACCTAAAATTTTTCTCTGATACAAAATTGATCTGAATATGGGAAAATTTTTTATTGCTATGCAATCTCCCTTGTCAGAATTAAAAATGTGTTTAAGTATCGACTCAATTAACCATTTTTCAAGGGGTTTATGTGTGTAGTTTCATGTGTCTTTGAGAATAAAATTATGAGTTAATTAGATTTATAAAAATCATAAAAAAAAAAATGAAATACAGTAAAATAACTCACAAAAATCCCATAACACAATGGATGATGATGGAGTTCACCCCTCTTGGGCTACATCTCCATGGACTTGCTTTAACTAGCTAGGCCCTCTTGGGATTATGAGTAAAAAGTCTGATTAAAAGCACTAGTATTGCTCCAATTTATTTTTTTACTATTCTATTGACTTCATAACACTCAAATACCCCCAAAATGACTATCCAATCTCTGAATTTGGTTACCAGATCCTCAAGGATTGACCTCCAATCCCGGTGGCCATGGGCTTATTTAATCTCCAAAGTGACAAAAACACCTTCAAATGTGCTCCAATGCCTCTAAAAACTACACCACTATGTTCATAGCATCAAATACATCAAAAATTGACTATTTTCTCACTGAAATTGGCCTTTACCTCATCTCGGCATGGCCTTCCCTCCTTGTGGCCCTCGGCTTCAAATTTCTTCAATTGACCAAACAAACTGGTATATGAGCTAAATTGCCTCTGAAAGTTGTTCCAATGGATTCAAAGCATGCCAATATACTAAGAATTACTATCCTTGAGAAAAATTTTGTCGAAAATTGACCAAGATAGGCCTCATTAAAGTTTCCCCTATATTCTGCCTCTAAATCTAGAAAACTGCTAGTTAGCTCCACTAAATTTGGCACGTCTGCCGAAATTGAGGAATCTACTAAAAATATGCCAACTTAAGTTCATATTAATTAAGGCTTTAACTGTGATTAACTGTGCATTAAGTGCACACTAATCCGCACTTAGTTGGCCGCTTAACAAAGGTCATATGGTGAGGTTCCTCTGCCCTCGAAATCCGCATCGCCTTTAAATATAAGTTTAGTGCAATTGTTTTCAAACCTTGACATGGTGGCACATTGGGTAGTGGCATGGGGGAGGTCACGGGGTTGAACCCGACCTCGCCCCTCGACACGCAATTTTTCAACGCAATGTAATGCACGTACATGTGCATTTGACCAAGATATAAACCTTAATGTATTTAAACCTTAATTCAAATACATTGCCACCAATATCATGCGGTTTAATATAATCATTTTCTCCACCATTTCAAATGCCAACCTTAAATATACCCAATGTTTAACATATGTCATGATATATGATATATTCAAATGCCACCGAATTTTAATGTTATAAAATTCAAATTTGGGTTTATTTACTAATGAAATATATGTGGAATTAAAGCATTAATAATATATAAAGTTTTAATTTAATGTTTATATATATATATATATATATATATATATATATATATATATATATATATATATATATATATGATTTTGAAGTACAAGGGGTTTCCGGAATGCATTATATTAGATATAATTTGTGGGATTCAACTGCGTTAATTTAGTCATTCATCTATGACCATATCCATGAGAGGTAACCGTAACTCACTAATTTCTCATGATTTTTGAATAGTCCACTTAGCGCTCATTACATCGGGTGATGCTCACAGGGGTGAAATTGTCATAAATGAATGACTAAATTAACGTAGTTGAATCCCAAAAATGATATCTAATAATATATGAATCTTTTAAAACCATAAAAAATATTAATTATATATATAATATTAATCCAACTTTAATATATTAAAAAAAAAAATTCCAACACATAATAATCATGAACCCACATTCAATTCTGAAGGACATTTGTCGATTTTTACCTTCACAAACCAAATTCGCGAATCCAACAGTGACACTTGTCACAGTCCCATTGGGCTAAAAACTAAAGAATATTCTATGCATGCTGATTGGACTGCCATGTTATCAACTGTACCTATTCTGCAATATTATTTTTTTTTAATTTTTCTTTTCTGAACGACGATCAACAGACCATAACACCTTCATTCGAACTTGGTTTTCAATAAAATGAGTTGCGTTGGATTCCTTGCATTGGGCCGGTCACTTTTGCTCTATTTTGGTGAAATTTTGAGCACTTTAATTTTTGAGCTAATTTTTTCCCTTGAACCAGATTCTGATCACCCGCCTATTCCACCTAGTCACTTTCATCAATTTTCTTATTTACTATAGTATTTTTTTGGGTCTTGAAATTCAAGAGCCATTTTGAGGCCCTATTTCGCATAGACCTCGGGGAAATATTTCCAACGAGGTATCACAGATGCCAAACGGAGATACTATGACCAAGTTATAGCCCCGGGAAGTTAGCTGCCCAACTAACCCTAATAGGGCCCATAAAATATTGGTGCTACATCTCCTCAGGTTATGGTTTCATTTTTTTATGGATTTCTATTATTTTTCAATAATAAAAATTCCTTTAAGCCTCATTGAAACACAATTCAGAGGCATGTAGCCGCCACATCTCTTCTCAAAGATAAGCTACAATCGCCCTAACTAGTTTATGTCCATTATGTTTGTAAGAATATTTCAGTCATTTGATATTAATGAAATGGAGTTTTATTTCTTCTACATCTCTTTGTTTATGTTTATTTTTGTATTTTATTTCATTCCTGCGTAAATCCATATTCAGGTTACGACTCCATTAGGGTTTGAAACATATTTCCCTTTCAATGTTTTGCAGTAATATTCAGTACAATTCATGCAAAATCCATGGTCTCCACAAATCATATTAGATAGTGAAAAATATTTCATTTGAAATTATTTTTTATTATCTTAAATGTATTTTTATGAAATTTGATTTCATTTCCCATTTTGAGAGATAAGAGAAATTGAAGTTACACCTGTCTGGAACACTACGCCACCGTGCGTCCTATGAGTTTGTGGAATCCTTTTCTCACCCCACTAGTCATCAAATTTCAAGTGTCTTATATCAATGGAAAGATGTATTCAATACCCCAAATGGGTCTTTGACGAAATTTGGTTTCACTACCTATAGCAAAAGTTATCAGCAAATTTACAGCAAGTGGTCCATTTCAACATAGATCCACATCAAATACCTCTAAAAATCACATTATTTAATTCCCTACCAATATGAACCCAATACACCTTATCAATTTAAAAAATCCCCGCTTTCACTAGATATTGTAGATATCCAGTTTTCATTAACATTCTATATACCCCTTAAAAAATTCTCATGAACTTTGAGCTCCATTTTTTATACCTACCAATATAAAAACCCTTTATCCCCTATTATATGCTCAATATAGTATGTCATTTTTTCCTCAATACATATCCCCCAATATGAATGCATGTGGTTGGGTATTTCTCCCCTAGTGAATCCCCCTATGCCTACACATAAGAGGTTAGTGAATGAGGTGCATTGAAGCAAGCATGGAGAGCTTATAATGTGCAACATTTTGGCATAGTTGTAGCAGAGCTTGTGTGCACATGAAAAAAACCTAACACATGTATATGATCATTGGAAGAACTATTATTGTGCATATAGAGCATGGAAGATATAGCTTGTACACATACCTTGATGCAATGCATTGAAAAAAAAGACAAATATGGAATTGTAGGTTGTGAACATAGTTAGTTCTTGCATCGATTTAGTATGCAAAGATTAGATTGCTGAAGTGTGAATTAAGTATCCAGTGCAATGTGCACTCGTGTGCATGGATAAATTCTTGAGGACTGAAGTGTTGATATTCCAGATATTGATCTGAGTCAAAGGATGTAATAGTGCATTGGACCATAGTTTGAGTGGCAGAGTGTGGAAAATTTTTATACTTGGCTAAGCATTCATAGGAACAAATGTGCATGGAGGAAGATAAATACTAGTGGCTTTGTATTTTTTTTGTCCTAATAATGTTGTTGGAGAGGTCATTGTGATAGTGTCATGCTACTAATGTATTGAGAAAGGTTGTTGGTTTGAGTTGAAATGTTGAATTCATTTCATAGTGTCTATATGATTATAACACATATGAAGAGTGTGTATGGTTGAGTTTGAAGCAATTTAGCGACATCAAATACATGCTCATTGTGTATTGTAATAGGTTATAGAGTTGTATGTATGCTTCTAGTTATGTTGGTGTATTAAGGGTTTGATGTTGCTAGTGTATGTGATTGAGTTGAGGAAGAGATGTATGTTGCCATGTAAGTGAGTTGTTGCTGAAGGTAGTTTAATTGTGAGTAGAGCATTATATTATTGAGACAGGGTTGATTGATTATGAGAGGTTGTTTGTATAGCAGGGAGAGAGAGATTGTATTCGAATTTTGTTTGAGTTAGTTGATGAGATTAGTGTTAGTGTGGGTCCAATGTGAAAAATGGGATGAAATGTGGCGCATGGTGTTTGATTTTGTTGCAGGTGGATCTTAGACTAAAATGTTGTGAAACATGTTCTACAATATATTGAAGGTTGGGGCATTCAATGGGGAAAGTGGTGGCTCACTAGCAAGTGGTGGCTTACAAATTCAAGGTGTAGTGACATCCTTCAGTTAGTTGCCTAAGAACTTGGTATTAATTTCATCCTCCCAGTGGTGGATAGAAATACTATTGGGAGTTGGGGAATCCGACATGTGGTTCCCTGCATAGTCGTGAGAGTGGTGGCTTCCAACAAATGGTGGCTTGCAAAGTTCAAGAAGTGGTGCTTTCCCTTAGGTAGTGGTTTGGAGCAAGTAGTTTCTTGCATGATAAAAAGTTGTGATTTGCACACTGGTGGTGGAAAATGCATATGATGCAAAAGATATTTGCATAATAATAAAAAGAAGCAGATGAAGGCAACCAAATGGTAGTTTTTCCGCATGAAGGGTTTCCACCTTACATCTGATGTCTCCATGTGCATGATGATGTTTATGTATTACTCATTGGTATTCTAATTATTTACTTGTGATGGTTTATGTAATACTCATGGTTCCTATTTAGCTTTAGATATGCTATTTATATTGTGTTATTTATGATAGACTGATGATTCAACTAATTGTGAAAGAAAAGAAAAATACGGTATAAGTAGAATCATAGTACACAATAATAATTCACCCCCTCTCAGTATTATCAAGATTCCAATATAAAAATAGGGAGATAAAGAGGATGAGGGAAGAAAAATAAAAGCGTAAGAGGATGTAGAAGAAAAATAAGGAGAGGATAAGGGAGAGAGGGGAGGGAGATTGGGAGAGGAATGGAAGGGGGGAAAATATGACGGGAAGGGGGGGAAGGGTAATAATGATGAGTGGAAGGAGAGGGAGAGAATTGGGGGAAGAGAAATAAAAACTAAAAACACATATCTAAAATCTAAGACCCATTTGCAAAACTAGTTAAAAAAATCCAATTTTCATATTCAAAAACCCACATCACATTTTATTTGAAATACACGAATTAAAAGAAATGGGGGTAATTGAAAAAATAATACTTATGAATCCCAAAGATATAGTGATTCCCTATAATTATACCTTTCTTTCTTCTATTATGAGTCCACACAAATCCCTTTAAGCTCCAACAATCTCTACACATCAATCATGTGAAAATGAAATAAAATGAAGCTATAGAATTAATCCATTTTTTTAGCGGTTTGAAAATATTTCTTTGGTAAAACTCCTTATTGAAAAAATGGTCAGTGAAATATTAAAGCATTTAAGCTAGGTAGAATAAAAGAAAAGGGTTTTATCAAGTATGATTATTATTCTTTTTTCCTAAGAAATAATAGGTTATAATTCCCATAGGATAAATGAAGGTGGAGTAAATTTTAAAGGAGTTTCCATCTCTAAGATAGGCCAGAGTAACTTATTATGTATCTGAAAGGAAATTTTAATAGGATAAACCAAGTAAAAAATAATTGAAATATCACAATACTAACAAATTAAGTTAGATGGGAAGTGGAAAAGTAAAGACATTGATGAATAAAAAATGTGTTCCCTATAAGCCTAAATCCTTATGGAAATGATTGAATATGCTTTGAGGATATCTAGAGTTCTTACCAGTCCTACTAAAATCAAATAAGTTGATAGGGAGGAAATATTTAACATGAATTCAGACTAGGTGGTCTGTGACAAGGCGAATTACTTAACCCTGGGTCATCATGTATTTAGAAAAAAGACCTATATTGACAACTATTTTCACGCAGAATCTCATTATTATCACCCTTAGAAGTTTGGGATTCTTATTACCTTGTCCCTAAGAGTGGTTCGAATATCTGATCGAGAACAATTGGATCAAGAATTAAACCACCTTACTAATGTCTTCAAAGGAATTGAATATAAAAGTAAGGACATTCTTAAAGCCATCAAGAGAGAAAAAAAGAAGATAATCCTCACCTCCTTCGCCCCACTATAAAAGAAGAAAGAGTTCAACCCTCCTATAAGAAGGCTCATCTTCCATGTGGCGTCACTTACAAAATTGCCAAGGTTCTCAAAAAATGAAATATTTTTTTTGTATTCAAACCACTTGAAACAATAAGGCACAAGATGAAATCTGTAAAGGACAATTTATCAACAACAACATAGAGGGGTTTACAAAATCAATTTCTCTTGTGGAAGAAGCTACATTGGTGAACATGAAAGTTCAGTTAAAATAAGAATTAAGGGACATGGAGCAAAAATTAAGAATCAACACACTCGCTCCTTTGATATGGTTGAACATTATATCCATTCTAGGCATCATATCTGCCTTTAAGACACTAAAATTATCTCACGAGAAGATCACTACTTTAAAAGAAATTTTGGAGAAAGGCTCAAAACAATGAAGCATCATGATAACCTCAATCGGGATGGTGGACTTGAGATAAGTAGAAGCTAACTACCTCTTATCCCTCATCTCCCAAGCTAATCATCACTTTCATTTTTAGGGTTTATTACATTTTATACCATATGGCATGAATATATTAATATTATTGTATTACATTAATATTAATATACTTATTTATTAAGTATATCATATTAATTTTAATACAATTATCTTTTAATATATTGCCATTGTTAATACTTTTTAACATATTATTACATTAAAATCATTACATTAATATAATACATACTATATTACATAAATATCCTTCATTAATATTAAGATTATTATTTTAATATATTATTAAATTAATATAATTTAAGAATTTACTAATATTCTAACATAATTATAATATAATTATGTGTAATACTATTATTCTAATATATTATTAAATTAATATAATTTAAGAATTTACTAATAATGTAATATAACTATCTTATATTAGTAGGGCTATATTTCATTTACAAATCCTTATTTTATATTACTAATCATATAATAATATATTCTACATAAAATATTATTAACATTTTATTATATTTCTTGAACCAAAATTCATTGTTTGGTGCGGGAATCGCAGTTAAGAAAACTCCTTTCAACACTTAATTTCCAACCTGGGGTTCGTAAACTTAGAGACGAAGCACATGAAATGACATAAGTGGTATGAAATTTTCATATCTATTCCTACTTCTCAAATCAAGATCTTACAGAATTGAAAAGAAAGATCACACAAAAATTTACACCAAAGAAGTTCTAGTGTTGGAATGCGAAATAAAGTACTTTGCGAAGAAATCAAATAAAGGAACTTTCACACTTGCTGTAAACAAACTTGATTGCTAAAATGAAATTCTATGTTGATCTCCAATATGGGTGTTGACAGGTTCACAAGTGGGCCCTTGGAAAGATCTGCCTTCTTAAGGATTTTCTTTCCTGCACCAAGCTGTTATTCCTGTACTCCTGCAATCTGCTTGCACTAGTACAGGTACAGTACTTGCGGGAAGTATATTTTTCACTTGCACTGGAGATTTATATATTTTTGTAGGGGGCTCGAAGCTTCTGGAATCGAGCACTCTATTCCTATAACAAGATATTTGTTCTTGTACCGGAACAGAGATTCCTGCACCAAGTTTCCAATTAATTTCGAGAAAAGAAAGGGCATATTAATCTATGAAATAAATTTGCGAAGGCGAATCAGAATTTTGAAATAACTTGCACACGTCAAAAGGAATGTTTCAACCAAACTGAATCTTGCAATGAAAATAACTTTGAAATAAAACAAAACTAGAAAAGTTAAAGCACACTTTCTTTAATGCAATGAAAGAAATAAATCAAGCATGACAACAGGATTTTGTGCCTGCAACAGTTACTTACATAAACCAGATCCGCCTCTAATATTTGTAGACTTAGAAAGGTTCCTTTTAATTGTTCAAATTCACGTTTTAATTCTTTCCTTCTAGAAATATGAAGTGCAGGCACATATAGATGTATCGTAACAACATTCGTTCATCAGTTAACCGAACATATTTTAATTCATAGGATTTAACTCTTAATATTGAAAATTCTCTTACTTAATAATGAACATTCAGTTGTGGAAATAAATCAAATTCTTGCAAAGGAAAGAAATGAAACAATTTTGCTGTGATGAACCGAAAAACTAATTTGCAGAAATTATAATCGCACTAGTGCGGGAACATGCTTGCACTACTCCAGGCAGAAATCAATTATGATTAGTGGAAAGGGAAATTACTGAAAGTAAATCAAACTATAATTAAAGACACCACAGATCCGTCACACTTGACCGTTAAGGAGATGAAACCAGAATTCTTATAAAGAAATAAATTACAAATTCAATCCACACCTCGCATAAATAAAATCAACCCGCACACCTTTACCCGAACGAAAGCACGAGAGGGAAAACAAGTTGGGTTGACTGGGCCCTAGCCAACTAACTCGTTTCCCATTTTAGGAAATGTAAAGATTCAACGCTCAGAGATACATCAGTGACAGATCAACACCCAAGATGTAAACAACATGACGTAGCTCCTTGTATTAATTCGATTTACCAAAAATACATTATAAGTATAGATCCAGCCCAGAATGAAGGTGACAACACAAAGTTACAAATTTTCCAGGGTTACAGTAGCATGGCTATCGCTCCCTAATTTCCTATCTAAGATCTAGATTTATACAACCCTTTCAGCCTTGGCCATAACAAACTTCCATACTTTTATTCTAATTCCAGCCTTTTGGCTTGAACAAAATAACAACTAGAGTTATGAAATAAGCCACCAGCTATAATAAAACGCTTACTATTTGTTGGCTAATGATCCAATATTTAGCCATATCCCTGATTATCCTCCACTACAAATTCCACTCAAGATGACTGCGACTAAAGGGTCGTGCTGGAACGAAAAGCCCACGTTAGGTAACGAGCTGTTGCAGAAGTCTAGGAGCGGCTAGGTGCCAACAGTGCATGAATTTTCCTGCACTAGACCATGCTGATTCAAGATTAATACATTCACTTATCAAAATAATTTAGGAAGAGAAATATTAGTTGCAAGAATATAAAGGGCATAAAATCTATTTAAAAATGATTAACTAATTACTTACTAAACCTTAAGTATGAAATATAAAACTAGTGCAGGGATAGGATAAGACTCTTGGACTAGTGTAGGTATACGAAAGTTTATGAGGATAAAACAAAGGTTTATTATCATGATTTTTAGGTAAGAAAGGGGTTTATATAAATTTCACTAAGATCAAATAAGTTAAGAGGTAAAAATTCTTTAACATGAATCTAGGCTAGGTGATATATCTTAATACTAGGTAATTAATGTTTGGAATGTGCCACATTTTTTGCATGGATATATTTTTGATATCTTGTGTGGTTTTTTTGACAAGGGTTTTTTCTGCATTGTGATCTAATCCCACTTAATTCAAAGACAGCCTATCAGGTTTTCACAGATGTTGCATAATACCTAAATGTTGTATTATGTATAGTAAAATTAATACACTGAAGAAGATGGAGATATGACTAAGATTTGTTGATTTTCGCAATTAATAATTTCCAAAGTAAAACTATGTGTATTGTTTGTATGTCATTGTTATTCATTTTAATTTCCTTAATTATGATTTTTTTTTTCTTTTTATATTAATCTAGTAACCAAAATTTTGAAAAGAAGAAAATGTATACTCTATCATATTTCTTTCCATTAAATTTTTTACATTACATGATTATCAAAAATCAATTTAAACTTTCTAAAAAATAATATAACAACAACTTATAATCCTTAATATTTTTATTAAATATATCTTAATAACAATAATGTAACACTATTAAAATATTATACATTTATACATCTACAAATAAATATACTTGTAACAATCTTATACTTATAACACTATTAAATTGTTGTATATTTATATATAATAGGATATTTTCATGTAACACAATTCACATGTACAATGAATGCACAAAATTACAATATTGCAACTCAAATACAGAGCAAGACTTTAATTAATTAATTAATTAATTAATTAATTAATATATATATATATATATATATATATATATATATATATATATATATATATATATATAATTTTATTTTATTTTTTAGTTTCATGGTTTTTACTTCAAAAGGGCATTGTAAAGTCTTAACAAATGTAAAAATAAAAAAATACAGTGTAAAATAATGGGTTTGTAATAAGTAATGGGTTTGTAATAGGATTTTTCTCTGTTCGAAAAATAAATTATGAAATAGGATTGCAGACCGTATTGTAATTGTGTCCTATGCATTTTCATGTGGATGTTAATAGTGTCATTTTAATATGGTATGTAAAGGTTAACGAATCGAAATGGCTTAATAAAAACCATTAAGGTATGACCTTAATGGGTAACAAATAGGAGAAAACACAAAAAAGTTGGATAGCAATATTTTTTTTAATAATTTCAATTTTTGAAAAAAAAAATGTTTTTATTTTTTTAAACGAGATATTAATCCTTATGTACAAAAAGGCTGTTGGAGTTTGCACCATTCACATTGTTTGTGTGGTTGTTCTAGCTACACTGTGTTGGAGAGGTGATGAGAGATAAGAAGTTGAAAGTCATGAATATGATGAAGTACACCTTTAAAATAAAAATAAAGATATATATTAGATTCTGAAGGTCATGAATATGATGAAGTACATTTTTAAAATAAAAATAAAGATATATATTAGATTCTGAGTTAGGATTTGAATTTGAAAATGAAAACAAAATTTTTGATTATTGCATTAATATATTTAAAGAATGTATTAATTATGAGAAATTTTTAATCATGTTTATAATGAAGTTGTTTATCTAGGCAGTGGAATAGCTCAGACAGCAGTTTTTTTGTTGGAATCCAGTCAACTAAAATTCAAAAAAACAAGTAGTTGGAGTGTTTGGAATCCATTTTTAATAGTGGAAATGAATTCAACACTATCAAAAACCATTAGAGCACTCAAAATACTAAAGTTTAACAACTATAAACAGAATTCTAATAAAATCTTCACCAAATTTTTTCAAAATCTTTAACAAATTCCAAGCCAAAACACTGTTTTTTAAGATTACGCATGCCTACAATTTGTCAAAATGTTTTGATTACAGCATTTTAAACATTTTCAACGAAAATGACACCAATTATGAGAAAAATTTTAAGCATACATTCAAATTTCATCAACTTTTATGAGTTTCAACTTTTAACTTGTGACTCTTCTCCTGGGATGACAGACAGCGAATGACGGCGTCCCTTAAGGCTTAAATGCAATCTCATAAAAGTGAACCTTCGAAATTTGACCCACTGACACCATGTGGCTCAACCAATGCTTACGCGAAGGTGCAGGATTCTTTAAATTCATGATCAGATTCAGGCACTCTCTGTGCCACTTCATAACTGGTGGTGTATTCTTCAACTTCATGATCAGATTCACCGACTCTCTCTGCCACTTTATAACTGGTCAATGTTCAAAATGTATTGATTCAGAAAGGGCGTAGTTTAATTTCGCTTATTTTGTTTTTGGTTAGAATTTGGTAAAGATTTTGAAAAAATTTGGCAAAGATTTTATCATAATCTTGTTTACAGTTGTTAAACTTTAGTATTTTGAGTGCATTGAGTGTTTTTGATAGGGCTGAATCCATTTCCATTATCAAAAATGGATTCCAAACACTTCAACTATCTGATTTTTTGAATTTTTGTTGACCGAATTCCGACAAAAAAACTGCTGTCCAGAGTATTTCACTGTCTAGATAGACAACTTCGTTTAATTTTTTTAATTTTTTTGTTTTTATATGAAGTTGGTAATATTTTTTTTTTAAATATAATTGTGGTTATTATATTTTTTCCATTATTTAAAATGTGTTTTGATGTATAAATAATTTAAATGTTTTAAATAACTTTTCATCATCATTAACACAGATTTTTTAAAATCAAATTCACATGGTTTAAAATCAAATTTATAATTTCAATGTATTTTGACTATATTTTGTAGAAAATTAATTAGCGAATATGTTTAAAAAGCCGAAGCTTATAAAATTAGCAGTTTAATTATTCAAAATTTTTGTCTTTTTAGTGGGAATCCACGCAGACAAGTTTTTGGTTAGATTGTGTATTTTTAATTGTTTCATCATCATTAACACAGATTTTTTAAAATCAAATTCAGATGGTTTAAAATCAAATTTATAATTTCAATGTATTTTGACTATATTTTGTAGAAAATTAATTAGCGAATATGTTTAAAAAGCCGAAGCTTATAAAATTAGCAGTTTAATTATTCAAAATTTTTGTCTTTTTAGTGGGAATCCACGCAGACAAGTTTTTGGTTAGATTGTGTATTTTTAATTGCTTAAAACTCATCTATGACTTTTTAGTGGAATCCAATGGCATAAGTCTTGGTCAGATTGCGAATTTTAATGGTTTAAGATTTATTTTTAAATATATATATATTTATTGGTTTAAAACTTATTCTTAAATATATAAATAAATTTAGTGTCTTGAATTTTAAATTTTTGTAAATTTTTATTACGAAAAAAATATATTATATTATTAATGAAAAAATATATTATATTGTTAGTTGTCTTTAGTGTGAATTTTTAAAGTTTTTTTTATAGATTTATTCAGTCTAATTTCTTTAAAATTAGGCAGGAATTCATTGAAAATAGAAGTTTGATGGGTAACCTTACCCATACGAAATGCTCTAGAGATTATTTATGGTGTTGAATCCATATATACAGTAAAAATAATAATTTAAATAACAAAAATCAAGATTTAACTTTAAATTTTTTAATGAGTACCAAAAACTCACGCTAAAAACAACTCTATTACTAAAAATACAATCAATTCTTTTAAGTACTAAATATATGCAAATATAAACCTAACTTAATTCTATTCAAGAGAATCAAACGGACATGGGTTAGGTAAAAGAAAATTTGACTAATGCTTGAAATATTCTGAAAATACGCGATAAAATATGCAGGTGTGAGTCCCCTCTTGCCACTGACTCTTTGAACTTCCAGGTATCAGTGGGATTGTTTAATCTTATAAATGATGAGCGGCATCTATCCTCGCCTGTTTTATATGGCGTTACGTTGAACCTTAGCAATTCATAATTTTTTTTTTTATTTTTTTTGAAGATTCCGATGCCTTCATAATTCCTTCATCAATTTTTTTTCGAGCATTCTGATGCCTTCATATTCAATGGGTGGTTTACAGTGAATCGAAGTGTTAGTGCTCTTAGGAAGAAGCTAAACGTGGGACAAACCGAAGGTGATTTGACACGTCCAGCGACCCCTTCAGCGATTTTTTGGTCTCCCGGTCCTCCTCTCGTCTCCGCTGGTAACCAATATTTCGAATGCTATTGGTTATTTACGCTTATCGAACTGCAAATTGTTTATGACTTCCTAGTCAAGGTGTATGATGTGATCATGCATCTCGTTGTCAGTGTTTTTATGCTAATGGCCATGGAAACACGACACCATGCGCATCATATGCCCATCAATTCCCTCGCACCACGCTAATCGATTACCATGGAATCTTACCATACAAAATGATACATTATATGAAGTGGATTGCGGAAAACTATTGTATACGAAATGATAGCGGAAAAATACTGTATATGAAATGATACTATATATGAGGCGGATTACGTAACAATATTGTGTACGCATTAATGTTATGTACTTGAATTCGAATTTTGAATTTGAAAGCCTGCTCAAAGTTATTCAGAGATCATTCTCACTTGGAGCAGTTCCTTGTCTGGGTTTTGTCGTTGGTCTAGTAGTTTTGGCATTTTGGACCAATTATTCTCTCGCTCTTTCTAAGAAGGAAAGCACGAATACGAAGACATTATAAATTTATGATTCGAAGAGAATGGTAAAGTCTGCTAAGAATGAGAAATTAGGATTAGGAGCTCTCTCACTCAGATTGTTGAATCATATTTCTCTTATCTGTAGATCCATAGAAGAGACCATTAGAGTTGAAGAAGACATCCACGGTTTCATTCGTGTTAAAATACCTGGCTCGCTTGGATTTGAAGTAAGTAGAATGATTTCATTTCTCTATTCAAAATTTTGAAACATGTATAGTAGTTGCAATAAAATAATTTCACAACACTATACTTTTCTGAATCTTAGAGTGTGAACATCGTATTTCTGAATCTTAGAGTGTGAACATCGTATTGAGTGTCTGTCCGTAGAAAAAGATGTTTGTAATTTATAATTTTGGGTTTTGGCTATTACAGGTTATTTAATCACTGAATAGGCATTGCAATCTCAAAACCCAAACAATGTAACCAATAAAACTGAAATCAATCCAAGAGATAATCACATTTCATTTCAAGTATATTATTCACCTATTATATCCTTCTGATGCAGAGATTCATAGCTGCATGTAGATGTTTTGTAGATGACTATAGCATGTGCAATGATGTGCATGATGTGCAGGGTGTATATTAGTAATTACTGGCCAATTTTCCTAATGATGTTCTGTAGATGACTATAGCATGTGTAATGATGTGCAGGGTGTGGAGTGTTGGAATTTTTGAATATTCCGAATACACGGGGAGAATAAAAATTCTCCTCCTTTAACACAGGGAAACGCAAAAAAATTTGCTTATTGGACAAAGATGGCATAAACTTTTCTATTTCATTAACAAAAAAAAAAACTATTACAAAATGGAGATTATGTTTACAGAACAAAGTTCTAGTTTTACAATGGATTAACTGCTACAGACACAATGTTACAATCTTTTTTCTTTGTCTCTCTTTCTTCCTTCGATCATTACACACACAAATAATACACAATCTTCTTTTATTCTCTCTATTACATTAAGCCTACGGGATTTTTTTTTTATATGGTGGGATAACAAAAAAACATAAAATAAAACTATATTAGTGACACCCCTCTGTGGGTCCCTGCGGAGGCACTCCTCCACGGGTTCAACAAAACTATGTTGTGCTACTACAATGAACGATAGCCGTTGATCTTTGGTCAATGTGTGAATTCCTGGTCAACTGCGGAGGCACTCCTTCGGTTCTTTTTAAAACTTTAAACTGCCCCCGTAACATTACTTTTAACCATAATTCAATAAACCTTTAACCCGGATTTTAGAACTTCAAACAAACTGAATTGCAATATTTTTCGCGTAGCAATTGAGCCCTACGTCAGCAAGGTTGAAACCAACACGAATGGCCTGTGATTGGCTGGTGGTAGGACTCACCCGGATTTCAAATCAAAACTTAAATCATATTGGATTTTTTTCGCGTAGCAAATGTGGTTGATGGCGTCATGGCTCAAAGCTACGCTAAACAATGCGATTGGTCCACTGTTGGTGAGTTGGCATGTGGGACCAACTCCTCATCGGCAATCGACGATCGGCAGATGAGCGGTGTTGTGGACGGTTTGGAAGACTTGCGATGAGCGATGAATGTGGGGACCACATCGCATCGACGAATGGCGGAACACGGTTGAGCGGAACTTTGGCGATGAACGATTGCAATGTGCAATGGTGGTAGGGACCACATCGCATCGAAGGTTAACATTTGCGGATGGGCGGAATGGTTAATGCGATGTTGCGATGTGCGATGGTGGTAGGGACCACATCGCATTGCAATATCTACGGTGACATTTCGGAGGGGGATTTAACATTGTTCCTTTGTGATGTGTGATGTGCGATATCGCAACATCGCATTACATCGAAACTTCATATCAACAAGACACTTCGCGCCCAGTTCAAAAACAAAACACTGGCACGTATATAAAACTCTTTATGTTTGGTTGGTGAGGGCTTAAAGCCCAATTTGAATGTTTTTAAAAAGAAACTTTGCTGTTGTGTGGTTTGATCCACGAAGTCTTCAATTCCTCTGCAAAAGTTGGCTACGGCCATAACAAAATTTAATTTCATCTTTGCAATGGTGGCTGCGACCCATAAACAAAAATTTGTTCCTTACAATTTCTCCATGCCTCTGTTAAATGCACAGTGGTGTGCACTCAACCTAAGCTGCCCCTGTTGTACTTTGTTTCTACCTGCACGGGGTTTGCAGGTGACTTTAATATTTTCAACACTCCCCCTTAAAGTCAGCTGCTGGGTTATCTGTCATACCCAAGCATTTCGTCAAATATTCAAAACTTTTCTGCCCCAATGGCTTTGTCATAATATCTGCAAATTGCTCCTCTGTTCTACAGTGCTGTAAAACAATTTCTCCATTGTTCACCAATTCCCTGATGTAGTGAAACTTGGCATCTATGTGTTTAGTTCTTTTGTGAAACACACAATTCTTTGACAATTCTATAGATGAGCTATTGTCACAATAAATCACTGTCCCTTTTATCTTTTCTTGACATAAACTCCTCAACATTCTTCTCATCCAAACTGCTTGACACGCTGCTGCTGTAGCTGCCACATACTCTACCTCTGTTGTAGACAATGCTACAATAGGTTGTTTCTTAGAAGCCCATGAAATAGCTCCTGAACCCATATGAAAAACATAACCAGATGTGCTTTTCTAGTCATCTATACTTCCAGCCCAATCACTGTTAGTATATCCAATCAATTCATAATTTTTTGAAGTGGTATATAGAATTCCATACCTCAGAATTCTTTTTGCTACTTGCCAATGTGCTTCTTTTGGCCTTTCCATAAATCTGAAAATCAAATTAATAGCATGCATAATATCAGGCCTAGTTGCAGTCAAATACATGAGGCTACCAACTATGCTCCTGTACAAACTAGGATCAAAATCCTTGTTGCTGTCATCTTTGCTAAGTTTCAATCCCATTACTGTGGGAGTAATTACTGTCTTATAATCCTGCATATTAAATCTTTCCAAAAGTTCATTAACATAATTTGATTGAGATATAAAAATTTTATTTTCATTTTTCTCTACTTCTATTCCTAAGAAGTATCTCAGCAATCCCATATCAGTCATTTCAAATTCATCCTTCATGACTGTTTTAAAATTCTCAATGAGGTAATCATCATTACCTGTGAATATCACATCATCAAAATATAAAACAACAATGAGCATCTTACCATCTTTCTCCTTGATGTATAATGTGGGTTCTCTTTCACATTTTTCAAACCCATTTTCCAGTAGATAGGAATATATCCTACTGTATCATGCCCTTGGTGCTTGTTTCAACCCATAAAGAGTTTTCTTCAATCTGCAAAATTTGTGCTCTTGGCCTTCTTTCTCATAGCCCATAGGTTGTTCAACATAAACCTCTTCCATCAAAACTCCATTTAGGAATGCTGATTTTACATCCATTTGGTAAACTTTCCATTTGTTTTGTGTTGATATTGACAGCACTGCTCTCATTGTTTCCATTCTTGCAATTGGTGCAAACGTTTCCTCATAGTCTCTTCCATGTTGCTGCTTATAGCCTTTGACAACAAGTATGGCCTTCTGCCTTTAAATCTTACCTTCAACATTGATTTTGGTCTTATAGACCCACTTTACTCCAATGACTTCCTTGCCATTTGGGAGATCAACCAATTCCCATGTTTTATTTTTCTCTATTGCATTCATTTCTTCATCCATAACTTCTATCCATTTTTTAATCTTTTATAGCTTCTTCAAAATGAATAGGATCATCAACATGACAATATAAAGAAAATAAAGAGTTCATACCTTCATTTGCTGCTTCTTGCTCATAGATTTCATTTAGATTTTTGAATCTAGTTCCTCTTTCATTTGGTGTAGTTGTGCTTGAAGAAGCACTCAAATCAGCTCCATGTGGTGTTCTTAGAGAAGCACTTTCATTTCTTCTCAAGGGTGTTCTTACTCCAGCTTGTAGTTTCCCTTGCTGTCCTTGTGTTGGTGGAGGTGGTGCTACCGATGAGGTGTTCTTTTCAGCCACATCTTCCTCATATTCATCATGAGACAAATAGCTTTTGACATTGACTGTTTTCTCAATGCTTCCATCCCATGTTTCTTCTTCTATGAATTGCACATCTCTTCTTATAACAAATTTCTTTGTGGATGGGTTATACAATCTATATCCCTTGGATTATTCACTGTATCCAAGGAAGATGCACTTCTCCCCCTTACTGTCCAACTTCTTTCTCAGCTGATCTGGAATGTGTGCATAAGCCACACACCCAAAAAATCTCATGTGGGTGACTCCATGTTTTCTGCCACTCCACACTTCTTCTAGAACTTTGTTCATCATTTCTTTTGCTGGGCATCTATTCAAAATATATACTGCACAATTTGTTGCTTCTGCCCAATACTCATTTGGAAATTTTTTTTTCATCAGCATACTTCTCACCATATCCATGATGGTTCGATTTTTCCTTTCAGCAACACCATTTTGCTGCAGTGTGTACCTTGTTGTAAATTGTTTGTGTATGCCATTTTCTCCGCAAAAATGCAAGAATTCTTTTGAGATGTACTCACCTCCTTTGTCAGTCCTAAGGACTTTGATATGCTGCCCACTTTGTTTCTCTACAAGAGCTTTAAAGTGGCAAATATTTTCAAACACTTCACTTTTATACTTCAAGAAATAAACCCATACTTTTCTTATGAAATCATCAATGAAGGTCAACATATAATTGCTGCTTGATATTGATGATGTTTGCATTGGCCCACACAAATCTGAATGGATAATTTCTAAGGGTGCTTTTGCCCTTATGCTCTTTTCTGATGGAAAGTTTTCTCTATGTTGTTTGCCCAAGATATAGCCTTCACATAGGTTGTTCGGTTTCTCTATTAATGGTAGTCCTCTTACCAATCCTTTTCTGTGCAACAAATTCAGACCTCTGAAATTGAGATTTCCTAATCTCAAGTGCCATAATCAATTCTCATCTTTTACTTTCTTTTGAAAAACCTCTTCAGTTACAACTGCTACATTCTTTCTCTTTCCCTTCAAGTCTGTATTGAGCTTGAGTGGAAACATTCTATTGCTGGTCATTTTCACTTCTGCAATAACCTTCTTGCTTGGAGGTATGTCCATTATTGTGCACACATCACTTTTTAAGAATACATTGTAACCTTTGTTAATGAGCTACCCAACTCTCAAAAGATTACATTTCAAGCCAATAACATAGTATACATCTGGCACAAATTTCTGCTCTCCATTTCTTGCACGAATACTTACTCTGTCTTTTCCCTTGACAGAGATCTTACTATCAGTTCCAGTTGTTACTTCATATTTAACATCTTAATCAAGATTGGAAAACATTGCTATGTTTCCAGTCATGTGATTACTGCAGCCTGAATCTAAGAACCATACATCATCTTGTCTATCTTGTGCTACATTACATGTTAACATCACATTCTTTGGGTTCTTTTCTTCCCTTGCTACATTTTCATTCTGCTTATTATTCATGTCATATTGCTTTTTCCTACACTCATTGGCATAGTGCCCATATTTCTTGCAATATTGACACTGGACATTGGATTTTTCATACCTTTGTCCATGAGCATGTTGATGTCCACCTTGCTGGTTGTTGCTTTGTCCTTGGCTTTGATTCTAATTGCTGCTCCTTCCATGTGTATGTGAAGGGTTGTTTCTTCCTCCTCTGTTTTGGCTTCTGTATCTTCCTCTTCCTCTGCCTTGACCTCTTCCTCTTCCAAAAGGCATCTGGGTATTGAAGGCATGCTCCAAAGATGGGTTTACTGATCTTCCCAATCTTTGTTCATGAATCATCAATGATGCATGAAGTTCATTAACAGTGAACTTTGAGAGATCCTTTGTCTCTTCAATGGTGGTTACAATAACATCAAACCTTGAGGGTAGGCTCCTCAATAGTTTCTCCACTATCTTTCTTTCTTCAAGTGTCTCTCCATGAGACCTTATCTGTGTGACCATCTCAATCACATGTGTGAATAATGAGTCTATGTTATCAGACTCTTTCATACAGAGAGTTTCAAAATATCTCCTCAGCAATTGTAGTTTTGTTTTCTTCACTTTCTCCATACCTCGATAGGTTGTCTTAAGAGTATTCCATGCATCCTTGGATCTCTTAGCTGCTGCTATCCTTGGAAACACACTCTCATATACTACTTGATAGAGATAGAAGAGGGCTTTAGAGTCTTTCTTCCTATTACTCTTTAATAGATCCTTCTCTGCCTGTGTTAAGGCATTAACGGCTTGCTCATCAACTGGTTCATCAAAACCATCTCCAACAAAATCCCATAAATCCTGAGAGGCAAACAGGGCTCTCATGGTAATGGCCCAATAATCATAGTTCTTCCCATTAAATTGTGGAAGCTAAGTATTTCCAACACTCATATTGGTGCTTGGTCCAGCCATGACTTATAAACAGAACTATGTAATAAACTTGATTGTGTTTTTCAAACAAACTGTCTTTCCTTCTTTACAAGACAAACTATGTCTCTGAGGACTACACTCTTTTAAACAAAACAAGACTCTGTTTTTTGGAGAAATATTTGGACTTTTGTTGAGCCTTCACTCTGATGGAGAACTACTACAACAAATCCTTCCTTCTTCCTTCAGCTTCTTTGACACCTTCAAAGAGCCTGGATTAGCTCTGATACCATGTTGGAATTTCTGAATATTCTGAACACACAAGGAGAATAAAAATTCTCCTCCTTTAACACAAAGAAATGCAAAAATTCTTGCTTATTGGACAGAGATGACACAAAATTTTCTCTTTCATTAACAAAACAAAAACTATTACAAAATGAAGATTCTTTCTTCAAAACGAAGTTCTGCTTTTACAATGGATTAGCTGCTACAAACGTAACGTTACAATCTTTGCTCTCTGTCTCTCTTTCTGCCTTCGAGAATTACACACACAAACAATACACACTCTATTTCTATTTTCTTTATTACATTAAGCCTACAGGCTTCTTCTTTTATATGGTGCGATAACAAAAAAACATAAAATAAAACTATATAAAACTATATTAGTGACACCCCTCTGTGGGTCCTTGCGGAGGCACTCCTCCACGGGTTCAACGAAACTATGTTGTGCTACTACAGTGAACGATATTCGTTGATCTCTGGTCAATGTGCGATTTCCTAGTCAACTGCAAAGGCACTCCTTCGGTTCTTTTTAAAACTTTAAACTGCCCCCGTAACATTACTTTTAACCATAATTCAATAAACCTTTAACTTGGACTTCAGAACTTCAAACAAATTGAATTGCAATATTTTTTGCGTAACAATTGAGCCCTGCATCAGCGAGGCTGAAACCAACGCAAACGGCCTGTGATTGGCCGGTGGTAGGACCTACCCGGATTTCAAATCAAAACTTAAATCATATTGGATTATTTTTGCGTAACAAATGTGGTTGATGGCGTCGTGGCCCAAAGCTGTGCGAAACAGCGCGATTGGTCGACTGTTGGTGAGTTGGCATGTGGGATTGGCTCCTCATCAGCGATCGGCGATTGGCGGATGAGCGGTGTTGTGGACGGTTTGGAAGACTTGCGATAAGCGATGAATGTGGGCACCACATTGCATCGGTTCATCGGAAAATGGCAGAACATGGCTGAGAAGAAGAACTTTGGTGACGAGCGATTGTTGTGTGCGATGGTGGTAGGGACCACATCGCATCGGCGGTTAACATTTACGGATGGGTGGGATGGTTAATGCGATGTTGCGATGTGCAATGGTGGTAGGGACCACATCGCATCGCAATATCGGCGGTGACATTTCAGAGGGGGCTTTAACATTGTTCCTTTGTGATGTGCGATGTGCAATATTGCAACATCGCATCGCAATGGAACTTCGTATCAATAAGACACTTCGCGCCCAATACAAAAACAAAACACTGGCGTGTAAATAAAACTCTTTCTTTTTGGTTGGTGAGGGCTTTAAGCCTGATTTGACTATTTTTTAAAAAAACTCTGTTGTTGCATGGTTTGGTCCACGAAGTCTTCAATTCCTTTGCAAAAGTCGGCTACAGCCATAACAAATTTTAATTTAATTTCTGCAATGGTAGTTGCGGCCCATGAACATAAATCCATTCCTTAAAATTTATCCATGCCTTTGTTAAATGCACAGTGGTGTGCACTCAACCTAAGCTGCCCATGTTGTACTATGTTTCTACCTCCATGGGGTTTGCAGGTGACTTTAAGATTTTCAACATGGAGAGAAAGTTTCAAGAGATGAACATCAAATATGTGAAACTAATACTGGAAGAAAAAGGAATTTATGCGGATGAGCGAGCTCTTCATCCATGACCCTGATTTCTATATGAATGATATGTGCCACTGTGAGAACCTTCCAGTGGAGGCGATAGTGGGGTTTGCATCAGCCTGCAGTCTTATATTTCTTTCTATTTTATGAAATCCACTCAAAGGCTTTCAAAAGAAAGAAATATGCAAGGAGTGACGAATCAAATGATTATTGTGAGTGTAAGCTAGAAAGAAAAAGAGTTTGTTGTGTAAATGATCAACTTTAAAGTCAACCGTTCTTTTAATTTATTATTCAAAATTCTTGTAAGAATTGGTTGGAGATAATTTTAGACAAATAATAATAATAATCCCCTCCACTGTTGTCTCTCTTGTTATGTGAGTGAGGTTTTCCCCCAACGAAAATATTGTAACCCATGTATATCTACTCTGTTTTCCATCTTCCTGTAAAAGTATTCCTTAACATGACTTGTATGGTTGTTTTCCTTTATGTACTCCTGGTTGATATTTTTATCAAATTATTATTTCTCAAACATATCTTGGAAAGTTAAAAAAAAAAAAACCTAACTCTTATTTAAATATTTCCAAAAATAGCAAAAACGGTTGAACTAACTCGATTTTGGATTTAAAAATAACATGGAAAATAAATATTTGACCTTATGCCCATCAAGGTAAGTAAAACTACAGGAAAAAAATAATTTTGGTAAGGATTTCGTCATTTAAGTTTACTTTCATGTTAATTTTTTCTTCTAACTATCAATGTGTTGGATGAATGAAGCTATTCAAGTGGTAAAAAATTCTCTCAAAGAAAGTTTAAGGAAAATTTTCATGTTATTATTATTTTAAAGAAAATAGTTATGGTATTACTTTTTAGCATATATTTAGAGAGTTGAATATAATGGATTTTTCAAGTAAAATTTTTATTTTATTTTGGAAAAATTTAAAAAACCATTCTAAAAAATTGAGTAATTTAGAAATTTTTTCACTTTATTTATTTGGACGGTTGTGATAAATAATGTTAAACATAGTTTTTATATAGTTGGTCTTTTGGATGGTTCTGATAATTATTTATGTTAAACATAGTTTTTATCTTAATTAGAATTGTAAAGTATAAAATAAGATAGTTAGTCCTCCTTGAAGCATTTTTTTAAGGTTTTGTTAGTTGGATTAATATTTTCTTTTTTATATATGTGTTAAATATATTTTTTAGTATTTAATATATATATATATATATATATATATATAATTTAAAAAATTAAAACTCTTTTGTTTTATACATATACAATTTTTAACATTTAAAATAAAAATTGAATTTTGAAAAAAATTAAGATTGATTTTATTTCTTAATTATTGGACATTTAAAACTTTTTAAAATGCACAATACTCGCACATTATTTTAAAAATTTTGGACATGGATATCCAATGTCTAATAAACATCCACATAATATTGATGCAAAAGTGATGGAGATACCTCAAGGATGTTGAATTACCAATAAGATATCGAAAAACATGTTAAACTTTTGATGTTGAATTGATAATAACAAATATATATATACTTTCAATCCATTCAATATTACTAGCTTGGAAATTTTGAAAGAGATATTAAGATGTAACAATTTTTTGTTTAATGTTAAATTAATCACTTACATTAAATAAAAGATAAGTTTTATTTAATTAACTAAATAAAAAATAATTAATTTTACTGAATTTATTAATTTTAGATCTATTAATATTTATATAAAAACTATATAAAATACATATTTCACTTTACATTTAGCTATTATATCGTTAAGGTGTGTCAGAATTGCACCAATTTAAATTTAATCATTGGCACCAATTTAAATTTCCATGAGATTCCATCCTAATGAGATGGGTCGGTAGAGGTCCTATAATTTGCAAGGTTTAAAGAGTAAGTTGAAAACCTTATGTGCTCAACAAATGCTTTAAATATTTAACACTATCTCATTGTGGAAATGGAGAGTGTTGCACTGTCATAATAGCATTGTTATATCAATAGCTACCAAAAGAGGCGATCCTTGTATTCTTGTGCACAACTTTAATAAATTAATTATCTTTAAGGGTATTAAATTAGCCTTGTGTAGAGGAAAAAATCTTCACTTAATATAGTCCCCACTCTTTAACAAACTCCCCCGCACACAACTTTAATAAATTAATTATCTTTAAGGGTATTAAATTAGCCTTGTGTAGAGGAAAAAATCTTCACTTAATATAGTCCCCACTCTTTAACAAACTCCCCCGCACACACTTTTTCCTGCACACCTTTCCCTTTTTCCCACACTTTTCCTCTGCATTTCTGTTCAACGCCCCCTCACTCCCTCACTTACTTAAGAAACATTTGAAATCATAAGCCATTTAAATATTTAACTCAAGTTGTTGTAGTAAACATCATACCTTGTCTCTCTTTCTCTCCAATATTAGTATGTTGAATTACTATAACACAAAAATCAATGTAGACTGCCAAAATTTTTTTGTGCTTACACTGAAATCAATTACCCATCTAATGCATCTACACTGAACTCAATGCATTTAGTGCAAGAAATAAAATAAGATTAGAAACCAACAATAACATTGAAATCAATGAATTTAGTGCAAGTAATCAAATAGGATTAGAAATCACTATCTACATTGAAATGAATGCATTTAGTGCAAGAAATCTACCTTGTCTCTCTTTTCCCTCCAATCCTTTCTCTTCCCCCACCACTCTCTCTCTCTCTCTCTCTCTCCAACTATGTTACAATATCCCTCCCTCTCTTCTTATCTCCTCCCTTCTTACAATTTCTCCTTTTTTGTCTCTTTATCTCACCCCTAAACATACCCACTATCTCTCCATCTCTCCCTTGTCATTCCCCCTCCAAATCCATCTCTCTATCCCTCCCTCTCTCCTCCTCTCTCTCAATTCCTTTCTCTGATCCTTCCTCCTTCTCCCTTTCTCTCCAATCTCCCCCTCTCTTTCCCCATCTCTCTCTCTCTCTCTCTCTCTCTCTCTCTCTCTCTCTCTACCCTCCAATCCTCTCACTATCTCCCTCCCTCTTTCCTTCTCTATCACCCCCTTCCATCTTTGTGTCTCCCTCTCTCTCTCTTACCCTTCTCTACATCTCTCACTCCTCTCCTTATCTCTCTCTTCACTCCTTCTCTCTCCTCTCCTTTATTTTATCCCCATCTCTCCCTTGTGACTCCCTCCATCTCTCTACCTTTATCACTCTATGCCTTTGTTCATCCCTCCCTTATATATCTAGAGTTAACATATATCATGATATATTAATATATATTATAATATAACAATTTTAATATTGTATTAAACTAAATTTATTAAATTTAATAATATTAGTATTATAATATATTAATATTAATATTATATTTAATAATAATAACAATATTTTAATATTAATATTAATAATAATTTTTCCCATGGTATTTGGCTCATAGGCTTGACCTAAATAATATTTGTTTTTAGTGTTTGTAAATGTAAAGAGGATTATGGAGTAAATATAAAAGGATGTTTTATTTATTTACCATACCTTTGCTTTATTTATTTACCATGGTATTTGGCCCATAGGCTTGGTATATAATTATATGTTGATTTTTTTTTTAAACATAATCGGTTGCTATTTTGTATTCCAAAAAAGAGGAGAAAGATCTCCAAGATTACATGCTAGATTGCTCGCAGTGCAGTGGAGAAAGTAGCTACAACAAAATGCTATGTTTCCTTTGTTCCTAGATTTCGAAAAGAGCTGAAAAACAGATAGCGCATATATTCGTACAAACTGAGATAACAGAAAAAACATATTTAAAAGACATTCGTAATAGATGAGGGGGAGTTAATCAATGCTGATATGGCTGATATGGCGCGCCGTTGAGACATCAGGATTGTCTTCATTACCAGCATCCCTCAAGTTGTTGGAGCTAGAGCTTGGAGTTGTACGCTTCTCCAACATTAATTTGAGGATTTGTATTCATTCTTCTACGTGAGTCCACCGATTGGAGAGAGTGTTAAACTGATTTTGAAGTGAGGTGACCCTGTGGAGGAAGACATTAACATCTGCTTCATGTTTTTCATCCATGATTTTCACCTCTGTTTGCAGCTTTGCATCAAGGATTTTTTGGTGTGCTCTGATTTGTTCAAGCTCATCTTGAAGATCCGCACAGTGGAGACAATCTTCACTGCGAGCCATACTGAAGGCGAATGTTGATTCAAGGATGGCGCAGTGTCCGTTGAAGGCAGAGAAGGGAAAGGGTGACAAGGGCATAGCTTAGGAAGGTAGGTGAGAGGGGTAGCAGATGCGACAAAGGAAGGATGGGGAGAAGGCAGCAGATGCGAAGGCAGAGGAGTAATGCCTAAGTTAGGCAGACGAGACAACATCGAAGAAGCTGAGCAGAACAGAGCAGTGACGAAATAGATGGGTAGCGAAGGGAGTGGAGAGCCCAATAAAATAGACAGAGGAGCATAACAGGGGAGACAGCAGTTACAATGCGGGGGATGACTGATAGAGTAGGGAGCTAAAGGATAAATAGAGTCGCGGAGGAAGAGGGAGCCAATACCTAAAGAGCTAAGATCACAGGTAAGCGGAGGTTGAAGGTAAAATTAGAGCAAGGCAGTGTAGAAAGCCTAGAATGAGGCATCACATGAGATCTTAAAACAAAATGAAGCAGGATCATGGCAGGGGATTGATATTTACATCATCATTACAAAAAAATTGCCCCAGATTTCGTGCACAAGCTATGCTGGCAATCTGGTCAGCGTCCTTGTTGTTTTTGTGATGAACATGATAGAAGGAGGTGCCTTTCATACCATCTAAAAGGTTGCGGCATCTGCTAATCGTCTGGTGAAGGGCTATGTTTTTTATTGGGCGGTCATGCTTCATCATGTTGATAGCAATGGAGGAATCACCAAAAATAATTGCATTTGAAATGTTGAGCTTTTTTAGTTGATACAAACCTTGGAGGAGGGCAAAGGCCTCCGCTCTATTGTTGGAGAGGGTGCCAAGACCCCATTCAAAAGTTGTGACAATAGTTCCTTTCGCACTTCTAATGATGCCTCCAGTTCTAGCAACGCCCAGATTCATTTTTGAAGCACCATTGAAAAAAAGAGTGGGTCTAGTGCTACTATTAATCCACTCAGTGAAGTCAACTTCATCTAGACAAATCTTCCAACTTGTGTCTGTTCTGGAGGGCTGATTGGAAGGCGGCATAATACTATTAGCTCTATCCCAAGGGTCGCCAAGGAAACTCCTTTCCTCAACACAGAGTTCACTGTGGTCAATTCTGATGTTTCTCTTAGCAGAGATAGTTTCAAGGGTGAGGCTCCATGACTTGCTGCAAACTTTCCTAAAATATGGCTCTTTGTTTTTTAATATCTTCTTGTTCTTAGTAAGCCAAATGTTCCATAAAAATACATAAGGAAGGGTATCCCAGATCCTCTTCGAAATTTTGCTCTTTTTTCTTCCCCAAGGATAGTTGGTTTTCTAGGAGTGGAGAAACTCAACAATGGAGCCATGTTGCACCTAGCAAGTCTGGTATGAAGGGATGAGCTCAACCTAGCAGCGAGCAGCAAAGGGACACCCAATGAAGAGATGGAAAATTGTCTCTTCAACATTTTGACAATTTGGGCACATTGATGGCCTGAGCACACCTCTTTTCTTGAGATTTTCTGAAGTTAGAATTTTTTCTTTCAAGAGAGTCCATATGAAGATCTTAATCTTGGGGATTACTTCCGATTTCCATACTGCTTTCCAATTGGGCCAAATAGGGGCTAAATAATAACCATTGAAAAGGTGCTGATAGGTAGCTTTGAGGGAGAAGGCTGAGCCGGTAGGGTCCCATCGAAATTATTCTATGCTGTCCTTTTTTATAGGAGCTGAACCATAGAGGTGGGATCAGAGGTTGTCAAGGTCAGCTTCAAGATGGGCTACGACTTTGGGAAAATGCCAACCCGTCCAGATTTGGGATTGATCATCCCATTTGGAAAATTGGTTTAAGAAGCTAAGGCCCATATTGTTGAAGTGAGAGATGATGCGTTGTGTTCCAGGCCTATCAATGATGGGAGATTGCCCCATAATTTAGTCCTTCCCAATTTTGATGTTATTACCCCCCATTGGGAGAGATTTTGGGCTAAGAAGGGCTATTAGGAATGTCATGGTCAAGGAGATGATGACGAGTAGAGTTGAGATATTTTACCTCCATGAATTTTTTCCACCAAGCCTAATTCCCACTAATTAGCCTCCAAACAATATTCCCTCTGAAGGCTTTGTTCAGGATCTTGGGAGAGAAAACACCAATTCCTCCGTGCTCCTAGTCTTGGATAACTTGTCTCCACTTGACCAGATTGTATTTTTTTTTCTTGCCATAAAAAATGCCTAATGATAGCTTAGAACTTGAGATGGATGATGGAAGGAGCTTGAAGGAGAGTGAAGTGGTATAGTGGCAAGGATGAGAGACCAGATTTGAGGAGGACAAGGCGTCCATCAATATTGAGCCATGATGAGCCCCATTACTGAACTTTTCTCTTCATTTTTTCAATAGTGATATTCCATACTTCAGCCTTTAAGGGGTCAGAACTCACAGGCATGCCTAGGTAAGTGAAGTGGTCCCAATTCAACTTGCAAGGAACGCCAAAAATGTTAACAATACTGTGTATAGTATGGTTAAAAGCATTCCAACCATAGAAACAACTTTTTTGGAAATTGATCAAGCCTCCAGAATAGAGAATGAATTTGTCCAAGACAGTTTTAAACCTCTGGGCAATTATGTTGGATTCTCCTCCCATCAGAAGAGTATCATCAGCAAATTGAGAATGGTTCATATTTTTAACACCATTGCCAAACTTGATGCCTATAATGAGGCTAGCTCACCTTATATGATCCAAGGCCCTACTAAAGGATTCCGCCATGAGGATAAAAAGGTAGGGGGAAAGAGGGTATCCCTGCCTTAAGCCACGAGAGGATTGAAAAGAAGGAGTTGGTCTGCCATTGATGAGAGGAGATATCCAAGGCCCGGAGATGCAGGAGTTGATCAAGGCAAGGAAGTTTGGGTCGAAGCCCATTTTATTGAGCACAGCGGGGAGAAAAGAGTGTTGACCCTATCGAAGAAGTTGGCAAGATCAAGCTTTAAAATAAATCCTTTTTCTTTTCGAGACATGCTTGAGTGTATGGATTCTTGAACAAGGAGGATGGAATCAGTAATTTTCCTCTGGGAAATGAAGCCTCCTTGATTTTCCGAAATGAGGTTATGAAGGTGAGGTTTGAGGCGCATGGAAAGAATTTTGCTGATGAGCTTATAGGAGGAGTTGCAAAGAGAGATGGGTCTGAATCTAGAAAAGGAAGAGGGGTGGTTTTCTTTGGGGATGAGGGCAAGGAAGGTAGAACTAGTGTAGCCCCCAGTTTTATTCTTCCTTTGATTCCATTGAATCATCTTAACAAGGTCCTTCTTTATTAAATCCCTATAAGTCCTGTAGAAGCTGATAGAAAATCCATCTGGCCCAGGTGCTTTACCCGGATTCAAGGCCCAGATAGCATTTTTGATCTCTTCTTCATCAATTTCTTGGGTGAAAGCGTTGTTCATCTCCTTTGTAATCATGGTCGGAAGGTACTGCAAAAGGTCAAAGTAATCTTGTCAAGCATCAAGCATCTTGTCTTAATGATGAATATGGACTTGAAACTCCCACCTAAAAATTAAAAATTAAACTATAGAGCATATTATAAATCTCTTTTCTTGAAATTTTACCTACAAAAAATTGCAAACAAGAATATGTGTAGTAGTTGTTTTCTTCTTCATTGATAAAACAAAGGATTTCTATGAGGATTTCTGGGATGTCTATGAGGATTTCAGCCAGAATTGAGGCAGTGTTCAGATCCCCCAATCTCTTGCAGTGTAACAATAGCTTTAGCCAATAAACACTTCAGGGTTCAATAAAAATGAATAGAGTGTTTAAAAAAGGAAAGTATACCTTGGTATGATCAGCAAGTTAGAATTGGATCCATCTCTTCCTCAAAAAAATATTGATCCACCTTAATTCTTAAATCCTATTCCCACCTAAAAATCAGAAATTTAACAACATGTGTAACAAATTTCATCAAAATAAACTAATTGCAAAAGATTATAATATTGCAACTCAAGTACAAGGCAATACACATATACATATATATATAATGTTTTAGTTTAATGTATTTTACTTCAAAATGACATTGTAAAGTCTTAACCAGTGTTATAAAAATAAAAACATAAAAAAAATGCCGTGGGTATAGTAGTGGCTTTTTTTTAATAGAAAGTCCATCAATTTCATAAAAAAAATTATGAAATAGGATTGCAAACTGTATTGTAATAGTGTCATTTCATGTTGATGTTAGTAGTAACATTTTAATATGGTGTGTAAAAGTTAACGAAATGGCTTAATAAAAACCATCTTACCTTGATGGTTTAAACAAATAGGAAAAAACACAAAAGTGTTGAATAGCACACTCTCTTCTTCTTTTGATTTTTAATTTTTGAGAAAAACAGTTATTTTTAGTTTTTTAAACGAGAATTAATCCTGGTATGCAAAAAGGCTATTCGAGTTTGCAACATTCACGTTGTTTGTGTGGTGGTTGGAGAGGTGATCGAGACAAGAAGGTGAAGTTCATGAATATGAGGAAGTACACATTTAAAATAATAATAAGATATATATCAGATAATTTGAAAATGAAATAAAACGTTTTAATTGTTGCATTAACATCTTCAACAAAGAATGTAACGATTATGATAAATTTTTAACCATGTCCACAATTTGTCAAAATGTTTTGATTACATCATTATTCACTTTTAACCATTTTAATATGGTGTGTCAAAGTTAACGAAATGGCTTAATAAAAACCATCCTACCTTAATGGTTTAAACAAATAGGAGAAAACACAAAAGAGTTGGATAGCACTTTTGTTTTTATTTTTATTTTTTAATAATTTTAATTTTGATTTTTTTAATTTTTTTAATTTTTGAAACGAGATATTAATCTTTAAATGCAAAAAGCTTGTTCAAGTTTGCAACGTCCACGTTGTTTGTGTGGTTGTTCTAACTACACTGTGTTGGAGAGGTGATGGGAGAAGAAGTTGAAGTTCATGAATATGATGAAGTACACTTTTAAAATAAAAATAATATATATCAAATTCTGAATTAGGATTGGAATTTGAAAATGAAACAAAATGTTTTGATGATTGGGTTAACATACTCAACAAAGAATGTACCAATATTTGTAACCATGCCCACATTTTGTCAAAATGTTTTGATTACAACACTATTCACTTTTAACCATTTTTTTTTGGTTGAAAATGGCACCAATTATGAGAAATTTTCAAGAATACAGACGATCTGTCAAATTCTATGTGTGTATCAAATTTTAACTTGTGACTCTTCCCTAGGATTATAGGGAATGATGATATTATTTAAATAAAAAGAATTGTTTTTTGAAATTTTTTAGATTTATTTTGATAAAATTTAATGAAAAACAATGGTGTGAAATTTTTATTTGTGTTATTTAAATTAATTTATTTTAATCCTGAAAAATCCCTAAAATACTTTAATTGTGCACAAACTACCCGTTAAATTTATAATTTCAATAAGTTCCTATCCAATTTTAAAAAAATTGTACAAACAAAAAAAACTTCCAAAAAAAATCACTCTTAAAAAAAATCTCATAAAAGTGAACCTTCTTATGAACCTTCGAACTGATACCATGGGGCTCAACCAATGCTTACGTGAAGGTGCAGGATTCTCCGATTCATCCACTCTCTGTGCCACTTCATAACTGCTGCTTTATTCTTCAACTTCAGTTATAATGGTCAACGTTCGAAATGCATTAATTCAGAAAGGGTGTAGTTTAATTCTTTTAAGATTTTTTTTGTTTGTTTTTATATGAAGTTGGCAATAATTTTTTTAAAAATGTAATGGTGGTTATTGATATTTTTTTTCAGTATTATGTATAAATAATTTAAATGTTTTAAATAACTTTTCATCATTAGGAACACAGATTTTTTTAAATCAAATTTATACTTTCAATGTATTTTGACTGTATTTTGTAGAAAATTATCAGCGAATATATTTTAAAAGCCGAAATTTATAGAATCTAGCAGTTTAATTATTCAAAATTTTTGTTCTTTTAGTGGGAATCCACGCACACAAGTTTTTGTCTAGATTGTATTTTTAATTGCTTAAAAACCCATATATGACTTTTTAGTGGAATCCAATGTCAGTTTTAGTCAGATTGTGAATTCTGAATTTTAATGATTTAAAGTTTATTTTTAAGTATATATTTAATAGTGTAAAATTTATTTTTAAATATATAAGGAAATTTAATGCCTTGAATCATAAATTTCTCCACTATCGAAAAATATACTATATATTACTAAAGAAAAAATATACTATATTATTAGAGAAGTACAGTCCATTCTTCTAAGTTCTAGCTTAATTCTATTCCGGAGAATCAGATGGACATGGGTTAGGCAAAAAAATATACTATATTACTTAGCAAAAAATATACTATATTACTAGAGAAGTACAGTCCATTCTTCTAAGTACTAGCTTAATTCTATTCCGGAGAATCAGATGGACGTGGGTTTAAGTTAAAAAAAAGTTGACTAATGCCTAAAATATTCGGAAAATACGCAATAAAATATGTGGGTTTGAGTCCCCTCTTGCCACCGACTCTTCGAACTTCGAAGTACTAAATAGGCGGGTATGCGTCGTCTCCTGCCTGTGACAGGGCAACAGTTCCACCACTTCATAGTCAATGAGATAATATCCTCCCCCTTACCCCCGAATGCTTATACCCGTTGAAGCGATTAGAGTCATCAGTGTGCTTGTTTAATCTGCTAATCCTCGCCTCTTTTATATGTCGTTACGTTGAACCTTAGCAATTGCTTCATCATTTTTTTGGAGGATTGTGATGGCTTCATATTCCATGGATGGTTTACAGTCAATCGGCGTGTTATTTCTCTTGTGGGCAGTACTCACTGCTGCAAATCCAGAGGCTAATCTTCTGAACTGGGGATGTAGTACGGTCAAGAGTACCAACTTTACCCTTTTCAATAACAACTTGAATGCAGTGCTTGAAAAACTACGTGCGAGGATTGTTCCTTCTGGTTTTGCTACCGCGGAGCAAGTAATAGGTGCAGACCCAGTGTATGGCCTGGCGCAGTGCAGAAAGGATAAAACCCCCCCCGATTGCCTGAAATGTATTACTGTCGCAGAGAAGCAAATTCGCAACTGCTCCGCTGTATCTGGCGGCAGAGTCATCTACGATGGCTGTTTCTTGCGATACGAGAGCAACAATTTCTACGCTCAAGCTACGGCGCCTGGTGGCACCCAGCTCTGCGGTCTCACAAAGGCTAGCGGCGACAGCAATCAGTTTTCGGGAACGGCTGAAGGTTTGATTAGCGATCTGAAAACGGCAGCCCCGAAATCCTCTGGGCTTTTTGCTGCGAATACGCGTCAAGGGCCATCAAATAGTACCATCTACGCTCTTGCATCGTGCCTGCGGTCTATTAATGAATCGGGGTGCAGTGAATGCCTGGGTATAGCAGAGGGCAATATCAGAAATTGTGTTCCTCAGGCAGAGGGACGGGCTGTGGACGTTGGGTGCTATCTGCGATATGCCACGTATCCCTTTTTCCCGAGCAACGCCTCGACGGATCTCAATGCCCTCTTATCTTCAGGTTCTCAAAATTTCCAATCTCTTTAGTATATTCCGTCTCGTAATGTTTATATTCTTTAAAGTAATCTTTATTATTATTGTGTGAGATATATTTAACATTGTTATATTTATGTCGTAAGATGTTTTTATTTAAAAATAACTCTCTTAGCTGCTTAGGTCATTAGATCCATAAATAAATAGTTTTCTATATGTTTTTTATAATGTTAATTTTAAAAATAATAAAATAATAATAATAATAAACTATAAAAACAGTGCATGGTATTGATCCATGGTATTCATGTGAAATATATTTTATTTGAAGAGGGAAATTAATAGTTTTTTATAATGTTAGTTTTAAAAATAATAAAATAAAATAATAATAAACTATAAAAACAGCTATGGAATATATTTTATTTACAGAGGGAAATTAAGATGGCCTAGATCAATCTTAACTCTGGATCTATCAAGAGCCAAAAGGGATTATATGTCTTGACATGAAAACTTGTTTTAGAGTAAAAGAGAATGTTTTAGAGTAAAAAGAGAATTGATTCCTCTCATAAATAATATAGATCTAAACTAATTATTTCATAAAACTATTTTTAAATGTTTATAACCATTATTCTTTCAAAATTATTGTGGTATAATAACTTATTTTTGAATCATTATGACAAACAAAACATCATATTAACCTAATTTAACATTTTGACTATGTCAAATTACACAAATATAAAAGTAAAAGTAAATTAAATAAAAAGATTGACATAATGTAATGAACATTTTAACTAGGTCAAAATACAATAAAAAATAAAAATAATAAAATAAAATAATAAAAAACTATAAAAACACCCCGAATGCCAGTGATCGTTAGGAAATGGGACGTGGCGGCTCCTCTGCAAGGCACATGGCACAACCACATGGTTGCGCATGGCCTCCGTCCGATCGCTATTAAATATTGCAGTTGTTCACTTGCTGTCGGCATTAAACCACCTGTCTCAAGCTATTACATTCATCCGACCTGCTACCTCTCCCAGTATTCCATGGTGCCTAGCTCCTTAACTCCCGCAGTCTTCTCTTGCATCTTGGAGTTCTCTGTTCATTCCGCCTGTTTTAGTCCAGAGCTCTTCGACGTCCATTCTCCGCCTCCTCTGCTGCTTGAGGCTTCCTGTCTTCTTTCTGCTTCTCCCCTCCCTGCTCCAATGCCCTCTTGCAACGACATGCCTGAGAGGCACAGAATGCGTTGTCGAAGAGGCCACGGAAGAGGTCAGTCCTCTTTCCCTCCGTGATGACAACCATCTCCCCTTCCATGAGGACAATCCAGTCGCTTACCAGCTCAATTTCGACTCCACTGGTTCTCTGGACCATCCTCTCATCTCCGCGACTCTTTTTGTGCGTCTTCTAGATGTCCCGTCCAGCTCTATTGGCTCTGTCTTTGGGAAACGTCTCAGAAAATCCACCATATCCTCGTCCTACCCTCAGCATTCCAGGAAATCAGAGGCTCTGCCTTCGAAATCAGCCTTGTGTTCCTCCAATAGTGAAGGGAGCGACAACTCAACAGTATATGACAAGGCTATGGATGCAGGGGTGCGTTCTGCTACAACGCCTGAGCCCACGGTGCAGCCTTCGAAGAAAAAAGGGGACTCCTTTGACGACTATGGCTGCTTCATAGTTAAAGAGCCTCCTCCACACAACCAATAGCATGTCTCTCCGCTTCAGAATCTATTTCAAGAGGTTTCCTACCTTAGCTAGGTTTCACTTTTATGTTCTCATGTTTTTCATGTTCTTGCACAGCACGATAATTATTTGGATGATTTTTGTAAATGTTGGTTTCCCCAGTCGGGGAAGCAATCTATGGACTGGTTTCCTGTGACAGCCTCATAAAGGAAGTAACTAGTATTTACTAGTTAAAAACAGTTGGTCTATTTTATTTAATTTTATTTAATTTTATTTTCTGAACAAACAAGACTCTATGAGGATATTTTGAGACAATCACTATTTTTAGATTTTATTTTTATTATTATATTTTCTGAATTAATGAAAGGAAAAACCAATGAAGGAAAAGAGAATCCAAAAGCTGTTGATAATAGTTTTCTCAGAATGGGAAGTGGTTGGAGGCAGTTGGGAAAAACAGTTACCCTCTCCTGAATGGATAAAATGGGAATCCAAGAGAGGAGAGGGGGTTCTGGAAATGTTGGCAAGAAAGGGGAAAGTACTGTCCTGAGCTGGAAACCCCAGTGGAAGTATCTTTCAAGAAACCCTTGAATGGCCAAATCACCTGCGTGTAACTGGAAGGGAATTCTAGAGGACACAACAGTGCATATCCCACTGTGGAAACTCCGTGGCATTAAACCTAGAGTTCTGAGGCTAGGGGGCAAGTGCAGGACGTAATGGCCTCACTTGGTTGGTAGGGTGGACCACAGCTTTGGGAATCGATTCTTTTTAATTTCAGATAAGTACACAGATTTTCTGATACTCATACAAAATACAGGTTAAATGACTTTTGAATAATATCATCTTAGACTCTGTAAATAAATAAGTTAGAGCTAATATTTATTTTACAGTAATATGTTTATACCGTACGGAAGGAATTCATTTGTTTTCTATTGGAAGAAAAGATTATATAGTTGCGCATTAAATAGGTGGGTGCTCGAATTTAACTTCTATGGGTTTAAGAGTCTGAAAGAATAAATGAGAATCGACTATGTATATTGATTTATCCCTTAATTTTTCTATTTCCTGTAGAAGCATGTATATATTTAAAGAACCGAAAATAAGAAGTGTTAACAGGATGCATGCATGTGTATACTGTTTAAATAGTTCACATGTTTATTTTCTTCCGCTGTGCCGAAGTAATACTACCATTAGCATATTACCGAAGAGAAAGAGTGCGGGGTTAGGGTTTATAGGGCAGAGGAAGGGTCAGAATCACAACCAAAACCATTGCCCAGGTAACCCTGGCAGTGCTAAAACTATACACGGTCTGAACAGTGGACCGGTCACCTTAGAAATTTCTAAGAAACATTAAAGAAAGACTTGAAGATGGAATAGTGTCACACTAAAAAGCGACAAACCCTGGCTCGATGGTTTTAGACAGACGCAGATAACTAAATTCCTTCTTAAAACTGAAATTTAGAACCTTCAAAGCGAATGCTAATGCAAATACTGAGGTGAGCCTTAGCCAAGATTAAAAGAATCTGCATAAGAAACATAATCTTAAATCCTGTTAAACGATTTCAGACAACATGTAGAATATATATATAATTCAATACAGTGACAGCAGAGAAAACGTGATCGCCTCTTAACCATGTAAACACAAAGGCAAACTTAACCGTGATTCAGTGAAATGGAATTAGCAACAGACATTAAAGAGTACTGAAAATGAAGGAACCAAAACCCTTGAGGGCTTTCCATGCAGCAGTCCCAAAGGTCACATATTATATACCAGTACTACAACCCAAGAATCGTCATAATAATGAGCTGGAATACTGACATATTACAAGATATTAAATGGCACAGTTCTGCTAATTGAAAACCTGGCTCGGGGTGGATAAATTCCCGAGTACATGACTAGACTTTTAAAACAAAAAAACAACAGTGCTAAGTCGATAAGACTGCAGCTGAACCCTCGGGGTTGACCTGAGGTACCTGTAACAAGGAATTGGAAATTCAGTCTTTCGCTGCTAGGAAAATGATAGCCTGTAGGAGGAAGCCAGGGTTACGTAATTACCTGCAAGCACAGTAAAATAGAGTTCAATCAGTAAAACGAAAGTAGTAACGTGATAAGGAATGCCTCTCTAAGCCCTTTTCAACGCCAAAATGATTTTAGTTTACCTGTAAGTCGGCATTGATAGACCTGGAAGAGACAAGTAAGGAGTGTCAGATACGAGAGTGGGCACAGATTTGGATCAGAAGATTCGAGCAAGAACCAGCAACCCAAAAAGGGCGGAACCTTACCGTTCCTCACCAGAAAATTGGTGCTCATCTGTATTTGCCTGTAGCTGCACTCTCGGCCCTCCTGTATACAAACAAAATATTTCCGCGACGCATATTAACATATGGACTGTGGAATAGAATCTCAGAGGAAAAACATAACAAGATAGAGAAGGGATTAAACCCGGACAAATTCAGAGGTTGCAGGGTGAGCACCGCTTACCTTCCCCTGTATATAGTAGAGTTAAGGACGGAAACGCCGATGTGGAGTGCAATTCCCTCCTACGCGCCATGGAGAAACTCTAAGCGCCAAGCCAAGAGGCTGCCGAGCAATCCAGAACGAATAACCCTGTTTCCCTCGCAAAAATCTCCAGGAAATCGAGACAGACTACACCTGTCACGAAGGTTAATGCGGAAGGGCAGTGACATTGCAGATGTTGACACATATGCCTCGTTCCGAGGGAATCCTGTGCCAAAAGCTGGGATGGTAAATGCATATCAACCATTAAACGTAAACACGAATACGGAAATTTCATCCATCGATCACCAAGATTTCACAGGACGCCGGAGTTATGTTTCCGATAAACCAAATTTATGTTTTGATGAAATATGTACTGACATGTGAATTAATGTTGTATGAAGTGCATTCTATATTCATAAAATAGTAACGTTAAAATGGAATGTCATTTCTGTGATGGTAAGGTGCATACGCTATATAGGTATAAATATATATATAGATTTATGTATAACATATGACTATGAATGCCATGTGTAAATAATGAGTTAAGTGCAACACATGCAACATAGTTACCAAGCTATTTACAAGACTGAACAGTGTTGTTAGTAATTTTTTTTATTTTGAGTAAGTTTGTGTTAAATGTTTGTGACATTTCCCCAACTAGGGTAGTCACTTTTTTGTGCTTTTGAACTCTACACCTGCCGGAATTGGCTAACATAGCAACTGCGGCGGAAAGTTTCGAACTGTATTTCTATGTGCCATATAATAGAAATAGTCTTATTTAGAAAATAAATAAATAAACGAACTTTATTTTTATGTGCCATATAATAGAAATAGTCTTATTTAGAAGAAAAAAAGAAAAACAACCCATGGTATTCATGTGGAATATAGTTTATTTAAAGAAGGAAATTAACATGGCCTAGATCAATCTTAACTCTGGATCTACCAAGAGCCAAGAGGGATCATATGTCTTGATATGAAAACCTCTTTTAGAGTAAAAAAAGAATCTATCCCTCTCATAAATAATATAGATCTAAAATAATTATTTAATAAAACTATTTTCAAATGTTTATAATCATTATTCTTTTAAATTTTTACTTAATAAAATCTATCTAAATTTTCACACATACAAATATACATAGTTTTTCTTGTTCTATATTATTTTTGTTACAACTATTTTATTATTCAAAAAATACATGGTTCTTTTGTTATATATTATTTATGTTACATCTCTTTTATTATTCGTGAGTAGTATTTCTTAATATATAGAAAATTAAATTAATAATGAAAATTCTTAAAATATGTAATCTTTTTTAAATTTCCAAATTATTTCATAGGACATGATTTATCTTGAAAAATAATGATGAATGTTCATAATTCCTATTTCTTAAATAACACTAAATTTACATTTAATTACTTAATTGCAATTGTTTCTAACTACATAACAGTTTGTAACTACATACATACTCTTTCATTTTTTTGTTTGTTAATGAATATAAAATTTCTTCCGTTAAAAAAAACTACATATCTTTAATTACCTAATTGTAGCTAAAAAATCTTACATGTTTTTTACTTTATAATCATAAGACATTTTCATATTATATGGTGTCACACTTATTCAACTTTTTACTTGAAATTTTAAACAAAGTTTTTCACTACATAATTTTAGCTTTTATAATTTTTTTGATTTTTCAATTCAAAATAAAAGTTACAAAAGAAAAAACCCACTGAGTCCTTACTGTAGATTTTATTTTTACAAAATTGACTTTATGTAATTAACAATAGAGTAAGTTGAGACAACCCTAAGGGGTTTTTTTTTACTATTTTTATCATAACCTTTCCCTCCCTCCAATATATACTATAGAGTCTTGTGAAGAGAGAGTATGTTTTAGTTTATAACCTGATCCACAATTAAACAAAATGGCTAGGGATTTCACAAGTTATTAGTTTATAACTTGATCCACAATCAAATAAAATGGCTAGAGATGTCACAAGTTATCATACATTGATTAATTGAGGTTCTCAGTTGAAATGGATCATAGTAGATACATGGTGGCCAAAGGCACTAAAAAATTCAAAATAGATATCTTGTATGACATCCATATTGTCTACAAACCATCCAAAATTTCCATATTATACAACAATTTATAATAATAACAGCTTAATTTAATCTCCAATTTTTGAAACCCCCACCCATCCTGGGGAGATCATAGTGTAAAATCAAATGTTCTTATGGTTTTTTTAAAGGGTTCATAAACAAAACAAATAACTAGAAAGTCAATATTATGGTATAATAACTCAATTTTTAATCATTGTGAAAAAAAAACATCATATTAGCTCACAGAATATATTTAATTCTATAAGGATCTCAGATGATAACAAAGTTATGAATCATGATAACTAGGTGACAACCAAAACTAAGTTGTAGCCACAAGCAAAAAATCACAACAACTATATATCCAAGGTTGTAATGAACCCATACATAGTGATGGACCTCATGGGAATTTTAGTGCACATAGAACACCTCCCTAAAAATTATATACTCTTGATCAATTTAGAATAACCTAAGATGTCTAGATTGGATGTCGAGGTGGGTGGTACAATAATTGTGTTGTGAAACCAGCTCCAAAAATAGAAGAAAAGAGATATCAACGCCTTAGAAATAAGCCACTTCGAGGGGGAAACCTCCAATACATTACATGAATGAAAAATTCTTGGATGATACAAATTACAAAACCTCTTTTCTATATATAGGAGTCCATGGGGCCATAATGTAATCCTAGTGGGGCCACAATGTAATCCTAGCCGACCTAACAATAATAATTTAATGGCACAATAATAACAATATGGGGGTTACAGGGGTACAATAATAACAATAAGGGGGTTACACTAACAACAATAAGGGACTATACTAGTAATATAGGGATCTAACATGCCCCTCTCCTTGAAAAAAGTGTTGTCCTCAACACTTGAGTAGCTCTGGGTGCTTCTGTATAAAATTCTCATCCTCCCAGGTAGAATATTCAGTGGGTAAGTTCTTCCACTTGATGAGATACTCTGAAATTGATCAATTCCGTAGCTTTTGAGTTCTTGTTTCCGTGACCGCTTCAGGTTCCAATATGATTTTTCCTTCCTCATCAAGTTCTGGCAATATTGTTTGAACTGGAAGATTTTCACCTATAACCTTCTTTAAGCATGAAACATTGAAAACTAGATGCACTGGTGAAGAAGCAGGAAGCTCCAATTTGTATGCCATAGTACCAATTTTTTGCAACACCTTGTAAGGACCATAGTACTTTGGCGATAATTTATTATCCTTCTTAGCTTGCTTGAGGGACATTTGTTTGTATGGTTGTAGCCATAAAAATACCCAGTCTCCTACATCAAAACTTCTCTCGCTGCGATGTTGATCTGCCTGTTGTTTCATTCGATTTTGTGCCAAATTAAGGTTATCCTTTAAGAGTTGGAGAACTTCTTGTTGATGCTTGATGTGATCTTCCACTGCTTGAACCTTCTAATTTTCTCTTAAGGATGATGTGATGGATGGTGGACGATATCCATAAAGTGCCATAAATGGGGTCATTTTTACTGCAGTATGGAAGGAAGTGTTATACCACCATTCAGCGAGAGGTAACCACTTGACCCATTGTGTTTTTTTATCAGATACAAAACAACGAAGATATCCTTCCAAACATTTATTTACTATCTCAGTTTGACCATCAGATCGAGGATGATAAGATGAGCTATGAGCTAATTGAGTACCCAAACAAGAAAATAACTCCGTCCAAAAATTTCCAGTAAAAATGGAATCTCTGTCGCTCACAATAACCCTTGGGCTTCCATGTAGCTTTTGAATTCTGTCCATAAATGTAGTAGCAACCGTACTTGCTTTAAATGGATGAGATAATGCACAAAAGTGTGCATACTTGGTAAGTCTATCAACTACCACCATGATGATACTCTTTCCTTCGGACTTAGGTAAACCTGTGATAAAATCCATTGAAATCTCCTCCCAACGTTGACTTGGAATGGATAAAGGTTGTAGAAGTCCTTGGGTCTTAATTGTTTCCACTTTATTCTGCTGGCAAACCAAACATTCCGCCACAAACTTTCGAATATCAGATTTAAGGCCATCCCAAAAAAATTCTTTCTTCACCCCGTGGTAAGTTTTTAAAAATCCTGAGTGTCCTCCTAAAGGAGAAGTGTGCAATTCCAGAAGAATCTTTTGTTTTAGTTGGGAATTTTTACAAAGATATAAGCGATCTTTGTACCATAAGGAATCATTTTTCCAACTAAATGTATCAGATGTACTAGGATCTTGCTGCAACTTTTGAATGAGTGTCCATACATCTTTTTCCTTCTTCCATTCATCTCTTACTTCGGTTATCCAATCTGGTTGGATAATAGAAATGACACAAAGTAATGCTTCCACCTCTTCATTCTTTCTTGAGAGTGCATCTGCAACAACATTAAGCTTTCCTTTTTTGTAGATTATTTCAAAGTCATAACCCAACATCTTTGTGACCCATTTTTTCTTCTCTTCTAAAGATAGTCTTTGTTCCAAAAAGTGTTTAAGACTATCATGATCAGTTTTTACCTTGAAGTGTCTTCCCATTAGGTAAGTTCGCCATTTCTTTAGTGCATGTAGTATTGCTAACATTTCCTTCTAATAAATAGGTTTCTGTAAATACTTTCCTTTGATTGGACGACTTTCAAAAGCAATGGGTCTTCCTTCCTGCATTAAAACAACACCAATTCCATTTCCTGAGGCATCACATTCCACAATAAAGGTTTTTGTGAAGTCTGGCGTAGCTAAGACTGGTGCTAGGCACATTTCCTCTTTAAGATGTTCAAAGGCCTTAGTTTCTTTAGGAGTCCATGAAAATGCATCTTTCTTCAATAATGTTGTTAGAGGTGCTGCTATTCTCCCATAATTCTTAACAAACTTGCGATAATACCCCGTTAACCCGAGAAATCCTCGCAACTGCTTTATGGTTGTGGGGACTTTCCATTCCTTAATGGCTTTAATTTTGTTAGGGTCTACTTTAACACCCTCGTGAGATATAATATGACCCAGATATTCCACCTCTAGTACTCCAAAGAAACATTTGGATGTTTTTGCATATAATTGTTTCTCCTGCAATAGTTTGAGCACCCTGTCAACATGTTCAACATGATCCTTCCAAGACCTGCTGTAGATTAGTATATCATCAAAAAATACTAGCACAATTTTTTTAAGGAAGGGTTTGAAAATGGAATTCATCAACCCTTGAAATGTAGAAGGTGCATTGGTAAGGCCAAAAAGCATGACCAAAAATTCATAATGACCCTCATGAGTTCAAAATGTTGTTTTTGGAATATCTTCAGTCTTCATTCTAATTTGATGATATCCTGAACGAAGATCCAACTTGGTAAAATAAATTGCTCCATGTAATTCATCCAATAATTCATCAATCACAGGAATGGGAAATTTATTTTTAATGGTGAGCTTATTGAGCTCCCTATAATCCGGACACATGCGCCATGATCCATCCTTATTGTGCACCAATACTACAGGAGTAGAGAAAGAACTTTGACTAGGTTGAATTATACCCGCCTCTAACATTTCTGCAATCATACGTTCAATTTCACTCTTTTGGACATAAGGATATATATAAGGCCTGATGTTTCGAGGAGAACTTCCTAGAATCAAATGAATAGCATGATCATGATCACGAATAGGTGGGAGTCCTTTGGGAGTTTCAATCACCTTGGAATGATTGTCCAAGACTTGTTGGAGATCTGCAGAAATAGATGATTTTGATGTTGGAACTTCTAGTGAGAATAATTGTGCAATTACGCCTCGTTGTTCTTTCTTTAGAATATTTTTCATGACATTAGAGCTTATTATCTTTCCCGGCTTCCCTGCAATACCTCGTAATTCGACTTCCTTTCCTTTTGAAAAAAAATTCAAGAAAAGTTCTTGAAAATTAAAAGCTACCGTACCCAAAGATTGTAACCATTGTAATCCTATTACAACATTAGCACCTCCCATAGGAATGGAAAGCATTGGACTATTCAATAGATATTCCCCCATGGTTAGCTTGATATTATGGCATTTTCCAGAGAAATTTATAGTTCCTCCATTCGCAACCATCACCTGACATTCTGGTGCTGGGTATAGGAAACAATTCAATTCCTAGGCTACCTTACAATGAATAAAATTATGGGTGCTACCTGAATCAATCAACACTATTACCTTTTTCTTCTTGATATGTCATTCTATCTTGAGTGTTTGAGGAGTGGTAATTCCTGCCAATGCATTACACGATATGGTCAGACTCATTTCTTCCTATTCTAGGGCTGGTTCCTGGTGTATATCCTCTTCTAGTTCATTTTCTTCTTCCTCTTCACAATCTATGTAAAATAATTTCTTCTCAGCAAACTTATGACCTTTAGTGTATTTTCTATCACAACTGTAGCAAAGCCCCTTTTCTCTTTTTTCTTCCAACTACTGTGGTGTCAACCTTGTAGGTTGTGGAAATCTAGGCGTAGCAAAACTTCCTTCTTTATAGAAGTGAGTGGTAGGTTTCCTTGTAGCCATAATTTTACATTCAATTTTTCTTTCCAACCTGAATGCCTTCTCCAATGAATCAGGTTCCAAAACACGAACTTCATGTTGGATGTTATCCTTTAAAGTACCTATGAAGAGATCAATCATGTGTTCCTCTGAAATATCAATTACCCTTGTATTCAATTTTTGGAAGTCCTCAATGTGTTTCCCCACTAAATGCTTTTGTTTGAGATTTATCAATTAGCTAAAGAAGGTGTTGCTCTTTGTATCCTCATAATGTGATATCATTTCCTCCATAAAAATTGACCAAGTGACAATTTTTTTACGGGAGCAAAGCCATCGATACCATACAAATGTATTTTGTTCTAAATGTAAAGTTGCAATGCGTACCTTTTGTTTGTTTTGCACATTATGGAGATCAAAATATTTCTCCATCTATAGTATCCATGTTACAGGATCCTTTCCATCAAACTTCCTCATATCCATTTTTGGAATATGGTGGTTATTCCCACCAACATTAGAGTTTATGAAATCATGATTAACATTTATTTTGTTCTCATCATGAGTTTCCTCTACTATATTTTCACCATTAGAAAATATTTCTTGTATCAACATTGTCAAACCTTCCATGTCTGCTTTTAGATCATTCTTCATGTTTTCCATGTTGTCTTTCATTTTTTCTTCCATGTCATCCATCTTAGCTTCCATGCCAGCTTCCATGCCATCCATCTTAGCTTCCATGCCTTTCTTCAAATCATCCATCCTCGCTTCCATGCATTTCTTCAAAACTTCCATTTCATTTTTTGTTGCTCTTTGCAAGAGTGAAATTTGGTGCACTTGCTCTTGTAATTTTGATAGATCATGTTGCAATTCTTCATCTTCATGTGTCATAGTAGAGCCTTCTGAAGGCTTAATGGGTGTTGAATTATTTTTACAGGGCATTTTTTAGAACCCAAAACTGATATCTATTCTACAATATGCCCTTGGAATCAATTCAAATTGATTCTTCAAACAAGACTTATGCAATTCGGAAAAAATTACACACCATTTTCTTGATTTTGAAGAGCTCGATATTTAAATTGTATTATCTCTGTGGTTACAGCTCTTCAATATTTGAAATTTTTCACTGAGGTAGCCTTCTGAATCCTCTTTTGAATGCCGGAGGTCTGAGCTAATTTTGATTCTTCAAGATAAAGGTATTTCCAATCTACCACAATGACCTAATTATGGACTATTTCAGTAGATCGAACTTTTACGACTTTCCACGTGTCACTGTTTTGTCTTTTAGCTCTAAAATTGATATCAAAGAAACTACTATCCGTGTACTTGTGGCCATTTTTATGGCACTCCAATCCGATTCATAGAGAGAGAGTTATGAATATTTTCCCATGATCACCTCTTTGAGATGAAATTCAGGAGCCTGAAAAAGCACTACCTTCCACAGATCATATCTCCAAAAATATTGCGAACCAAGCTCTGAAATTTTTCTACGGGTTTCCTCAGGATTTCAGCTTCGCGCCCTAAAAATTTTAGATTCTGAGCATTCGTAGAAAATTTTTTATAGCGCTAATCCCACTATGACCTGTTTAGATTAAATTGAGGATCCTGCAAAAATACCTAACTTCCACAGATCATATCTCTGAAAATATTGTGAACCAAGCTTTGAAATTTTGCGACGACGTTCCTCAGGATTTCGATTTCGCACCTTAAACATTTCAGCTTCTGAAACTTCGTAGAAAATTTTTTATAGCGAAAATGTCACGATGACGTGTTTGGAGTAGCAAAACCCTAGAATCCAAAGCTCTGATACCAAATGTTGTGAAACCAGCTCCAAAAATAGAATAAAATAGATATCAACGCCTTAGAAATAAGCCACTTCGAGGGGGCAACCTCCAATACATTACATGAATGAACAATTCTTGGATGATACAAATTACAAAACCTCCTTTCTATATATAGGAGTCCATAGGGCCATAATGTAATCCTAGTGGGGCCACAATGTAATCCTAGCCGACCTAACAATAATAATTTAAGGGCACAATAATAACAATATGGGGGTTACAAGGGTACAATAATAACAATAAGGGGGTTACAGTAACAACAATAAGGGACTATACTAGTAATATAGGGACCTAACAAATTGATGATGCTTCTTAAAGGGTGAGGGAATTTAGAAACTTCACCCTTCCATCAAAGCTATAAAAAGTGAGACTTGTAGATTATAGTTTTACAAAATTGACACTATTTGATTAAGAATAAGTTACAAACATCGAGTATTTAAAAAGTGATAAGAGAAAGGTACATGAGGGCCATGGTAATTAATGTGATTCTTTATACTATTTTTCTTTAAAATAGTAATTTATATTTGTATTTGTATTTTTTTTAATGAATATTGTTAAATGTGTTGTACTATTTTTATATAAAATATTAATTTGTATTTGTATTTTTTAAATGAATATTGTTAAATGTGTAATTGAGTAAAATGTATTAAATTGTTATTCTACTTTTTAAGATATTTATTTAAAAAATTCAAATTATGGTGAGTTTTGTTTTATAAATCATTACTCTAGATGTGCAGAGAATGGGTTTATCTCAAGTCCCAAACAAGATTCTTCTTTCTCTTCATATTCTAGCTTGCACCTTACACTCCTCCTCTCCTTCTCCTTGCACAAATTTAAACTAGGAGGCACAAGGTAGTTGTTGCATATAGTAACATTTAGATATGATAAGAAAAATGTGATACATTATTGTAATTTTCTCTACAAATGTCTTGGAAAATGTGCCCTAAATGTTGACAATTTCATGGTTAATGTAGTATATGCTACATGAAAATTTGCAGTCTTGTATACAAGATCAAGAAATCTATGCCCAATATACAACACCATAAAGCAAGACATGTTCACCAATTCAACGGTTGCTTCCAAATCTCTCTGAGCGCTAGAGTTGTTTTCTCAATAAACTTGTTTTTACTTCCAAATCTCTCTCAGTGCTAGAGTTGTTTTCTCAATAAACTTGTTTTTTACTGCTCTTGAACTAATGAATTTCATCGTTGTTTCATATAGGAGCACTTAGATACTATTTTATAATTTTCTCTACAAATGTGTTGGAGTTGTTTTCTCAGTAAAATTGTTTTTACTACACTTAAGTGATGAGATCCATAGTTGTTGCATATAGGAGCATTTATCTCTGATAAGAAAAGTGTGATACTGTGTTATAATTTTCTCTACAAATGTGTTGGAGTTGTTTTCTCAATAAACATGTTAGTGTGATACTGTGTTATAATTTTCTCTACAAATGTGTTGGAATTTATTTCTCAATAAACTTGTTTTTACTTCTCTTAAATGATGAAATTCATCTTTGTTACATATAGGAGCTTAGCTCTGATAAGAAAAGTGTGATACTCTATTATAATTTTCTCTACAAATGTGATGGAAATTCTTCCATGAATGTTGGCAATGTCATGGTTAATGTAATATAAGATAAATGAAAATTCATTTCTTCTACACAAGATCAAGAAATCTATGCCGAGTAGCCAACACCACAGAACAAGACATGTTCGCCAACTCCATAAATGCTACCAAATCTCTCTCGGTGTTGGAGCTATTTTCTCAATAGCCTTATATTTACTTCTCTTGAAGTGATTAAAGCCATCTCTCTATACACAAAGAACAAAAAAAACCAACTTCATATTAGCGATACTAAAAAATCAAGAACATGGAAGACACGAGGGACATCAATGGTAAAGAACAATGTGATATTTTGAATATTTTCAAAGATCATGAAGGAAATAATACATAAGTGACTCAATAGGAATTGATCAAGATTAAATATGGAGGAAGTGCACCAAAACAACCTTTGATTTTGAAAGTAGAAAATCACGATCTATTTCTTTACTCACAGGGCGTTCATGCTGGCATGATCAAAGAAGGTAGTTAACTTAACTTCAACATAGGCCTCATGATCTGTGAGGCTCAAGGAAACAGTATTGAATTAGAGAAGGTAGTTAACTTAACTTCAACATAGGCCTCATGATCTGTGAGGCTCAAGGAAACAGTATTGAATTAGATTTCACTACCTGCTTCCATGGAAGATAATTTTGATTTTCATTCCTTCAGGATGGCTCCTTCTCTGCAACATCTTATTTCTTCTAGGCTACTCTTTCCTATGCTATTTCCTTACGGCGTTTGTTTTGCAACATGTGGTGCAATTACTAGTTTAAAAATAATTTCTTATTTGAAAATAACTTCTCTAGTTGTCAATGTGTCCATGTCTGAGCCATTGGATCAAATGTTAGATGATTAAAATGTTTTAGGCCATTAGATCCACAAGTAAATAGTTTTATATATTTTTTATAATGTTAGTATTTTTTTCTTTTTAATAAGTTAGATTGATTTTATGTGTGTAATACAAGTGTTTTAATGTCATGTTTAACATTTTTACTATGTCAAATTACACAAAAATAAAAATAAAAGTAAATTAAATAAAAAGATTGACATAATGTAATGAACATTTTAACTAGGTCAAAATACAATAAAAAATAAAATAATAATAAACTATAAAAACAGTCCATGGTATTGACCCATGGTATTCATGTGGAATATATTTTATTTAAAGGCCGAAATTAAGATGGCCTAGATCAATCTTGACTCTGAATCTACCAATAGCCAAGATGGATCAAATGTCTTCATATGCAAACCTCTTTTAAAGTGAAAAGAGAAATGTAGATCTAAACTAACTACTTAATAAAATTATTTGTAATTGTTTATAACCATTATTCTTTTAAAATTTTACGTAATAAAATGTATCTAAATTTTCATGCATCCAAAAAAATACATGGTTTTTTTGTTATATATTATTTATGTTACTATTGTTTTATTATTCATGAGTAGTATTTCTTAATATATAACAAAATAAATTAATAATTTTTTTTTTTTTAAATATGTGAAATTATTTCAGAGGACATGATTTATCTTGAGAAATAATGATGAATGTTTATAATTCTCATTTCTTAAATAACACTAAATTTACCTTTAATTACTTAATTGCAATAGCTTGTAACTACATAATAGTTTGTAACTACATACATACTCTTTCCCATTTTTTTTATTAATGAATATCAAATTTCTTCTATTAAAAAAAAACTATATAGATATCTTTAATTACCTAATTGTAGCTAAAATATATTACATGTTTTTTACTTTATAATCATAAACAAATTTCATATTATATGATGTCAAACTTACTCAAGTAAACAAAGTTTTTCACTACATAATTTTAGCTTTTATAATTTTTTTTTTTTCAATTCAAACAAAACTTACAAAATAAAAAACCCACTCCTTACTGTAGATTATAGTTTTACAAAATTGGCACTATGTGTTTAACAATAGAGTAAGTTGACATAACCCTAAGGGGTTCTTTTACAAGTTTTATCATAACCTTTCCCTCCATCCAATATATATTCTAGAGTCTTTGAAGAGAGAGAGAGTATTCTAGTTTATAACTTGATCCACAATCAAAGAAAATGGCTAGGTATTTCACAAAGTATTAGTTTGTAACCTGATCCACAATCAAAGAAAATGGCCAGGGATGTCACAAGTTATCATTCACACAGTGACCTATTGACGTTTTTAGTTGAAATGGATCCTATTAGATGCATGGAGAATTCAAAATAGATATTTGTTATGACATCCATATTCTCTACAAACCATCAAAATTTCCCATATTATACAACAATTTCTAACAATAACTGCTCAATTTACTCCCCAATTTTTGAAACCCCCCCATGATGGGGAGATCACAGTGTAAAATCAAATGTTCTTGTGGTTTTTTTAAAGGGTTCATAAATGAAAAAGACAATGAGAAAGTCAATAGTGTGGTATAATAAGTGATTTTTGAATCATTGTGACAAAAAAAACATCACATTAGCTCAAAAAATATATCTAATGCTATAAGGTCTGGAATGATAACAATATTTTGAATCATGATAACTAGGTGACAACCAAAAATAAGTTTTATCCACAAGAAAAAAAATCAGAAAAACTCACAGAATATATCCAAGGTTGCAATGAAACCCATACAGAGTGATGGACATCATGGGAATTTTAGTGAACATAGAACACCACCCTAAAAATTATATACTCTTGATCAATTTAGAATAACCTAAGATGTCTAGATTGGATATCGAGGTGGGTGGTACAATAATTGAGGTTGATTGTTAAAGGGTAAGGGAATTTAGAGACTCTATCCTTCCACCAAAGCTATAAAAAGTGAGACTTGTACATTGTAGTTTTACAAAATTGGCACTATGTGATTAAGAATAAGTTACAAACATTAGGTATTTTAAAAGGTATTTAAAAAGTAATAAGAGGAAGGTACACAAGGGCCATGGTAATTAATGTGATTCTTTGTACTATTTTTATTTAAAATAGTAATTTGTATTTGTATTTTTTTAAATGAATATTGTTAAATGTGTTGTAATATTTTTATTGAAAATAGTAATTATATTTGTATTTTTTAAAATAAATATTGCTAAATGTGTAATTGAGTAAAATGTATTAAATTGATATTCTAATTTTTAAGATATTTATTTAAAAAATTCAAAGTATAGTGATTTTTGTTTTATTAAGCTTTGAGTCGACATGTGTAGAGAATGAATCTATTTGAAGTCCCAAACAAGATTCTTCTTTCTCTTCTTATTATGCTTGCACCTTGAGACTCCTCTCCTCCTCCATGCAAAAATTTAAACTATAAGGCACAAGGTAGATGTTTCATATAGGAACATTTAGATATGATAAGAAAAATGTGATACTCTATTGTAATTTTCTCTACAAATGTGATGCGAAGTGTGCTCTAAATGTTGACAATTTCATGGTTAATGTAGTATAAGCTACATGGAAATTTGCAGTCTTGTATACAAAATCAAGAAAGTTATACCCAATATCCAACACCATAGAGCAAGACATGTTCACCAATTCAACATTTGCCTATGCCCAATATCCAACAGCATAGAGCAAGACATGTTCACCAATTCAACAGTTGCTTCCAAATCTCTCTCAGTGCTAGAGTTGTTTTCTCAGTAAACTTGTTTTTACTACCATTGAAGTTATGAAAGCCATCATTGTTTCATATAGGAGCATTTAGTTTTGATAAGAAAATTTGATACTGTTTATTATCCTTTTTTAATTTTTTAATGACTCAAATAAGGTTAACATTTGTATGTTGTCATGAGGAGATTTTTCATTTTTCATGTCAATTACCTTTTATAACTCTAGGAGTTTCTTAATATTGCTTTTGTTTTTAATAAATGGAACTCAATTATATATTTAAAAATGTGATTAGGTAAGAGAATTTTAGGATTATAATTTTTTTTTCCAAGTTGAAAATGTGAATGTTTATTTACCTAAATTTTCCTCCCGTGTTCAATACCTCCCCATGGGGTTTGAAGATAATAGGTAATGGAAATTCAACGACATATAAAAAAAAATTATACATCAAAAAATCAGTTCTATATATATTATAGTAGTTCTGGCTTGAGCAATCTTTCAATTTGGCATTCAATTATTTATTAATAGGTTGTTTTAATTAGTAGGGAGTACAATAATTTTCTAATCAAATATCAGGAGAAAAAATATTCACAATATAATTTATTTGAATAAATAGATGTGTGTAAAATAGTTTAATAAGAAACTAGATTTGTAACTATAAAATATAGAACTATAACTTAAAATTGTGAAATTACTTTGTATATTTTGTTTCTTATGTATATAGAGAAAGAATAAACTAAAAGTTTGGAGTTAAGAAAATAAACCATAACATAAAAAACATTATCTCCTTCCAAAATGTCTCCATATTAAAATGACATTCACTTTTTTGTATATCAAGACTATTGCTATTCATATACAGTATGACAAGCATGAAATTAACTCTCGGATATGTAGATGAACTTGGAGTAAACTCTATTTCTATTAATAAAATTATCTTTATTTACATCTATGCTAGATATATTGTACTTGAATGTATTTAAAATATCTTATTTGAGTTACATGCTCATTTCATGCTTGTTTCAGAGGATTATTAATCACCAAAATATTTTCACCCCCAATTTCCTATTTCAATATCTAGAACAATTTTTTTATATATGTGAACATATTATGTTGGTTTATATATATGTTTTCACCCACAATTTCCTATTTCAATATCTATAACAAAATTTTCTACTTGATAACTATTATCATCAATATCTTTGAAACTTCCTGCTTCCATGGAAGAAAAAATTGCCTTTCATTCCTTCACAATGGCTCCTTTTTTGCAAAAAATTATTTATTCTAGGCTACTCTTTCCTATACTATTGCCTTAGGGTGTTTCTTTTGCAACATGTGGTGCAATTGCTAGTTAATACTAGGTGAAATTGATTCATAATTTAAATATTTAATGTCTCCAGATTAATAATTAATATGTAATGAGATTGCAATTTTTTTTAATTTAAGAAAAAAAATTGTATTTTAACAAATTTGAAAATTTTTTAAGTGTAGTCTAATTTATAGATGAAATAGTCATTTTTTTTATTAAAACAATTTCAAGAAAGAATGTAATTTTTTGTTGTTTAAAATACATTTTTGAATACATAAATAGATTCAACACATTAAAAAATCCAAGGAATCAAATTCTACAAATTTAAAAATCTCTACTAAATTTTGATTAAAATTAACCAAAAAAAAAAAAAAAAAGTAATGAAAAAGATCATTTGGACTATAAATTAAACTAAATATATATTAATTTATAAATAAATATTCTATAATTTTTTTTTAATATATTAAACATGATTTTCATACATAATAGCATAACTATATAGTTAATTAGTTAATAAATGTCCATCCATAAACTTATTTTCTATACCACAAAATTAAATATAATATTTAAAAGTATTAGATGAATAAAAATAAAATAATAAATAAATTTATTTTTTTATTTAAATTAAATACAATGTTTAAAAATATTAAATTAATAAAAATAAAATAATAAATAAATGTTTTTTTATTTAAATTAATTTTCTATAATTAAATAAATATTTATATATATTTTTTTGTTTATCAAATTATTTTTGATACGAGTTGTCACCTAGGGCATCTAATTTATGAAAGTCACCATGAGATTACATGGCATTTAATCTGTCAAAGTCAGTCGAGATCACACGTGGTCTAGGCTACACCAGCATTTTTATTGGAGTTTATAACATGTCTCCTCTCCTTAACACATGACATAACCACCTCAATAAAATTTAATCTTGATTGTAACAACTTTACTATGCTAGCTAAACTTGACAAATAATTATTTATATTAATAAAATGTATAGTTTCTATGCTAGCGAGACCTGACAAATAATTATTTATATTAATAAAAAGTATAGTTTGAAATTAAAAATAACCTGTTACCAAAAAAATGGCTGAGGAAGCTCGGGCTCCTCTGTGCGCCATGCTCGTCGATACCACGTCGGAGGGTTTTTTCTGTAAAGAAGTAGGGCTACATTCAGGTGTAGCAGTTTATATGTTTTGAACGCCGAAGGCGACGGCCACGCGTAGACAGTCCAGTCCGTAAACCGTGTCCATTAATTTTTTTAAACTTCCATATAGGGATGGGATTTGACGGGCCCGTCATAGGTGATTTGCCCGTCAAATACAGTCGGAAAATGTGCAAACCCGTCAACTTTTCTTGTGGAAATCATTAGAACTTACAATGTAGTTACAGAAACCGTCAAATTTGACAGGTATTTCAAATTTGAAATTCCTACCTTGCTTTCATACCATTCGTTCTTGAATAGGCAGAGGAAGAATATTCTGCGTATAACAAATATGAACCATACCAACGATTTGATATATTTTATGACAACAAGAGACATATAATCGAATTTTATTTCAGGGCACAAAAACAAATCTCGAACCTGGGTAATCATTGTTGCTGTCGTCGGAGGCGCAGCTGTACTTTTAATTATGATATTAATCGCCAGACGTTATTTTTTCAGATTATTCACTATTCCCTCACAACAAAGACAAGGTAAGCCTTCAGTGGTTTGTTTTCACGTTTTTTACTGTGGTTTTATCTTTGCTTGCAAACTTTACATCTAATGTTTGGAATTGTACAACAGTCAACACTCTAGTGGCAACGGAGCTCCGAGGACCCGTAGACTTTGATTTCAAAATATTAAGAGATGCTACCAATAAATTTGACAGTGCAAATAAGCTAGGAGAAGGAGGGTTTGGTGAAGTTTTTAAGGTGAGTTATAATTATAGTTGTGATTTTATTTTGTAGATTTTAGAAATATTATAAAATTTAAATTATTAGTTTTACTCTTACTTATTATATTTGAAAATATTCTTAAAATCTTTAGTTTAGTATATTCTTTATATGTTAAATTAACATCTGCAATTGAATTAAGTTCAGTACACTTGCTTACATTTGACGCAGGGTACGCTGAAGAATGGGAAGGTGATTGCAGTAAAGAAACTACGTTTAGTGCAATCTGCGCGTGCCATATCCGAATTTGAGGGCGAAGTGAAGCTCATATCAAATGTTCACCACCGAAACCTGGTACGCCTATTGGGATGCTGCAATCAAGGTCCAGAAAGACTGCTGGTTTACGAGTACATGCCAAACAGTAGCCTCGACAGAGTATTATTCGGTTGGCCAACCCCTCATACTTAATCCCTCTGGAATTTTTTATGTTTTTTTTGCCCAAGAGTTGTTCTCTAGTAGCTGAACAACTCATGGTTGAATATAGAGGACCACTAATAACTTTAACTCATGTGGCAAGTACAGGAGAGGGTAGGCAGACTTTGAGTTGGGAAACGCGTTTTGGCATCATATTGGGCACTGCTCGCGGCCTTGCATATCTGCACGAAGATTTCCATGTTCGCATCATTCATCGCGATATCAAATCCAGCAATATATTGCTTGATGAAAATTTTTGTCCAAAAATGGCAGATTTTGGATTGGCCAGGCTTCTTCCTGAAGATCAGAGTCACGTCAGTACTAGAGTTGCGGGAACCCTGTAAGAAAAATAGTCCTTTATACGACTATTCTGACTCTATCTGCATTTAGGTTGTTTAGATTATATTTGCAGTTAGGGTTGAACATAATTAAAATGGAGTTTTGTTTGGTCAGAGGATATACTGCTCCAGAATATGCCGTTCATGGGCAATTGACTGAGAAAGCGGATATCTACAGTTATGGCGTTGTAGTTCTTGAGATTGTAAGCGGCAGGAAAAGCATTGACATGAAGCAACTACCGCATAAGGAATATCTTCTAGAATGGGTATCTTCTCCGACCCATTCTCTGTAATACAAAATATATTAATTTTTCTCGCTCCAATTTTTGAAAACTTGGGCACTCTTTAGGTAAGCTAATTTGTTTAAATCCTCCAATCTTGTAAATACAGTTTACTTTTGTAGTTATAATTAATTTTTATTCGTTTCCTAGTTTATATGAGTTTTGATTAATTTGTATTCGTTTCCTAGTTTATATATGAGTTTTGAAATAGTTCATATGATTAAAATGTGAAATTTAAATTATCAAAATCATTTTAACATCTCACTTAGCCGGCACCAGCTCTTAGTGTAGCTGGATTTTTACCAAAAAATTTCCAACAAATAATCTTTATACTTTAGAATACTTTAAAACAACACCCTGTCATGAATCTACTCTGCACCCTGTGAAGAACTACAACCATCTAATTACTACAACTAATATAAATTAACCCAGCCACTCTCGCGCAAATATTTTCAAAGTGTAAAATACATTATAGGGAAGATCTAAATATGTCTACCATCGCAGTTGCAGATGCTATAAAATATGATTCTAGACCCTGTGGAATGTTATGGGAAATTGATCAATTGGGTTACGAATGTTGCAGGTCTGGAAACTATACGAAACGAACGAGGTTTTAGAGATCGTGGACGAAAGCATGGGAGATGAGTACGATAAGGAGGAAGTGTTGAGAATGATACAGCTCGGTCTGCTATGCCACCTGCTTCTGTTGCACAAAGGCCGTCCATGTCTGAGATAGTGGCGATGCTGGTAAGCAAGAGGGACATTAATAATTTGCAGACAACAACAGTACCCATGAAGCCTGCTCTAGGATATACAGCGCGGACTACCAATTCTGAATCAGGCACGTCTTCATCGGCTTCTAATGCAACGGTGTCAACGTCCCTCACTGCTCGTTAAATACAATTACAGATAAACACCACTAATGGCTTCCCACACTGCTCTTTTCATCCAGTTTAGACATTTCGCAATGTAGAGATTGTGCAGTCATAAAATAAATAATAATTTGCATACAACAGGGACATTAATCATTTGCAGACAACAACAGTACCCATGAAGCGTGCTTTACGATATAGTGTGCGGACTACCAAATGTGAATCCGGCACGTCTTCATCAGCTTCGGATGCAACGGTGTCAACGTTCCTCACCGAACCATTTTCATGCATTTTATACATTCCGCATTGTAACGACTTTATAATCATACTATTCACATCTTGTAAATTTCAGTTGTGTAAAATATTTTTTTAATAAATAGATAGATAAATTTCGTATTTTTAAAATTACTCTAAATATTTTAGAAATTAATACTTGAAAAAATCATATCGATTTTAATCAAAATTAATTATAAAATTATATCAGTTTTTTTTGCTTGAATCTAGTAAAACAAAATTTAAAAATTTAGGTAGTTGGAGTGTTTGAATTGCATTTTTGTGGAAATAGACTCAAAATACTGAAATTTAACAACTGTAAACAAGATTCTGATAAATTTTTGACTGAAATTTTCAAAATCTTATGAAAATTTCTAGATTATTCTGTGACTCTTTTTAGACTACGACAAAACTTATTTAAACTACATTAAAAATTTTAAAAATTTAATTTCTTCTTGAATAAAATTGTTGAATTTGTATTAACTAAAAACCAATACATAAAATTCTAAGTATAAATCAAATATGCAAAATTTAACTACCATTTCCACCCAAAAAAAGAAAAATATTCATAAAATCCCAAAATAATAATGAGTCTAAATCCAGCCATCTGAAGCAGAAACAAAAACTGAAACGACTGTATCATTCTGTTAAGCCTAAAAGGAAATAGCAGGTGGAACTATTCTGTTAAGCCTAAAAGGAAATAGCAGGTGGAACTAGTTAACTTCGGACCATCTCACCCTCCTCCACTATTATTTATTGGCTATTAGTTATTGTCCGCTTGATACACGAAATCACATATGGATATGATTCCGTCCGATTAAACGATCACAGCTTTATTTAAATAAAGGATATTAACTTACCATAAATTTATTTTTTAAAAGGATATTTATTAATGTTATAAACTATAAATATATAAAGCCTTTGGATCAGATGAGTGCAATAGCAAGGATAACAGATGGTTGGGTAAGAGCATATTCGAAGCAAGCAGAGAGGAGCCCGAAGAAGCTGGGAAGGTGTGCTTTGAAATAAATAATATTCTATTCTTATATTCGATGGGCAGCTTTTGATTTTATGGTTTTATGTGATGAAAAGTGGGCAGCTTTTGATTTTATGGTTTTATGTGATGAAAAGAGTGTAATTGTTGATAGATTTTAATTAAGTTTGAAATTTAAAATCAATATAATAGAAATTATATAATTTTATTAAAAATCGATATAATAGAAATTATATAATTTTGTTAAAAAATATTTAACAATAATTATAAAAAATATTAATAATTTATTTTATTTTAAATATTATTTGAAGTAAAATTATTTTTAATAAATTTTTATTTTTTTATACATTATTTTTTTCAAATTCAAGTAAAGAAGTGACTCCAATAACCCAAAAACATTTAAATTTTGCTGTAAATCTCTAGCTACTTATTTCAAATGGTTGTTAAATGAATATTGGTTAATGGTAATTTCTTTCTATGATCGAGTGAAATAACATAATTTTACATTAACTTTGAGAGAAAAAAAAAAAAATTGTAATATTCTTCACTAACTTATCATTTTTTTTTATATAAGTTGTATTTTTTCATTATTCGATAAATTTTTAGATATTTTTTAACTAATATGCATTTTTATTGTTATTACAACCAATCTAATAATGTCTAATTCTTTTCTTACACAAGATAAAGTTAATATATATATATATATATATATATATATATATATATATATATATATATATATATATATATATATATATATATATATATATATATATATATATATATATAGATCACACAATTTCATATCAATTTTATATAAATAGAGAGATAAAGTAATTGAAAATAAAAATTTCTCATATTTATATTTTAGAAATTGAAATATATATATATATATATATATATATATATATATATATCACACAATTTCATATCAATTTTATATAAATAGAGAGATAAATTCATTGAAAATAAAAATTTCTTATATTTATATTTTAGAAATTGAAAAAGATGTCTAATGCTAGCTATAAATATTTTTTTTCAATGTTCACATTAGATAACATAATTTCACATTAATCTTTCACATATAGAAAGATTAATAAATTAATAAAAAATTCATAATTTATTGTCTAACTATTATTTTTCTTATTTTCCTATTTATATGAGCAGATTAATTGCTTTACTATGAATTAAGATCAATGTTCATATTAAATAACAAAATTTCACATCAAACTTTTACATACAAAAATATCAATAAATTAATAAAAAATCATAATTTATTGTCTAACTATTATTTTCCTTTTTATATCCGCACATTAATAGCTTTACTGTGAATTGTTATCCTCAGCTCATCCTTAGGTTGTGTGAGGTGAACTTCTTCCTGGTTAAAAAGTTAAGAGATAATTATGTTAACAAATTTAGAGATTAGAGTCTCACATTTTTTTAATAAAATGTTGTAAATATTTTATATTTGTTATTATGAATTTTTTTAAAATATATGATAAAAATAAAATTGTTAAATTGATGTATAATTAGAAAAAATCATGTCTTATTTAATTTCTATTTTAGATATGAAATATAAATTCTTAAAATAATTATAAATCAGAAATATAAATTTATGATCAACTTATCAAAAACAACGTTAAAATTTAAGATTCCCGATTGGAGTAATGTATTTGGACATGTTAATAAAAATGAAGTTAAAAAAAAAAAGAAAAATAAAAGGAACTACCAAACTTACAAAAAAAAAAAAAAAACATTAAAATTTAAGAGAATACTTGTTAAAAAAAAACTATATAAAATATTCTTCGCTAATGAAAATCTCATTCCAAACTTTTCTATCCAATAATAAAGTTTTGGTATTTTCTGAAAAGTCTACCAAAATTGTATACCTTGAAAATAAACATACCCGAATTTAAAAAGACACTATTGATTTTTCGCGCTGATCAAACCATGGACCATGACCTATATAAAAACATTGTGTAATTTTTATAAAATTGGAATTTAAACAATGGGTTAAAATTAAAAATAGATCAACTTTTACCTCTGTATTTGGCATTGCCGCATTACGTTGAGATGATTCTATCCTAAGACATTTTCTAGCTGTCCCTCTATATATCAACATATTATCAAATTTTGTAAGTGCCAAGTTATAAATTTGTGGAAATTGAAAGCGTTTGTCATTTTTTTGGAATTTCAGCACATTTTTAGATGGTGCTCAATGGTTTTGATTAACAGGTGGTATGCTTCATTAATAGAACTTCGGTAGAGGGCTTCATGAGTGAAGGTATCTGGATATGTGGACATTTGGGTGCTCAGGAGAAGTCATATTGCATTACTCAAGCTGGATCACGGATCTAGATGTTGCACATTTAGGATCTAGAAATATGATAAAGCTGAAATTGATGGAATTTTGAAAGACCCATATCCATATGGAGATAGGAGAAGCATGATCTTTTATTATATTATATCAAGCACCACTTTTGTGGGATAACGAGGTGTTTGGTGCTGTCAATAATAATAACAATAGGCTAAGCATGCCTTTATATTATTGTAGATTATATAATACTATTTTCGTATATTATGTTATGTATGTTTCCTTACTAGTATTTTTCTATGCTTGAACTAAAGCCATATGTATTTTATGATTCCAATTTGTTGTTATTAGATCCAGAGAACACATTATATCCTTTAAGTTATGGACTTCTTGTAGCATGCACCAATAACATTAGAGGTATTCTTGTAGCTAAGTTGCCCTTAAAAATTATGTAATTTTAGTGTTTGAATTGTGTGTAGTTTGGTTATTGTATAAGAGATTATGTGAATAAAAAACTCAGAGTTAAAAAGAGCAGTCCTAGAATTGAGAAGAGAGTTGTATTAAAATTGTGGGACAACCATGTCTAGACTCAGGGAAAGCATTTCAATCGGTTTCAAGATCGAGCCCTTTCAACTTCCATCGAACAAACCCCTTAGTCAACCACTCTTGCGCTGGCCGCCCTGCAAGGGAAACTAGCCAATGGCGGTCCAACTCTATCGGATTTCCTCAGAGGAAATGTTAGAGAGAGGGCCTACTTTATGGATGTTTGCACCAACAAAAACCATATACCCAAGCCCATGTGGATGAAAGTTGTAGTTCCAGGAGAGGAAAAGTATACGACCATCAAAGCCAAATTAAAAGAATTGAATTTACGAGCAGTTTGTTAGGAGGCCAAGTGTCCTAATAAAGGAGAGAGTTGGTTAGATAGGGAAATGGGGAATACCACTACCAATATTATGGTTCTTGGAGAAAGTTTCACCCAAGGTTATTGGTACATTGAGGGTTAACCGTTAAATTTTCATGGTTTTGTATAATTTCAATGATGGATCTAATTAAATGGTTGAAATTAAAAGCATTGGAGATATGATTGATAGTTGTTTTTAAAGGGAACCAAACCAATATTGCTTATATTTTTAAAGGGAACCAAACTTTTGAGCAACCAATGTTATTATGAAGTTTCACTTTGGTTTTAATAGTAACCCATTACTTTGAAGTTAATTGCTTAAATAAATATATCGTTTCAGGTTATTCACCTAGCAGAATATTGCTGGAACTTTGGGATTTATAATTTAATGTGGAAAATATCACTATTTTATGACCATTTTTATTTGATTAATTATGTTTAAATGTTGAGTTTATTTTTGTTTTTATAAACAAATATTGTATAGTGAAAACAACACGTACCCCGCATCCACTTGATCCTAATGAGAGTGTACCAATGTGGCAGAGGAAATTATCTCATGGGGGCTTGATCACATGGTCTTTAATTATTTTAGAGGCTTTTGGTGTGTTCTTTTCATTAATAGCATGCATATGTGTATTTTATTTCTCTTAACATGTTTTTCACGTTAATTACTCATTCCCAAGCCACTTTAAATTTTCCTCTATAGTTACAAAATATTTGGAAAACAAACATGTTCTTCTTTATGATGGCAGTGTGGGTGCAGGCTTTAAGGAGAGTTGTTCAAACTTGGTTACAATGTTCTCTAGTTTAGGAGGAATCTGATCCTGATCTCCTTTTTCACTCTCGGTCATCAAAATTAATCAATTTTGTTGATAGAATTAATAAAATGCACATTCGGAAGCTAAAAGTCCCTTATACATTCATAACATAATAATGCACTTTAACCAATGGTTAAAACCCTCTTGGAAAAGTATTTTAGAACTCCAAACATTTTAATAAAGTTCTTTTTGAAACAATATTCAAGCCTTCGGAAATATCATAAAAACCTTCGGAAATGAATATTCAAAACCTCTTCGGAAACATTACAATAATTGTTAAAACAACGTTTTAATACCTTTCGGAAATGATGTTGAAGACCTTTGAAGTGGGGGTTTCAAATTTCAAAACATTTAAATAAAATTCTATTTCAACCATTCATCGGGTCCATACCTTGTTTAAACCTCCACGCAGCTTTCCACGCGATTACCGTCGGATCTCCGACTATCACAATCATACGGTTATCGTGTTCAATCGACTCGTGATCTTTATCACTCAAAAGCAATGCGAAATAGGTGGTTTTGACACCGTGACGTGTCAGCACTTGATACGATCGCGTTCAAAAAGGTAAAACCACTCTCAACCCCAAACGCGACGCGAAAACAATGGTTTGGTTTCTGAAAACCACTTAACCTACAAACTCTGTTTAAATCGCATTTGAACACAGAATTTAGCTGTGTTTCAAGTTTAATTTCAAATTCACTTGGAACCTCCTTTTCCACTGCGTAACCCAATAAACATAGATCTATGATCACTGCCGATCCTCAAGCAAAGTAAACAGAACTTCGTCAATTCTAATCACAAACAAAGAAAACCATAACTTATTAGAATTCCTCCAACCTTTTATACAGAGGTTAATACCCTCAATTTATACACAAAAATTCATAATCCAATGAATTTTCGAAGGGTGAAACCCTCCGGGAACTTGCCAAGGATACAACAAAATAATAATACTCTGCAATTTTATTAAATCAGAGGAAAATCCTCTACATAATTTCTTGTACAACCCAAATCCGATTTCCTCCTTTGCAGAGGTTACATTTATAGGTTTTTTTACATAACAATTGACCTCCTCTTAAGGATTGAATTCTTCAAATTTAGACAAAATCCTAATTACATAATATATTCCCTAAATCTATCAATTGAAGCTAAATATGCTGAAACAAATCTAAAATTATTCAATCCTCCTAAATACTAGTTCAACCTTATCTATTACAACTGTAAATTGATAGCTAAAGGTACCACCACCTTTTCTTGTAACTTTTTTTGGATTTTTGGAATAATTAATGAAGCCTTTTGTATTTAAGCCTCATGCCCCTACATCAGACTCTTAAGGACAAAAATATTCATGGGCTCCTGTCCATTGGCTCCTCCACATAACTGCCCGATTTCTGCAGCATGGTTTCTGTCATCCAGGTAGCATCCTCAATTAGTTGATCCTTCCACTTGATCAAATATTGAAAATACTCTTGTCCCTTGGTCTTCTTAAACACTTTATTGTCTAAGATCCTCTTTGGCTATAATGTCTTAGCTATGGGTAATTTTTTTACCCAGTCAATATTTTCTCTGTCTTCTGGTCTGTCTTCTGTGCCACCATCTTCATATCTGTACAAATCAGCAACATTGAATATTGGAGATATTCCAATATCAAAAGGTAATTCAAGTTCATAAGCATTAGCAGAAAATTTCCTGAATATCCTGCATGGTCCTATCTTTTTGAATTTTAACTTGTTATACTCCCTCTTTGGAAATCTTTCTTTTCTCAAGTGTGCTAAAACCAGATCACCAACTTCAAAATTAGCTTCTCTTTTTCTCAAATCTTCTCTGTTCTTGTACTTGATGCTGCTGTCTTTTAGCTGTAGCTTTACCTGTTCATGTATTGCTTGAATTTCTGAAGCAGACTCCTCTCCTTCAACACTTCATATTTCTGCTTCTCCCAAGTTCCTCAATTCAGATACTCCTCTTGGGTGCATTCCATAAACTATATGGAATGGACTCTGTCCTGTAGTTTTCTTAGGTGAATCATTATATGCATATTTTCCTGTGGTAAAATATGATCCCACTGTTTAGGATGTTCTCCTGCAAGACTTCTCAAAAGATTACCCAAACTTCTGTTCACTACTTCAGTCTACCCATTAGTCTGAGGGTGATAAGCTGAGCTGAAACTCATTTTAGTACCAAGCTTCTTCCATAATGTCCTCCAAAAATGACCAAAAAATCTGGTGTCTCTATCAGAAGCAATACTTTTAGGTAACCCATGTAATCTAACAATCTCCTTGAAAAACAAATTGGCAACATGAGTAGCATCACTGGTTTTATAACATGGAATAAAATGTGTCATTTTTGAAAATCTGTCAACTACAACATAAATTGTATCATTTCCTCTCTGTGTCTTAGGCAATCGTAAAACAAAATCCATACTTACCATATCCCAAGGTCTGTCTGGAATAGGTAATGGAATGTACAAACTTACACTTTGACTTTTCTCTTTTTCATATTGACAAATTTTACAATTCTTCACATACTTTTCCACTTCAGATCTCATCTTTGGCCAAAAATAAAAATGACTTAGTTGCTCATAAGTCTTATCAACACCAAAATGTCCAGAAATTCCACCACTATGCTTTTCCCGGATTAAATTTTATCCCATGGAACAATTTGGTATGCATAACTGATTTACTTTGAACAATAAACCCTCTTGCAAGAAATAATCTAACCACTGACTTCTGTCTATCAAAACAGGATTACAACATGCTTCAAATGCTTCTTTGAAATCCAAATCTTTTTTATAGATTTCTTTAAGAAAATCAAAACCTAACACTTCAATTTGACTTTCTTGTACAAGAATGCTTTTCCTACTCAAGGCATCAGCTACCTTATTTTCTTTACCACTTATATGCTTCAATACAAAGTTAAACATTTGAAGATATCAACCCATTTTTCATGTTTTTGATTCAATTTAGGCTGTTGCATAATATACTGTAAAGCATGATTATCTGAATATAGCACAAATTCTTTAGACATTAAATAATGTCTCCACTTCTTCAATGACTGTACAATTGCATAAAATTCCTTGTCATATGAAGAGTACTTCCTCCTTGTCTCATTCAACTTCTCACTGAAATATGCTACAGGTCTATCTTCTTAGCTTAATACAACCCCAATAGCTTCTCCACCGGCATCACATTTCACTTGAAATGTTAACTAAGACAGGTTTCTCAGTTATCTTTTGCTTCAAGAACTAAAAATTTCTTTCAGCTTCAACAGTCCACTTGAATGGTTGTTTGTCCTTCTTTATGGTTTCAATGATAGGTGCATTGATCTTACTAAAATTCCTTAAGAATTTTCTATAAAAACTAGCAAGAGCGTGAAAAATTCTTACCTCAAAAACATTTTTAGGTGAAGGCCACTCCACAATTTCCTTTATCTTCTCTGGATCCATTTTTAATCCTTCAGCAGAAACAACAAAACCTAGATATACCCATTCTTCTTTCATGAATGAAAATTACATTAAATTTATCAGTAACTTCTCTTGATGTAATTTCCTTAAGACATAATTAAGATGTCTCAGGTGTTCTTCCTTTGTTTTGTTGTAAATTAATATATCATCTAGATATACTATTGCAAATTTACCAATAATTCCTTCAATACTTCATTCATAAGCCTCATAAAAGTGCTAGGTGCATTTGATAAACCAAAAGGCATTACCATCCATTCATACAATCCCTCATTTGTTTTAAAGGTTGTTTTCCATTCATCACCTTCCCTTATCCTAATTTGATGATACCCACTTTTCAAATCTAGTTTGAGAAATATCTTGCTCCACTCAAACAATCCATCAAATCTTCAATTCTAGGTAAAGGAAATATATACCTGATTGTTATCTTATTGATTGCTCTTGAATCAGTGCACATTCTCCAACCTCCATATTTCTTCGGACTTAATACTATAGGTACTGCACAAGGAATCAAACTTTCTCTGATCAAAACTTTGTCAACCAATTCCTACACTTGCTTTTCGATTTCTTCATTTTATGTAGGAGTCATTCTGTAAGCTGCTTTGTTTGGCAATCCTGGAATCAAATCTATCTGATGGTTGATTCTTCTTACAGGTGGTAATTCATCAGGAAAATCATCCACAATAATATCACAATAACTCTCCAACATTTCTTGAATTTCAATTGGCAAATCATAAATTTTAGTAGAATTAAACACTACCTTAGGTTTGCAAACTAAAGAAAAATTTACCTCTTCATCTTCAATCTGCTGCAAGTATTCTTTTCCACTCAACAATAAAGCCTTTAGATCAGACTTTTTACTTGATGCACTTTCTTATTCCATAGGTAACAATGTTTGATTCATACCATCTTTGAAAAACTTGTAAGTGTTTCTCTTCCCATCATGTACTGCTGCTCTGTCATACTGCCAAGGTCTACCCAGAAATATGTGACACACATCCATAGGCATCACATCACACATGATTTTATCTTTGTAGCTACCCATCTGCAATTATATTTCACATTGTTCCTTTACTATCAGTTGATGTCCCTTCTGAAGCCATGACACGTTGTAGGGTGTTGGATGTTCCCTTGTCTTCAATTTCAACTTCTCTATCACCTTTGTAGAGACCATATTATCTGTAGTACCACTATCAATTACCAATTGACAACATTTCCCTTGAACTTTGCACACACTTCTGAACAAAGTCTTTCTCTATATTGGTTCAGCAACTTCCTTTGTTTGCTTTAACACAACCTTATTAACCACCAAAGATTATCCTTTCTCTGGCACAATTTTTTTCTCTGTTTCAGGAAACTTTGCTGCTTCTTCTCTAGTCTGAGCAAAAATTGCATTTCTCTGGTTTGTCCCCACATTCTCTAGACACTCATAGCCTCTATGTCCTAATTTGTTACATCTGTAACATCTGACTTCTCTTCCTCTGTTTCTACCTCCTCTTCCTCTATAAGAACTCCTTCTGCCACTTGTATCACCTTCTGTGGGTGCATACTGAGGTGAGCTGCTGCTAGCTCCATCTCCTGGTGCTGTAGATCTTCCTCTACCACCTTGACTTCCTCTTCCTCGGAAAGTACCTCTTCCTTTGGCAGATTTCTTTCTTAGGAGTTTTTCTTCAACTTTTAAGGCCATCTGGTAAGCCTCTTCTACTGTTTTAGGAGACAATATACTTATCTCATCTTGAATCTCCATTCTAAGACCATTTATGTACCTGGAAATCTTCTCTGTCGTATCTTCAATTTTTCCAGCTCTTATGCTCACTTTGTAAAATTCTTCTGTGTATTCTTTTACTCTCATTAATCTCTGTCTAAGATTTTGCATTTATCTAAATAATGAAAGTTGATAATCACTAGGAAAAAACTTACCTCTCAGCTTTGCCACCATTCTGTTCCAATTCTTGATTGGTTGCTTACCAACTCTCCTTCTTTCTGCTTGCACTCTATCCCACCAAAGTGATGCATGTCCTTTCAACCTTGTGACAGCAAACTTAACTTTCTTTTCTTCACCCATCTCTTCATAATCAAAGCATTTATTCATTTCATTGATTGAGTCTATCAACTCTTCTGGATTCAATCCTCCTGCAAAAGCTGATACTTCAAGTCTAGGTCTGGATGTAGATCCTAAAACTAATTTAAAGAATCTCATATCAAGAGTAAGCTCAACATTTTCTTCTTCTTCTTCAGCTTTAGGTTCACTGACATCTTTAGGATCTCTCTGGTGTCCTACTTCTATTGCTCCCAATCTAGCTTGAATTTTCTGCATAGTCTCTAGTACTTTAGCATTGGCAACTGGTCTACCTCTTCTTCTACCAGCACCACCTCTACCAATTCTGACAGCCATATTGGATTTATTTTTCCGGCTTTTGGAAGCTTGTTCAGTATCTGAAAAATGCTCTGAAGACTGCTCTGATACCACAAATGATGGCAGTGTGGGTGATGGCTTTAAGGAGAGTTGTTAAAACTTGGTTACAATGTTCTCTAGTTCAAGAGGAATCTGATCCTGATCTCCTTTTCCACTCTCGGTCATCAAAATTTATCAATTTTGTTGATAGAATTAATAAAATGCACATTCAGAAGCTAAAAGTCCCTTATACATTCATAACATAATAATGCACTTTAACCAATGGTTAAAACCCTCTTGGAAAATTATTTCAGAACTCCAAACATTTTAATAAAGTTATTTTTGAAACAATATTCAAACCTTCGAAAATATCATAAAAACCTTCGGAAATGAATGTTTAAAACCTCTTCAGAAACATACAATAATTGTTAAAACAATGTTTTAACACCTTTTGGAAATGATGTTGAAGAACTTTGAAGTGGGGGTTTCAGATTTCAAAACATTTAAATAAAATTCTATTTCAACCATTCATCGGGTCCATACCTTGTTTAAACCTACATGCAGCTTTCCACGCGATTACCGTCAGATCTCCGACGATCACAATTGGATGGTTATCGCGTTCAATCGACCCCCGATCTTTATCGCTCAAAAGCAATGCGAAATAGGTGGTTTTGACACTGTGATGTGTCAGCACTTGATACAATCGCTTTCGAAAAGGTAAAACCACTCTCAACCCCAAACGCGATGCGAAAATAGTGGTTTGGTTTCTGAAAACCACTTAACTTGCAAACTCTGTTTAAATCGCATTTAAACACAAAATTTTGCTGTGTTTCAAGTTTAATTTCAAATTCACTTGGAACCTCCTTTTCCGCTGCATAACCCAATAAACATAGATCTATGATCATTGCCGATCTTCAAGCAAAGTAAACAGAACTTCGTTAATTCCGATCACGAACAAAGAAAACAAGAACTTATTAGAATTCCTCCAACATTTTATACAGAGGTTAATACTCTCAATTTATACATAGAAATTCGTAATATAATGAATTTTTGAAGGGTGAAACCCTCCGGGAACTTGCCAAGAATACAAAAAAATAATAATACTATGCAATTTTATTAAATCAGAGGCAAACCCTCTAAATCATTTCTTCTACGGCCCAAATCCGATTTCCTCCTTTGCAGAGGTTACATTTATAGGTTTTTTTACATAACAGTCGACCTCCTCTTGAAGATCGAATCTTCAAATTTAGAAAAAATCCTAGTTACATAAAATCTTCCCTAAATCTATCAACTGAAGCTAAATATGCTGAAACAAATCTAAAACTGTTCAATCCTCCTAGATAATAGTTCAACCCTATCTATTACAACTATAAATTGACAGCTAAAGGTACCAACACCTTTGCTTGTAACTTTTTTGAATTTTTGGAATAATTAATGAAGCCTTTTGTCTCTAAGCCTCATGCCCCTGTATCACTTTATATGGTTTTCAAGAAAATTGTGTCTTGCCAATTATATTCTCAATCCAAAATATCATTACATGTTTGTTGGAACTCATTTTCATGTCAACATGAGATGTAGCAGACTCACAGAGTAATTTCTACTGAATGTAATGTACAGGGCTAGACTACTAAGGGAATTTCGATTGTGTGCAGAAAGTTGCAACTTCGGGGTTGGATGTTTTCCCCCCCAACAATGAGTCTATAGCAGAGCTTCAACATGTAGTTCGAGACCACCAGAAAAATTTCAATGAGTCATTTGTTAAGTGTAGAAAATGGAAGAAACTTATTCTATGCCTAGTGTTTTCAAAAAAACATCAATGAGGTTAGGCTATGGGGAAACACCAACTCAAGTGATTGAGACAATGAAGAAGGTCAGAGAGGCGAGTGTTGAATTTATAACATTTGGTTAATACATTCGCCCCACAAAGAGACAAATCGCTGCCCCAAAGTATGTAGCACCACATGCCTCTTGAAACATACCCTCAGGTTGGTATGGAAATGGTAGGCTTTCAGGTTCTCATGGTTTTTTTGTTAGGACTTCATATTTGTAATTGATAATATGGTTAATATTCCCCTTTGGTTTTTTATAAACTTGTGAGGGTTTTCAATGTTGTGAGATAATTTTAATCTCTCAATAGTTGGATCGTAATGAATAAAATATTTTGATTTGGATGGAAGTAAGCAATACAATAGTCAAAACATTTGGTATTTTCTAAAATTTCTACCAAAATTGTATACCTTGAAAATCATCATACTCGAATTTAACAAGACACTTTTGATTTTTCGAGTTGATTAAACCATGGAGCATGAGTTGTATAAGAACATTGTGTAATTTTTGTAAATTTGGAATTTAAACAATGGGCTAAAATTAAAATATACATTAACTTTTACCTCTGTATTGAGCATTTCCGCATTATGTTGTGATGATATTGATTCTATCCTAAGACATTTTCTAGCTTTCCCTTTTTATATTAACATATTTTCAAATTTTGTAAGTGCCAAAGTTCAAAATTTGTGGAGATTTCTTGCATTTCCAAAAGCCTTTGTCATTTTTTTTGGATTTTCAACACATTTTTAGATGGTGCACAATGGTTTTGATTAACAAGTGGCAGGCTTCATTAATAGAACTACGTCATGGTTGAAGGTATCTGGATATGTGGACATTTGTGTGCTCAGGGGAATCTATGTTGCATTACTCAAGATGGATCCTGGATCTAGATGTTGTACATTTGGGATCCAAATATCTATTAAAGCTGGAATTGATAGAACTTTTGAAGACCCATATCCATATGGATATAGGATAAGCATGGTATTTTATTATATTAGATTAAGCACCACTTCTATGGCATAACGAGGTGTTTGGTGCTACCAAGAATAATGACAATAGGCTATGCATGCCTTTATATTACTGTAGGTTATATAATACTATTTTAGTATATTATGTTAATGTATGTATGTTTCCTTATTGGTATTTTTATATATTTGAGCTAAATTCATATGTTTTTTCGGATTCCAATATGTTTTTATTAGATCTGGACAACACATTATATCCCTTAATTTCTGGACTTGTTGCAGCATGCACCAACAACATCAGAGGTATTCTTATAGCCAAGATGCCCCTAAAAAATTATGTAAGTTTAGTGTTGAATTGTGTGTGCGGTTTGGTTGTTGTATAAGATATTATGTGAATCAAAAACTCGGGATTGAAAAGAGAAGAATCCCAGAATTGAGCAGAGTTGTATAAAAATTGTGGGACAACCATGTCTAGATTCGGGGAAATCCTTTCAACCGGTATCAAACTCGAGCCCTTTCAACTTCTATCAAAAAAACCCCGGAATCAACCACTCCTGTGTTGGCCACCCTGCAAGAGCAATTGGCCAATGACTGTCCAAATCTATCAGATTTCCTCAGAGGAAACCTCAGAGAGAAGGCTTACTTTTTGGATGTTGATACCAAGAAAAACCCCTAACCCAAGTTCATGTGGATGCAAGTTGCAGTTCCAGGAGCTGACAAGTAAGGAATATCAAAGCCAAATTAAGGGAATTGAATTTACACACAGTTTGTGAGGAGGCCAAGTGTCTAAATATAAGAGTGAGTTGGTTAGATGGGGAAATGGGGACTATCACTACCATTATTATGGTTCTTGGAGAAAGTTGCACCCAAGTTTGTCAATACATTGAGGGTTAAATTTTCATGGTTTTGTACAATTTTAGTGATGGATATAATTAAATAGTTGAAATTAAAAGCATCAGAGATATGATTGGTAGCTATGAATAAATGTTGAGTTTATTTTTGTTTCTTTATGCAAATTTTGTGCAGTGAAAACAAAGCATACCCAGCCTCCACCTAATCCTAATGAGGGTATACCAACGTGGCAGAGGCAATTATCTCATGGGAGCTTGATCATGTGGTCTTTAAAAGTGTTGATAGAGTTGACTTGCCTCACAAAGTGATCATTTTGCGGAGACTATACAGAAATTTAAGTAGTTGAAGCCTAGAATTCTTGTAGAGGCTCTTGGTTTGTTATTTTCATCGATTTCATGCAAATATGTATTTTATTTCCCTTAACATGTTTTTCATGTTAATTACCCCTTCCCAAGCCACTTTATATTGTCCTCTATAGTTACAGAATCTTCAGAAAAACGAAAACATGTTCTTATTTATTTGGTTTTCAAGAAAATAATGTCTTGTAAATTATATTCTATATCCAAATTATCATTACATGTTTGTTGGCACTCATTTTCATGTGAACATGAGAGCTAGAAGACTCACAGAGTAATTTATAATCAATTTTATTCTAAAGTTTTACATTGTTTTTAATAGTAACCATTACTTTGAAGTTAATTGCTTAAAAAAATATAGCTTTTCAGGTTATTCACCTAGCAGACTATTTCTGGATCTTCAAGATTTATAATTTAATGTGAAAAATGTCACTATTTTATGATTGTTTTTATTTTTTTAGTTATGTTTAAATGTTGAGTTAATTTTTGTTTCTTTAAACAAATTTTGAGCAGTGAAAAAAATGCATACCCCGCCGCCCCCACCTGATCTTAAGAAGAGTGTACCAATGTGAAAGAAGTGATTATCTCATGGGGGCTTGATCACATGGTCTTGACAAGTGGTGATAGAGATCACTTGCCTCACCAAGTGATTATTTTGCTGAGATTGTGCATAAATTGAAGCAGTTGAAGCCTAGAATGTTTATAGAGGCTCTTGGTGTGTTCTTTTCATTGATTGCATGCTGATGTGTATTTTATTTCTCTTAACATGTTTTTCATGTTAATTACCCCTTCCCAAGCCACTTTAAATTGTCCTCTATAGTTACAGAATCTTCGGAGAAAAACATGTTCTTTATATGGTTTTCAAGAAAACCATGTCTTGCCAATTATATTCTCTATCCAAATTATGATTACATGCTTGTTGGCACTCATTTTCATGTGAACATGAGAGGTAGCAGACTCACATAATAATTTCTACTCAATTTTATTCTGAAGTTTGACATTGTTCTTAATAGTAAACATTACTTTGAAGTTAATTTCTTAAAACATTATAGCTTTTCAGGTTGGTCACCTAGCAGACTATTGCTAGAACTTCAAGATTAATAATTTAATGTGGAAAATGTCACTATTTTATAATTATTTTTATTTGTTTAATTATGTTTAAATGTTGATTTTATTTTTGTTTCTTTAAACAAATTTTGTGCAGTGAAAACGACGCATACCCCGACTCCGCCTAATCCTAATGAGAGTGTACTAATGTGGAAGAGGCAATTATCTCATGGGGGATTGATCACGTGATCTTGAAAAGTGGTGATAGAGATGACTTTCCTCGCCAAGTGATCATTTTTATGAGACTATATAGAGATTGAAGCAGTTGAAGCCTAAAACGCTTGTAGAGGCTCTTTGTGTATTCTTTTCATTGATTGAATGTTGATGTGTATTTTATTTCTCTTAACATTTTTGTCATGTTAATTACCCCTTCCCAAACCACTTTAAATTTTCCTCTATAGTTACAGAATATTTGGAAAAAAAACATGTTCTTCTTTATATGGTTTTCAAGAAAATAATGTCTTGACAATTATATTCTCTATCCAAATTATCATTACATGTTTTTTGGCACTCATTTTCATGTGAACATGAGAGGTAGCAGAATCACATAGTAATTTCTACTAAATGTAATGTGCAGGGCTAGACCTCTAAGGGAATTCTGACTGTGTGCAGAAAGTTTCAGCTTCAGGATTGGATGCTTTTTCCCACAACAATAAGTCTGTAGCATAGCTTCAACGTGTAGTTTGAGACCACCAGGCCAATTTCATTCAGTCACTTGTGAAGTGTTGAAAATGGAAAAACTTATTCTAGATGCCTAGTGTTTTAACAAAAACATCAATGAGGTTAGGCTATGGGGAAACACCGTCTTAAGTGATTGAGACAATGAAGAGGGTTAGAGTGGCAGGTGTTGAAGTTATAACATTTGATTAATACATGTACCCCACAAAGAGACAAATAGCTGCCCCGAAATATGTAGTACCAGAGGCCTCTTGAAACTTACCTTCATGTTGGTATGGAAATGGTAGGCCTTTAGGTTCTCATGGTTTTTTGTCAAGACTTTATATTTGTAATTGAGAATATGATTAATATTGCACTTTGGTTTTTTATAAACTTGCAAAGGCTTTCAATGTTCTGAGATCATTTTAATCTCTCAACCATTGGATCGTAATGAATAAAATCTTTTGAATTGGATGGAAGTAAGCACTAAAATAGTCATAACACTTGGTATTTTTTGAAAGGTCTACCAAAATTGTATACCTTGAAAATCAACGTACTCGAATTTAACAAGATATTGTTGCTTTTTCGAGCTCATAAAACCATGGATCATGAGCTGTATAAAATCATTGTGTAATTATTCTAAATTTGGAATCTAAACAATGGGCTAGAATTTAAAAATACATCAGTTTTAACCTCTGTATTGGGAATTGCCACATTATGTTGAGATGATATTGATTCTATCCTAAGACATTTTCTAGCTTTCCCTCTGTATATCAAATAGTATCAAATTTTTTAAGTGCCAAGTTCAAAATTTGTGGAAATTTCTTTCATTTCCAAAGGCCTTCGTCATTTTTCAGAATTTCAGCACATTTTTAGATGGTGTTCAATGTTTTTGATTAACAGATGGTAGGATTCATTAATATAACTTCAGTAGAGGGCTTCATGGGTGAAGGTATCTGGATATGTGGGTATCTGGGTGCATAGGGGAAGTCATGTTGCATTACTCAAGTTGGATCCTAGATCTAGATGTTGCACATTCGGGATCCAAAAATATGATAAAGCTGAAATTAATGGAACTTTGAATGAACCATATCCATATGGAGATAGGATAAGAATTTCCTTTTAATATATTAGATCAAGCACCACTTCTATGGAATAATGAGGTGTTTGGTGCTCTGCCAAGAATAATAACAATGGGCTAACCATGCTTGTATATTACTATAGATTATATAATTCTATTTTCGTATATTATGTTATGTATGTATGTTTCTTTATTTGAGCTAAAGCCATATGTATTTTCTGATTCCAATCTGTTTTTTTTTATCTGGACAACACATTATATCCCTTTAGTTTTGGAATTATTTCAGCATGCACCAACAACATCAGAGGTATTCTTGTAGCTAAGTTGCCCCTAATTTTTTTTTTTAAATTTTAGTGTTTGAATTGTGTGTGCAATCTGGTTGTTGTATAAGAGATTATGTGAATCAAAAACTCGGAGTTGAAAAGAGCAGAGTCCCATAATTGAGCAGATATTTGTATAAAAAGTGTGGGACAACCATGTCCGGAATCAAGGAAAGCATTCAATCCCTATTGTTTCATGTAATTCAACATATTATTTCAATTTTTAAAGTTAAAATGAATGATTTTTAGTATTGGGAGGTTTTTGTAGTTGATTACAGAGGATTTCTTCAACTCCCTAATATGTAATTGGTTAGAAATTAGCTTAAGGGTGGATTTATGAGCTGCTTTCAAGAGTTATGAGTTTCTTTCAATTGGACCCTACTTCCTAGAATGACTCCAAAACATCTGAGACATACTATCCATAATTACTCTGGGTTTTTATGTTTTTACTCGCCACACCTCTGCCAAGAGACCTTTTGCAAATTCATGAAATTGGAACCCTGTTTCTCATATGTGGGGTTTAAGCTTCAAGATATCTCTTCTTTCCCCACTAATGTTGATGTATGAATAAAAATTGAAGGTTTTTTAGATGTCTTTTTTTAACAATTATAACCTTTATCAATTAAAAGCCAACAATTTAGTGAATTATATTTTAATCACATTTCTAACCCAACAACTATGCATGTATGGTGTTCTTATGTATTGTCCTTTCAGACGGTCCTTTTACTCTCGTAAATTGGGTAGAAGGCAACTGCTCAGAGAGGGTTTGGAAACCTAGCATGGGTTTTACCAAAGCATCAGGCCAACTCAAATGGTCTTGTCCCTTAACATAGGTACTTTCCTCTAATTTTTGACTCATACAATTTGAATACAGAATTTATTTTGTAAGACAAAAGCCACCCAATTTGTTAGTTGGGACAGGATGAAAACTCCCAGTACGGGTTGCTTTGGGGGTTCTTAGGGAAAAACCATACCATAATTCACTAAGAATCAAACTAGGATAGACCAATCTACTACTAGACCACAATCCAAACAACCATACAATTTGAATAGATTAACCATACAACTGTCAATTTTAAATGTTGTATTTCACTTTCAGATGGATTTTCTATCTCTACTTGTCATGAAGGTGGCTTTCAGACCATCTCTTGGAAAATGGGAAATACCAGTCTAGGAATGGGTCAGTATATCAAAATTATTTTCCATGTCTAACCGCATTTAAATTTTTTATTGTGCAAATATTTCTTTAACTGCTTTCATTGAATTGATTCATGTTATTGAATTTATAGCAAAAGTTCTAAATAAGGATGTGGCAACTAGGCCCTTCTTTGATTCTGATCGTATAAAGGTACTAACCTCTACTTCACACCATTATTTAGATATCTTATTTGAGACTATAGAGGTTCTCTTTATTGACACGGTATTATCAGGATCTATATGTTGTACTAGTGGCTTGTCATTGTCATTGGTAAATGAGCACAAAGTGTGGCATGTGTGACTACTATGAGCCCTCTTTTTTCTATAGTAAGGCTTCCATAGCTTGGGTAGTATGACCAATTTTCCAACCAATACCATTTATAATATCCAATAGCTAATGCCCCAAATTTAATAAAGTTCATGATACCTTTGAAGGAACCTATGGAGACTGATATCTGAGGCTAGGTTCTTTTATTTTACTATCTTTTTAGAATAATTTTTTAACATTTACTTGTCTTTCCTCACATGCTTCTGTCTCCTACATTAGACAATATCGTTTTTTAATGGAAGGTAAAGTTTATCAAGCTAGCAATTGAATTTGTCAATTTGAAACTTGAATTATTTATATGTTTTGTCATTTTGATTCAAGTGACCAATGTTTTAAAGTTGTACCAAAGTGGCGGATACTCATATCTCTTAGTGACTGTGGCCTTCTGTGTGAATCAGATTAAAAAATCCTTGATAGGTGTAAAATTAGAAGTGACACATAGGGTAAATGTGCATAGGAAGTACGATATCTCTAGATTGACATCACAACCTACTTGTAAATCGATTTATGTCTCTTAATGTTTTCGGTAACTATTACACATTATGTTCCATTCCTATATACTTCAGATTCTTGTGCCAATAAATATATGTTATTATTGATGTCACTTGCTTCATATTTATGGCTTATATTTTGGAACTTTTTTCTAGTCTAGAATGATGTAAAGTATCTTCCTATTTATTTCCAATTGGATAAAAGACACGCATTTTATACACTGCACATGCTTAAAATTCTTTTCAAAATGTGAGATCTCAATAATCTTGTTTTTTCACAGATTCCTTGTGGATGATAAATCAACAATGAAATTAGTAGTTGAATATTTCCATGAAATGTATGGCTTTACAATACAACATACTCATTTTCCTTGTCTTCAAGTGGGAAACACATAAAAGGAAAACTATCTACAAAAGGAAGTATGAACAATAAAATCTTACGTATTTTTCTTCTTCCAGTAAACATGGATTGTAATGAGGATGAAACTGATGAGCATTCTGTAGGTTTTCTCAAATATCAATTTGTCTTGACCGTCTGCTTTCCTGGACAAATTGCAGGCTTGCAAGATAGTGGAAGTTCAAAGATATTGAAAGGAATAAAATGAGAAACAGATTACTTGTATGTTAAAATTTACATGTCCACAACTCTGAGAAAGGGAAATGGACATCTTGCAGGTTTTTTTTTCTACTGTTGAATCAAGTAGGCAGTCTTTGCTTGTTTTCTCTTACAATTGTTTCTTCTACCTTAGTAATTGATATCCTTATATTTTGAATTTGACACTCTATATATATATATATGATCCTTCAATTGAAAATGTCCAAATGAAAAAGGAGAACTTCTCTTCTGCTGCATGGATTAAGAATGGGGAGGACTAGATCATGAGACCCTGTTTTCTATTCCTAACACCAAAGAGAGTGGAATTTAATTAGATTCTAAAATGTGACATGTTTAATGCAGAGTTTGTATCAAAAGTATTATGATCAAGATCCTTATGTGAAGGAATTTGGTCTAAAAATTAGTGACAGACTTGCCTCTGTGGAAGCTCGAATTCTGCTTGCTCCATGGGTAAATATTGAAACTTAGTTGCTTTTTATGGATTAAAATTGATATGATTTTGACATTGTCAAGAAATCTTTGGTAGATATGCTTTCATGAAATTGATTTTCGCAATATTTTTAATTTACTCATTTTTCATATGTAGTTGAAATACCATGATACTGGGAATGAAAAAGTATGCCTACCACAGGTAGGTCAGTGGAACATGATGAATAAGGTAATGAATATTTTCTCTTAAAGATAATTTCCCTCTACAACATACAAAATATACGTTCTTCAATAGGAAAATAGCCTATGTATAAACTTTGTACTATTGAAATCTTTTATTGTTTGAAATTTGTTAACTCCCATTTTCATAGCATGAGATGAACCAAAAAATGGTCAATGGAGGCAAAATTAACCACTGGGCTTGTATCAACTTCTCATGGGGCGTTCAAGAAAGTGTTACTCTTGGATTTTGTCACGAGTTGGCTCAAATGTGCAAAATATTTGGCATGGTAGGAACTTGTGGGCCTTGTTGACTTTTCATATTCCTTTTAGAGGTTGTAACAATATTTTCAATTTATCATATGATGTATAGAAAACATGGAAAAAATGTTCCTAATATATTTTATTGGTTTATGCCTTCACCTGGTTGCAGGTGTTGAGTCCCAAACTTGCATCTTTCCTATACACCTTTCTAGACTTTTTCCATTTACCTGGACCTCCTAAGTCATCAACATCATTGCATATTAATCATAAAAGAGCATTTAAAGTGGTTTTTAACTATGTTTTGTGTCTGCTGTTTGAATTAGATTTTTGCTTATTGAGCTGCGGAATCTTGTCACTTTCCGCAGCTGCTTCAACTTTCCGCAGCCATTTTGTTAAAGTCTATATTACAGGTGTCTTCAGGAAAATCAAGCCACATGGGAAAGTTGGAAATGACATGGATATGGACCGAGTCTTATTGGCTTAGTTGAATTCACCAAAGAAGGCCGTGGTCAAAGGTAGTCAAGCGATGGTCAACCTAAGAGTCCTATGGTGACATAACTCCGTTTTTCACCACGTGAAGACTTGCATGGCCGTTCCTAAATCTCAGGGGACATATCAACACCTGTGAACTGCTCCATAAGCCGAATCCAACAGCCACCCTCCATAGATTTAATCTTCACGGCAGCCATAATGCTAGATTTCTGGACGTGGTTGTTCACGTGTCTTTTATCAGCGCAGATTGTAGAAAAGTAGTTATTTCATCCTCTGTTATAAATAATGTGTTCTCATATGCATAGTAGCTAGCTTCTGTAATGTAATTTTGCTGAAAAGAAAGCCCACTGTGCCGTGACATTATTTCCTTGTTATGACTGCGTTTTGAATACATGAGAAGAATCTGTTCATAAGCATAATTCATGGTTGATAGCTGTTGCCCGAGGATTGTGCAGAGGGCCCCTGCACACGCTGAGGTTTTGTTTATTGTTGTATAGTTTCATGCTTTATTTCCTTACGTTCATTATGCCATAGCTATTCACATGTATATATTACATCTCTTATGGTATTAACATTTTATTTCTGTCCATAATTTTTCATGCTTTATACTGCTGTTAACTGATCAGTGTCTTTGTTCCAGATTACAGTAGGCAGCCCGGGCATTTGCACATAGTTTTACAATGACTAATGACATGGAATCAGTCTTGTCCTTCTGCTGATTTATTTTTCTTAGCTTTTAATTCCAACACTGTTTTATTTATTTCATTTTTGTACATTTGCTTTATTAGTTAGATTAGATATTAAATTACTCATGTCATTATCAGTTACCTCCGAAAGCCATAGCGAGACTAATGGTGAGGGATTGAAGTATGAGTGTGTAATTTGATATTAGTTTATTTTTTTGCAAATTAGATATCAGATTGCTCAAGTTGTTTATGATTACCTCCAAAAGCCATAGCGAGACTAATGGTGAGGGGTCAGAATATGAGTTGATGTAATTTGATTTTAGCTTTAATTTGCTTGCAATTCTTGGATTTCTTTGAGCACAGTTTCTTTTGTATTTAGACAGCAGCAAGGGTAATGGGTTTCATGATCAATAGTTCACTGTTTGTTTGACTAGTATAGTGGCACATTTTCATTTTCTTTTAGGAATTAATTTTGTCATCGCATGTTTTAAAACCCTTTTGAAGTTTGAAGTTTGGGAAATCATTATAAAGGACATCATTGCCTTGAACATTTATATCCATACTTGTCTTTTAGAATTTCCATCTCACATTAGGAAACCAACCAAGATAAAAATCCCCAAGATAAATAAAAAACCCAAAAACGACAAAAAGTAAGAGATAGGTTATCTTGCACATATAGTGCGCCACACTTCGTCAGCTTACAAATCCCAGATTAACAAATTAATGTAGCAATTTAGGACACACTAAATTGACCAAACATTTTGGCGCCGTTGCCGGGGAAGTGTAACTAGGTAGCCAATTTCTTAAAAAAAAAAACAATAAAAAGAAGGGAAAAATTGATAACTTCTTGAAGTATGCTCTCCTCTTGCACCTAGTGTGATCTGGAGGATCAGAAAAGAGAGTTATTGGTTCAATAATTTCTTAAGTATGCTCTCTTCTTGCACCTAGTGTGACCTGGAAGATCAGAAAGAGAATTATTAGCCCAACTTAAAAAAAAAAAAAATTAAAAAAATGACATGCATAGAGCAAGAGATTCTAGGGGAAGGTTTATAGCTAAAGCCAAGAGTTCAATTTTCACAACTCCATCTTCTTCAAGGCATAGACAAGATTCACCACCATCTACCCCTAGCCTTAAGATTCCTGGAATTCAAGGAGCAGCTGAATTAGAGGATTCTCCTACACCATCTACCAAATCTCATTTAGAAGAAGACCCTTTCTTTACTTCTACAGGAGAGCATATTGTAATTAAAGAAGTAGAATCACCTAAAGAAGAAAAGGAAGAAACTCCCTCTCATCCTCCCTTGATAGAAGAACCAGAGGACTCTGAGGACTCTGAAGAAACTATCATGACAGAGGAAGTAGTAGATGGATTCGGAGGTAGAGGAGGAGGAAATAATGGAGGCAACAATGGTGGAGGTGGAGGTAATAATGGAAGAAATAGGGAAGGAGACAACTCGTTTGGATTCCCTATAGTTGATGAGGAAAATCATACAACGATGAAAAACATCTCACCATCTGTCCTCCCCAACTTTTATGGATTGCGAAGTGAGGATCCTGAAACATTTCTGTTTGAGTTTGAAGTCATGTGCCGAACCTATGACTATATGGAAGACTCTCAAAAACTCAAAGTGTTTCCTTCAACATTGAAGGGAGCCGCTTTGAAATGGTTCATGGGATTAGTCACCCAATCTATTAGGACTTGGAATGATATGAAACACACATTTTTGGATAGATACCTGGACTATTGCATGCCCACCAATCACAAGGATGAGGTATTCAAAATGGTGCAAAAAGAAGATGAAAATTTGGAGGATTTACTTGAAAGATTTCAATACAACTTAAAAAGAGCAAAGATGAGCAACTTAGATGACGAAAATTTGAAAGCCCTTCTATTAAAAGCCATCAGAGATGAATGGATAGATATTTTAAACATGATGGGGAAAGGAGACATTTCTCAACTTCCACTTCGTGACATAACAGAACTATGTGTACATCTCTCAAGGGGAAAATCTAAAATGGGAAAAGGGCCTAGAGATCCTTCTCTTATTAGGGAAAACAAATCTGCAACTAGATCAGTAAGTAGGGCAGAGATTGGCAATATGCTTGATGAATTCAAAAATGATATCTTAGGGAGCCTTAGTGAACAACTAGACACCCTTAAAATTCAAAACAAGCAGAAAGTAGAAACTGATGCTCTAGCCATCTTTTGTCCGAAATGTGGGAAGAAACATGCTTTGAGGGAATGTCCCTTGGATGCAAAAGTTGTAGAAACATGTATGATTTGCTCAGAGAATCATGAGACCAAGGATTGTCCTTCAATTCTTGGACTCAAAGCTGTCTTTCAAGAAGATCCAAATTCAGTAGAATCTCTCTGTTTTGTTGCAAGAAGACCTTGGCAAGGGCAACAAACTCAAGGGTTTAACAACCCTATGAATTTTCAACCCCCACCAAATTGGAATCCTTGGCAACAACCTTGGCCCCAACCTCAAAATCCATATTATTCATGGGTACAAGGTATGCAAAATCCTTATGGGAGATTTGCTCAATTTTATCAATATCCTCCATCTTTTCAAAATCAACAAGCTCCACAACTTCCAAACCCAAATCTACAACTTTCATTACCATTTCCACAACAACAACCTTCTCAACAAAATCCAAATCCTCAACTCATGCTTCCATTCCAACAAAAGACAAATCAACTTCCAGCTCAGCCATTGCCAAATCCTAACAATAAAAATCCTCAGAATACTTACATGATATAAGGACAACAATTTCCTACCTATATGATTGTTCCTCTCGATGATGTACAACTCAGGTCTGGTAGAGTTTTAGAAAAACCTTCTATAGATGTCCAAGAGCAAGATACCTCTAAGGAGGACTCTCTTAAAGTCAATAAGGGTTCTGAGGAAGCATCTCTTCAAAACTCAAACATTAAAAAAGAGAAAGAAAAGTTAACCCCCACAACTCCTATAGTTGAGCAACCTGCATCTTCATCCACACCTCCTTTCCCCGAAAGATTACAAATTGATAAAGGGGTGGAAAAACAAATCTTGTTGCCTAACTATGATTTTCTAGATGAATTAAAGAATGTTTGTATCAAGATTCTCCTTTGCTACAAGCCATTAGAGAGATTCCTATTCTAGCAAAAACAATAAAGGAGTTGAGTCTGAGGCTTCGGGAAGAAATTCAAAGTTACAAGAATAAAATCACTGGAAAATTGCAGATATTGCAATGGAGAAAATTACTATGCAGAGAGAGCCTGTAACATCCCAGATGGTCCAAAAATTGTATTAGAACCTATATAAATGGATATAAATTCATTCATTTGAATTGACGTAGGTTATTTTATCAGCATTACAGTAGATGGACAACGCAGACATAAACTTCCTAACCTTATTTTTACACCTACTTTACTGCAACTTGCAGATCAATCAATTATTAAACCAGATGGTGTATTAGAAGATATTTCAGTCTCCTTAGATTCTTGAGAATATCCAGTAGATTTTATGATTTTGACTCCCAAGAGTAATCTAGGAGGGCACCCACTTATCTTAGGAAGACCTTGGCTAGCCACAGCTGATGCTTTCATTAGTTGTAGATCTGGAGATATGTACATTTCTAATGGTAATTCGACAAAGAAATTCAATTTGTATCCTCCAACAAAAGCAATCACAAAAGTAGGAGACAATGAATGGGTCGATGATGAGGACACTATACAACCTGTCTTTACCATTTCTGAAATCAGTGAGGATAGTCAAATTATGAACACATTAGAAAATTTTGAGACATCTTCAGAATATGACCCCACACAATTTCAGTTGGAATCTGACATAGAATATTTATCATCAAGACAAATGTCTCTTTACTCTATGGAAGATTTTGTTAGTTCTACCATTGAGATTTTTCTAGGAAAAACATTGAATATCAACAAACATTTGGAAAAGTCACAACAAGAAGAATTAACCAAAATCTTGCAAAAACATTCTACTGCATTTGCATGGGAGTATACTGACATGAAGGGTATTGATCCTAAGACTTGCATCCATCATATCTATATTGAGGAAAACGGTAGACCAATCAGACAACCTCAAAGAAGGATGAATCCAAATCTTAGGGAGATAGTGAAAGAAGAGCTCCAAAAACTTCTCAATGTAAACTTCATTTATCCAATTTGAGATAGCCGATGGGTTTCTCCTTTGGTTATAGTACCTAAAAAGAATGGTAAATGGAGGGTATGCATTGATTACAGGGAATTGAACAAAGCAACTTTGAAGGATCAATTTCCTTTGCCCTTTATCGATCAGGTATTAGATACAGTAGCAGGCAAAAAGTACTTTTCATTTTTGGATGGTTTTAGTGGCTATAATCAAATTCAAGTACCACCGGAAGATCAAGATAAGACCACATTTACCTGTCCATGGGGGAATTTTGCCTATCGAATGCTTTCTTTTGGGTTATGTAATGCACCCGCAACATTCCAAAAAGCAGTACTAGGAGGTTTTTCTGATCTAATCCATGATTGTGTAGAGGTTTATATGGATGATTTTACAGTTTATGGTAATTCATTTGAAGAGGCATTAGAAAATTTGGAAAAATTCCTTATAAGATGTAAAGAAACAAACCTTTCATTAAGCCATGAAAAATTCTTTATGATGTTTACTGAAGGTATTGTTTTGGGGCATCATATTTCAGGAGATGGGATTAAGGTTGATAGATCAAAAGATGAAGTCATCTCCAAGTTGCCTATTCCAAATTGTCAAAGAGATGTTAGAAGTTTTCTAGGATTTACTGGTTACTATAGAAGATTTATAGAAAACTTCACTAAAATAGCATCTCCACTCTTCAAATTGCTTACAAAAGATTGTGAATTTAAATGGGATCCTGATTGTCAATCAGCCTTTGAAACTTTGAAAACAAGAATATATGAAGCACCTATCTTGAGAGGACCAAATTGGAAACTCCCTTTCCATATTTCTACAGATGCTTCAGATACAGCTCTAGGAGCTGTGTTGGGTCAAAAGGATTTAGTCCCTTATGCCATTTACTATACCAGTAAAAATTTGACTCCCACTGAGTTGAACTATACTGTAACTAAAAAAGAGTTTTTAGCTGTTGTTCATGCAATCAATAAGTTTAGACATTATATAACAGGCGATGAAAATTTTATTCATACTGATCATTCTGCGATTAGATATCTAATGAAAAAACCTGTTACTAATGGCAGAGTGACAATATGGCTCCTACTTTTGCAGGAATTCAATATTACTGTGTTGGATAGACCAGGGAAACAAAATACAGTAGCTGATTTCTTGTCTAGGATTCAGAATACTAAAGAAGATTCTCCTGTAGAGGATAAGTTTCCTGATGAATACTTGTTTGCAGTAACTACTAAGACCCCTTGGTATGCAGATATTGCTAACTATTTGGTTATAGGGAAACTGCCTTCACATTTATTTCCAAGTGAAAGAAGAAAGATTATTCAGGAGAGTTCAAAATATTCATGGATTTCTAACGATTTTTTTAAAACAAGGCCAGATCTTGTGATCAGAAGATGTGTCAGGGAGGATGAAATGCCTCATATCCTCAAGGCATGTCATGATGAACAATGCGGCAGACACTTTGCTGACAAAAGGACAGCCTATAAAATCCTCTCTTTAGGATATTGTTGGCCTTCCCTCTTCAAAGATGCAAAACAATATGTCAAAAGGTGTGACAGCTGCCAAAGAGTAGGAAAACCTACCCTTTCAAATGAAATTCCATTGCAACCACAGGTACTCATCGAACCCTTTGAAAAATGGGCTTTAGATTTCAATGGACCTATTAATCCACCATCTAAGCAAAAGAAGTATATATTGGTTTGTACTGATTATGTTACTAAATGGGTGGAAGCCAAAGCATTAGTGTCTGCTACTGAAAATTCAATTGTTAATTTTCTTTATGAGGATATTTTTACTCACTTTGGTGTTCCAAGAGAAATTGTGACAGATCAGGGAAGCCAATTCACATCCAACCTGGTGGAGAAGCTGATGGAAGAATACAAAATCAAGCACAGAAGATCTACTCCTTACCATCCGCAAGCAAATGGTCAAGTGGAGTCTACAAACAAAGTTCTAGAAAGTATCATCACCAAAACTGTTCATCTACACAGAAGAGATTGGGCAGAAAGGCTTCCTGAAGCCTTGTGGGCCTACAGAACTACATGGAGAAATACAACAGGACATTCTCCTTATGAACATTTTTATGGGAAAGAAGTCCTGCTCCCCATTGAGTTCCAAGTCAAAACCTTCAAGATGGAAGTTCAGTTGGGGATGAATCTATCAAAAGCCCAAAAGCATAGAATGGAGCAGTTGAATGAGCTAGATGAGATCAGACAAGAGGAAATTCTAAGAACTGATCTAGTTCAATATCAAAGAGCTAAATGGCATGACAAATACATCAAAGAGAAGAAGTTTCAAGAAGGAGATTGGGCATTGCTATTTGATTCCAAGTTTAAAGATTTTAAAGGAAAATTTCAGAATCATTGGCTTGGGCCATATGAGATTGACAAGATCTTTAGCAATGGAGCAGTAAGAATCAAGACCATTGATGAATCTCAAACTCCTCTTATGTGAATGGCCACAGATTAAAGATCTTTCATAAGCCACTCTCAAAAGAGGAATTTGTCAAAATGTTTCAAGATAATTCTGCAATAAGGCTGGTGAAGAAGAATCCTTCTTCTCCACCAGCCTAGCCTTTGTTCTTTTTAGTTTCAAAATATTAAAAAAAAAAAAAAAAAAAATAATAATAATAAAAAAAATAAAAATTGTATAAGCCTGAAAACCAGTCACTGATTGGCAGTCTTATACAGAAAATGTAGGGTGAAAATCAGGAACACCTGACACCCTATATTTTCCAAAAAAAATTCCCTCTCTCTCTCATTTCACAAGTTTTATGACAACCCACTCCATTTCATTCCACTTCATTCCATTCCACTTCATTTCATTTCATTCCATTTCATCTATTTCATTTCATTTCACCAATAAAATTTTTATTTCATGACCATTTTCATTCAGTCAGTTATCATCTATCCATCTCCATTCACCCAAATAATTGCTGTGTCAGTTTTCGTAGCTGACACCAGTTTCCGCAGCCAGAAGCAGTTTCTGCAGCCACCACTCTATTTTTCAAAAATTTACAGTCAGATGTTAGTTCAACAATCATGAAATCAAATGCAGGTATGAGGACATATTATGAAGACATGAGGCATTCAAAAGAATCAACGAGGAGCAATTGATTGAAGACTAATGAAAAATGGCAAGAATTCCAAGGTATGAGTAGAAATTTATTTCAAATGGCATTCAAGCACATTTTTACATAGTTATAAACCATAGCTTCATTATATGCAATGATTGCGTTGATAACTCCATAATCGTTCCACGATCTCTATACGATTCCCCCACAATCCTTGCATTCATTTTTAAATGGTCTCATAATCAAGCCTCCGGTCTTCACTCGTGTTTGGATATACTTTGATACTCCACCTGTAATTATGGAACGTGGTTGATTTGACTACGGCTTCTCTCAGCCACACAAAATCCGCAGCCGTTTCATAAACGTGCTTGCGTCTACTCTACAGCCACCCAATTTTAAATACTGCCGGATGCACTTTACTCCCCCTACTGTTCTATTGACCTCACGGATGCATTTCCACCGTGCTCACATAAGCCTTCACCCCATTTTGTTCTCTGTTCCGCTTCATTCCGTGTACCTATTCTCTGATATCCGCTTACAGTCACTGGTCTCCTTCATAAACCCTGTTCATTTCTGCTAATTCAGCTGTCTTACCTCCGCTAAACCCTCCTCACGCAGACGAGTTTTAAAGAACAGAAGGAAGGATGGGTCGGTTGTTGAGGACAGAACCAGAGGGACCCAAATTTATGGAAGGATACCCGCAAGTGAAAGACATATTGAAAAAGGAAAAATGGCTTTGGTTTATTCAAAAGTTTAAAGGCTACAATAAGGAGGTAACAAAAGCTTTTGCGAGGTCTTTCAACGGTCTGGAGGTGGAAATTGGGGGCCTCAAATTTACAGTGACTGAGGCATCCATAGCAGCTGCTACAAAACTCCTTCAAGAAGGTGAATGTTGGTTCAAGAACAAGAGCATTGGCGAGGAATCCTGGAGAGTGATCCTACGTAACCCAGGTATGGATGTCACCATTTTCAAAAAGGGAATTCCTGTCCATGCTTTAAAAGAAGAGTGGGCCAGTTTACTGTTGGTTATTCAAAAGTTTATCACCTGTGAAGGAAGTTTTGGATCAATGTACATGTATCACACCCGGCTGTTGATGAATTTTCTAGAAAACCAGACCCTCAATCTGCCATACTTTTTACTAAACAGTTTGAAAAATATGTCTGTAACCGTCCAAAAGCATCTGGGGGACATAGAACCACATTTGTATCACCATGGTCTCGTGAAAATCTTGATAGAAAAACAATTAAAAGAGAAAAAGGACAACTGGGAGCATTTTTTAATTAGAAATTTCTTTGAAGAACCCCAAGAAACCCCTGAAGGCAGTACATCAAAAAAAAGTAGAAGAAAGAGAATAGGTGATAAAACTCAAAGAAATCCTACTAACACAGTTGAAAGAACTAGTAGAGAAGAAAGACTGTCTAAAAGGAGGAAGGAAAAGACTGAGGGTAAAAAGCCAAAAAAATCAAAAGAGAAAAGAAGCATTGAGGCTGTGCATCAAACCCCTTCCTCAGAAGAAGCCCGTCAAGTATTGTCTGAGAGACTAGTTCACCTTCAGGAACAGTCAGCTATGGCCAAAAAGAAAGGAAAAGAAAAACAGAAGGAAAAAGACAGTAGTCCACAGCATGTAAGAAGAAGCACCATGCTTAAAGGAAAGTGGAGGAAAGAACAAACAAAAGGACCTCATTTTATTGATTTGGGAGGAGGAACACCTGAAAAAACTCCAGCTCGCTGTAGTCCACCTCATTATCAGCCAAACGTTGAAACTAGTCCTCAAGATGTTGACATGAGTCCTATTCGGCTAGATTTTGAAGTCAATTCTCCTCCACAGCATTTTGGGGGCAGCTCAAGGAAAACGACACCCGAGATAGATCCAAAGCAGCAAGAGGTGTATGATTACATAGAATCCTTGGAAAGAACAGCCATGGGTCCCAGCACTTCATCCACTCAACCTCACACAGCACAAGAAGCTCTAGTCCAATCGTTGAAACAAGAAGTCTTTGAGTTGGAGGTTTTAAATAGACATATTAAAAATGAAAATGAAGCATTAAAGGAGCAAAGCAGATTGGAAAAGATCATTCATGACAACACTATGCTACATCTGGGACTGTGGCACAAAAAGAACAGGAAATTGAAGAAGAAATGCAAAAAGATAAGTAGAGCACTGATTAATCTCAAATTCAGATGCTTGATGAAGAAGCCCAGGATGTTAGCAGCACCAAGAAAGAGGAGAAGAGGACTGGATGTACTGGCAGAGGTATCAGGTCATATGAATTGAAGGAGGATGATCAAAATTTTGGTTGCATGCGGACATGCAACACCTTCACAGTGGGGTTATGTTGAGTCCCAAACTTGCATCTTTCCTATACACCTTTCTAGACTTTTTCCATTTACCTGGACCCCCTAAGTCATCAACATCATTGCATATTAATCATAAAAGAGCATTTAAAGTGGTTTTTAAATATGTTTTGTGTCTACTGTTTGAATTAGATTTTTGCTCATTGAGCTTCGGAATCTTGTCACTTTCCGTAGCCATTTTGCTAAAGTCTATATTGCAGGTGTCTTCAGGAAAATCAAGCCACATGGGCAAGTTGGAAATGACATGGATATGGACCGAGTCCTATTGGCTCAGTCAAATTCACCAAAGAAGGCCGTGGTCAAAGGTAGTCAAGTGGTGGTCAACCTAAGAGTCCTACGGTGACAGAACTCCGTTTTTCACCACGTGAAGACTTGCGTGGCCATTCCTAAATCTCAGGGGACATATCAACACCTGTGAAATGCTCCATAAGCCGAATCCAATGGCCACCCTCCATAGATTTAATCTTCACGGTAGCCATAATGCTAGATTTCTGGACGTGGTTGTTCACGTGTCTTTTATCAGTGCAGATTGTAGGAAAGTAGTTATGTCATCCTTTGTTATAAATAATGCATTCTCATAGACATAGTAGCTAGCTTCTGTAATGTAATTTTGCTGAAAATAAAGCTCATTGTGCCGTGACATTATTTCCTTGTTATGACTGCGTTTTGAATACATGAGAAGACTTTGTTTATAAGCATAATTCGTGGTTGATAGCTATTGCCCGAGGATTGTGCAGAGGGCCCCTACACACGTCGAGGTTTTGTTTATTGTTGTATAGTTTCATGATTTATTTCCTTACATTCATTATGCCATAGTTATTCACGTGTATATATTACATCTCTTATGGTATTAACATTTTATTTCTGTCCATAATTTTTCATGCTTTATACTGCTGTTAACTGATCAATGTCTTTGTTCCAGATTACAGTAGGCAGCCCGGGCATTTGCACATAGTTTTACAATGACTAATGACATGGAATCAGTCTTGTCCTTCTGTTGATTTATTTTTCTTAGCTTTTAATTCTAGCACTGTTTTATTTATTTCAGTTTTGTACATTTTCTTTATTAGCTAGATTAGATATTAAATTACTCATGTCATTATCAGTTACCTCCGAAAGCCATAGCGAGACTAATGGTGAGGGATTGAAGTATGAGTGTGTAATTTGATATTAGTTTATTTTTCTGCAAATTAGATATCAGATTGCTCAAGTTGTTTATGATTACCTCCGAAAGCCACAACGAGACTAATGGTGAGGGGTCAGAATATGAGTTGATGTAATTTGATTTTAGCTTTACTTTGCTTGCAATTCTTGGATTTCTTTGAGCACAGTTTCTTTTGTATTTAGACAGTAGCAAGGGTAACGGGTTTCATGATCAATAGTTCACTGTTTGTTTGACTAGTATAGTGGCACATTTTCATTTTCTTTTAGGAATTAATTTTGTCATTGCATGTTTTAAAACCCTTTTGAAGTTTGAAGTTTGGGAAATCATTATAAAGGAAATCATTGTCTTGAACATTTATATCCATACTTGTCTTTTAGAATTTCCATCTCACATTAGGAAACCAACAAAGATAAAAACCCCCAAGATAAATAAAAAACCCAAAAACGACAAAAAGTAAGGGATAAGTTATCTTGCACATATAGTGCGCCACACTTCGTCAGCTTACGAATCCCAGATTGACAAATTAATGTAGCAATTTAGGACACACTAAATTGACCAAACAACAGGTATTCAATCTTGAACCCGCTATTCCAATCTACATGGAACAACCTGACAAAGTTGAAAGAGCTCTGAAAATTGTATACGAAGATGCAATGAAAAAACTTAGAGGAAAGGAATTGGAGCTCCTCATAATAATTCTACCCAAAAATAATGGATCTCTCTATGGTCAGTGTTTTATTATTTCCTAAGGATTCCGTAGTGTTTGTTTATGAATTGAGTTCATTGAGTTTGACACATGAACTATTTACTGTTTGTTGGAATTTCTGAACAATTCCGAACAACAGAGAGGAAAATAATTCCTCTTCTACAACACAAAGATAAAAAAAATTAAGCACAGAGACGTGGAGTAAAAACTCTTTTCATTAAACTGCTAACAATTATAGAATAAAAAAAAAAATCTTCAGAACAACTCTGTTCTGGATTTACAAAATAAACTTCTGCTGGTTGCTACACACGCAGCTCAAACTTTCACTGTTTCACTCACAGCAAAAATTTCTCTCTCTGTCTCTGTCTTTGTTTTCTCAGTTTCTGCCTTCGAGCAAAACTACAATACACAGCAACTCACGACATATATATATATATGAAACATTACAATATTATATATTATAAATATCTCATATTTGTAATATATAACCAAAGTTAAAACTCTATATGTACCATGGTAAATAAAATTAACCAACGTTAAAACTAAAACATATGCGGTAAATAAAAAAAAACATTACAATAAAAACTTTATTCCTTTGAGCTTTCTGGGGGCTGCTTGGAGTTCATTCCCGTGCATTCCCTTATCCCCCCGGAATTACTTTGAGTTGTGAAGAGGTGGGTCCATAGATGGATGACGTCATTCATTTCGAGGGTTCTCCTTCCCCCTTGCTGCTCGAGTCTGATGCCCCTCCGGAATTGAGCTTGCTGGCTGTGCATTCAATGTGTTTGGTAGAGAATTGAATGTTGGTTGGTGTTGTGGATTAGTTCGTGATTGCGTGAAGTTCTGGACTAGATATTTCCACCGCCATTGTTGTCCTTTCCCAATATTCAAATCAGACTTTCATTTTTCCGTTGATCATTGTCTTTCGATCCCATCAACAATTAATTTGCCGTCCTGCTGTTCTATGTGGGCAGTTGGAATTAAATTCCAACACTCCCCCTTAATTTCGACTGCTGGGTTTTCTTACATACCCAGGCATTTCCTTAAGTAATTAAAATTCTTTTGCGTTAATGGCATTGTTAAAATGTCAGCAAATTGTTCCTCTGTCCTGCAGTGCTGCAAAACAATTTCACCATTGTTAACCAGTTCACGTATAAAATGAAATTTTGCATCAATATTCTTTGTTCTCTTATGGAAGATAGAATTATTTGATAAAGCTATCTCTGAGATGTTATCAAAATAAATTTTCGTTCCTTTGTCCTGCTCATGACATAAATTTCTGAGCATTCTTCTCATCCATATTGCTTGGCATGCTGCTGTTGTTGCTACCACATATTCTGCCTCCGCTGTTGATAAAGCAACTATTGGTTGCTTCTTGGAAGCCCATGAAATGGCTCCCGATCCCAAATGAAACACATATCCAGATGTGCTCTTCCTGTCATTTACACTTCCAGCCCAATCACTGTTAGTGTAACGAGTCAATTTAAAATTTTCAAATGAGGAGTAGAAAATACCATACCCCTTCATTCCATTCACATACCTTAGAATTCTCTTGGCTGCCTGCCAATGAGTCTCTTTCAGCCTTTCCATAAATATGGAGATTAAACTTACAGTGTGCATTATATCCGGCCTAGTTTCCGTCAAATACATGAGACTGCCAACTATTCTCTTATACAATCCAGGATCAAAATCCTTGCTGTTGTCTTCTTTGCTTAATTTTAACCCCATGACAGTTGGAGTTACAACTTCCTTGCTATTCTACATGTTGAATCTTTTCAACACTCCTTCAACAGATTTTTCTTGGGAAATAAAAATCCCATTTTCATTTTTCTCTACTTCTATTCCAAGAAAGTATCTCAAAAAACCCAAATTAGTTATTTCAAATTCACTCTTCATGACTGCTTTAAAATCAGCTATGAGAGAAACTTCATTTCCAGTAAAAATTAAATCATCTACATATAAAACAACAATAAGAATCTTACCATCATTTTCTTTTATGTAGAGTGTGGTTTCTCCATCACATGTCTCAAAACCATTTTCAATTAGTTAAGCATCTATCCTATTGTACCATGCTCTTGGAGCTTGTTTCAGCCCATAAAGAGCTTTCTTCAACTTGCATACTTTGTGCTCTTGGCCTTCAATCTCATAGCCTAGAGGTTTTTCAACATATACCTCTGCTTTTAACACTCCATTTAGGAATGCAGATTTCACATCCATTTGATAAACCTTCCATTTGTGTTGTGCTGCTATGGACAACACTGTTCTCACGGTTTCCATCCTTGCAATCGGTGCAAAGGTTTCTTCATAATCTCTACCTTGTTGTTGGTTGTAGCCTTTGACAACAAGTCTGGCCTTGTGCCTTTCAATCTTACCTTCAGCATTAATTTTGGTCTTGTAGACCCATTTCACTCCAGTGACTTCTTTGCCTTTTGGGAGATCAACCAATTCTCATGTTTTATTTTTCTCTATGGCACTCATTTCTTCATCCATAGCATCTATCCATTTCTTATCTTTCACTGCTTCTTCAAAATGAATAGGATCATCTACATGAAAATACAATGCAAATAAAGAGTTCATACCTTCATTTGCTGCCTCTTGCTCATAAATTTTGTTCAAATTTCTGAATCTGGTTCCTCTTTCACTTGCTGAACTTGTGCTTTTATAAGAACTCAAATCTTCTCCTTATGGTGTGCTTGGAGAAGCATTGTTATCACTTCTCAAGGGTGTTCTCATTCCTTCTTGCGGTGTCCCTTGTTGTCCTTGTGTTGGTGGAGGTGGTGCTGCTAATGAGGTGTTTCTTTCAGCCATTTCGTCCTCATCGTCATCATGAGACAAACAACTTTTCACATTCACTGTTTTCTCAATGCTTCCATCCCAAGATTCTTCCTCAATGAACTGTACATCTCTTCTTATAACAAACTTCTTGGTGGATGGGTTATACAATCTGTATGCCTTGGATTCTTCACTGTATCCAATAAAAAAGCACTTCTCCCCCTTATAGTCCAACTTCTTCCTTATCAGATCTGGAATGTGTGCATAAGACACACAACCATATACTCTCATGTGGGTGACATGTTTCTTTATGCCGCTCCACGCTTCTTCAGGAACTCTGTTCATGACAGATTTGGTTGGGCATCTATTTAAAATATACACTACACAATGTACAGCTTCATCCCAATAATCATTTGGCAAATGTTTTTCCTTCAACATACTTCATACCATGTCCATGATGGTTCAGTTTTTTCTTTCAGCAACTCCATTTCGCTGCGGTGTATACCTTGCTGTAAATTGTTTATTTATCCCATTTTCTCTGCAAAAACGTAGAAATTATTTTGAGATATATTCTCCTCCTCTGTCTGTTCTGAGGACTTTAATACGTTGCCCACTTTGATTCTCTACAAGAGCTTTAAAGTGGCAAAATTTCTCAAACACTTCACTTTTAAATTTCAAAAAATAAACCCATGTTTTTCTTGTGAAATCATCAATAAAAGTCAGCATATAGTGGTTTCCTGCTAGTGATGGTGTTTGCATTGGTCCACATAAATCTGAATGGACAATTTCTAAGGGTGCCTTTGCCCTTATACTATTCCCTGCTGGAAAACTTTCTCTGTGTTGTTTGCCCAAGATGCAGCCTTCACATAGGTTGTCTGGTTTCTCAATCAATGGTAATCCCTTTACCATTCCTTTCCTATGCAATAAATTCAGACCTCCAAAGTTGAGATGTCCAAATCTCAAATAACATAACCAATTTTCATCTTTAGCTTCTCTTTGGAATGTCTCTTGTGTCACTGCTGCAATTTCAGCTCCTTTCTTTAAATCTGCTCTCATTTTGAGAGGGAACATTCTGTTCCTTGTCATCTTCACTTATGCAATGCATTGCTTGCTTAGTGGTTTATCCATGATGATGCATACATCATCTTCAAAGAAAGCATTGTACCCTTTTGAATGAGCTGTCTAATGCTCAAGAAGTTACACTTCATACCAGGCACATAATATACATCTGATATGGATCTTCCTTCTCCTTTCTTTGTTAGAAAATTTACTCTTTCTTTTCCAATGACAGAGACCTTACTGTCTGTCCCCAATGTAACTTGAGACTTCACATTTTCATCTAACATGGAAAACATGGAAATGTGTTCTAGTCATATGGTTGCTACTTCCAGAATCTAGAAACCATATATCTTCACTCTTTTCTTCAGCCATATTACATGCTAAAAATAATTTCTCTTGACTGATATTTTCTTTTGTAAAATTAGCATTGCGTCTATTACCCATGTCACTCTGTTTCTTCCTACATTCATTGGAATAATGACCATATTTTTTACAGCAATGACATTGGACTTGGGATTCATCATACCTTTGTCCATGTGCTTGATTTTGTCCACCTTGCTGGCTACTACCTTGGCCTTAGTTCTGATTTTTATTGTTGCCCCTTCCATTTGTATTTGCAGGGTTGTTTCTTCCTCCTCGGTTCTGGGTTCTGCCTCTACCTTTTCCTCTGTAGTTTCTTTTTCCTTGACCTCTTCCTCTTCCAAAGGACATTTGGGTCTTGAAGGCATGCTCCAAAGATGAGTATGTTGTTCTGCTCAATCTTTGTTCATGTGTTATCAGTGATGCATGAAGCACATCTACTAAAAATTTTGAGAGATCCTTGGTCTCTTCTATTGCCACTACTATGGCATCAAATTTTGAGGGTAGACTTCTCAAGATTTTCTCCACTATTCTTCTTTCTTCAAGTGTCTCTCCATGATACCTTACCTGGGTAACCAACCCAATCACATGTGTGAAGAATGAGCCTATGTTATCAGACTCTTTCATACAGAGAGTTTCAAAGTCTCTCATCAACAATTGTAGCTCTGTTGTCTTCACCTTATCCATACCTTGATAGGTTGTCTGGAGGGTATCCCATGCATCCTTGGACCTTTTAGCTGCTGCTATACTTGAAAACACACTCTCATGCACTGCTCGATAGAGATAGAAGAGGGATTTTGAGTCCTTCTTCCTATTGCTATTTAGCGAATCTTTCTCTACCTGTGTCAAGGCATTAAACTCTTGTTCATCTGCTAGTTCTTCAAAACCATCTTCAACAAGATCCCATAAATCTTGAGAGACAAAGAAGGCTCTCATGGTGATTTCCCAATAGTCATAGTTCTTCCCATTAAACTGTGGGAGTTGAGTATTTCCAATACTCATGCTTGTGCTGGCTCCTGCCATGACTTAGCACACTAAAATATGCTCTAAACTTGACTGTGTTTTTAAACTAACTGTCTCTCTGCTGAGAAATAAAATCTGTTTTCAAAAAGACTTCTCTGGACTGCACTCTTTTACAACAAAAAAAAATTATGTTTCTGAGAAATACCTTAGACTTTTGCTGAGCCTTCACTCTGTTGGAGAACTGCTGCAACAACTCTTTCCTTCAGCTTATTTGAAAAACTTCAAAGAGCCTGGACTAGCTTTGATACCATGTTGGAATTTCTGAACAATTCCGAACAACAGAGGAAAATAATTCCTCTTCCACAACACAGAGATAAAAAAAATATAAGCACAGAGACATGGAGTAAAAACTCTTTTCATTAAACTGCTAAAAATTAAAAAATTAAAAAAAACTTCTTCAGAACAACTCTGTTCTGGATTTACAAAATAAACTTCTGCTGGCTGCTACACACGCAGCTCAAACTTTCACTGTTTCACTCACAGCAAAAATTTATCTCTTTGTCTCTGTCTTTGTTTTCTTTGTTTCTGTCTTCGGACAGAACTACAATACACAACAACTCACGGCGTATATATATGAAACATTACAATATTATATATTATAAATATCTCATATTTATAATATATAACCAAAGTTAAAACTCTAAATGTACCATGGTAAATAAAATTAACCAACGTTAAAACTAAAACATATGCGGCAAATAAAAAAAACATTACAAGAAAAACTTTATTCCTTTGAGCTTTCCGGGGGCTGCTTGGAGTTCATTCCCATGAGTTCCCTTATCCCCCCGGAATTACTTTGAGTTGTAAAGAGGTGGGTCCACAGATGGATGACGTCATTCATTTCGGGGGTTCTCCTTCCCCCTTGCTGCTTGAGTCTGATGCCCCTTTGGAATTGAGCTTGTTGGCTGTGCATTCAATGTGTTTGGCAGATAATTGAATGTTGGTTGGTGTTGTGGATCAGGTCGTGATTGCGTGAAGTTCTGGACTAGAGATTTCCACTGCCATTGCTGTCCTTTCCCAATATTCAAATCAGACTTTAATTTTGTTGTTGATCGTTGTCATTCGATCCCATCAACAATTACTTCATCATCCTGTTGTTCTATGTGGGCAATTGGAATTAAATTCCAACACTGCTGCAGATTTGTCAGCAGAATGAGTACTTTTAGTTAGTGGTTCTAATCATTTTTGCAATACTTGGGGCAGTTTTTTCACAAAAGATTGATATGTAGATTGATAACGTGGAATTCCTGAGCAGAGATAGGATAACAGAGAAGCATCTTACCTTACCATAATTGCTTGAATGTTTGAATGAGTGCAGGAGATAAGAATAATCTTTGTTTATATATATCAGATTTCTAAAATGTGTAATCAAATGAAAATAATAATTAAAATAAACCACAATACATGCATAATATTTACCTATTTAAAACCTAGATATCAAAAATAGATGTACCAAACAAAATCCGCCATGCATCAAAATAAACTGGATATCATGCCCCAATCTCTGTGTCGTCCATAGTACAACCTCTCCGTCAAGATGAACAAATAAATTTTCTATTTCGTTTTACTGGAATCTGGTAATCCATTCTTTGTATTGAAAATTGTAAGCATCTGATAAAATCTGGCATACATAATTTGATTAAAAAAGGCATCTCATTGGTCCACTGGAAACATGTGACTGAAAAGGATTGTCAAAAAAATTAATACAAGTTGTTGAATTTTCTTGCTACTTGCGTGATATTGAGTCACCTTAATGGAAAAAAAATAGTTGGATATTCACATCGCCATTATTATTTTAATGAAGGAAAATTAATTGGATAATGACATAGGCAATATATAATGTGGTTTCAACTTTTCAGTTATTTGTTTTATATTATGGTGTACATTAATTGTTGAAAACTTGTATTGAATCAATCATAGTTGTCATACTTTTATTTTGTTTCATAGTCATTGTGAAAACTCATTTGATACACATTTCTTTTGATAGTTTTCTTTTAAGTTATTTGTTAACATTATAATTTTTTTCTTCGTTCTAGAAGTTGTGGGCCTTTTGCAGCACTAACAATAGATTGACATGAAAGCGTTGAAGCAAGTGTCTTTGGATATTCCACAAAAAAAATTTGGATTTCCATTGGAGTCTATACTAGATGCTGTTGGAGAATCACGCAACGCAAGTGATAATGAAGAAATGCTAAGAATGCACATATTTTTTATTTCAGGTATGCACTACCCCATTTGTCATACCTCATTTATTTGATTTCAGTAAGCAGCTCTCTTGAAAATGGTATAAAAATTTCCTTAACTTCGGACCATCTCACGCTCCTCCGCTTTTAGTTATTGGATGTTAGTTATTATCCGCTTGATGCACGAAATCACAAATGGATATGATTCCGTCCAATTAAACGATCACAACTTTTTTAAATAAAGAATATTAACTTATCATAAATTTATTTTTTAAAAGGATATTTTTTTTTTTCTAAATCTGACTAATTTCTATTAAGCAACTATTATAATACAAAACTGCCTCAGCTCAGCTTTGGTAGCCTGAGACTGGGCTTGCAAACCATGCATGATCTCAAAACTAAGCTGCCCATATAGGGAAACCAGCTCGATAGTGTCTGTCGCACCGCCCGTGGTATGGGAAACCGGTGGAATAGTTATACTGTTTGTTATGAGTCTACAGAAAACAGTGACTATCAAAAGCAAAATACTATCATTATCTGCTGTACAGTAGACCAGACCAACCGCACTATGGATGAACACAAAGTCAGAATTCTTACTATTCCTGCACATGGCAAATTCAATTGGAGTGAACCGGAGAGGGATGCTCCTCCTCGATTGGGCATCCGAAGTAAGCCTCAGGGTCGTCCATAGCAGCATCTGGAAGAGGATCCTCAGTGCTTAAGGCACCATCCACGTGCACCTGCAAGGAAGGAAGGCTGATGGAGGGAGAAGGGAGGTCAGAGGGGCCGCTCGGTTCAAATTGGGGCATGGCTGCAAGGGCAGACCGGGGCGCGAGGGAAGCGGGGTAAGAGTCAAGGAGAGCAGAAGGGGAGCCGGGCCAGAGATGAGAGCTGAGAGTGGCTTCCTCACTTAAGGTGACGGTGATATAGGCCGTGATTGAGGGACGGTTGAAAACACTTTCAAAATGCAATTCAGCTCTCTGTGTGGTGTGACGGGTGAAGAGATTGCGAGAGGGCGGAGGGCCGGAGGTGGCGGGGTCAGGAGGAGCGGTGTGCTGAGGGGGAGAGGGCAGCTGAGCATGAGGAACAGAAGAAAAATCCATGCCATGTCTGTTGGGGAGAGAGCGGTCATCAGCAGACCTTCCACGGGTACTGCCACGCCTAGCAGTCATACGCGGACGAAGACGAGGCATGACTGGTGTCGAGTTGCAGAAGCCCTGCGCCGACTGAGAAGCTGAAGCAGAACCTGAGCTGGGAGAAGGCTGAACTCCGTGCGTGCCCGTTTGAGCAGGAACCTCCAGAGAGCTATGCGTGAACTGAGGATTATTAAACCTTCCAGGGCAGAAATCACTGTGAGAAAAATGCACCTCCAGCTGAAATTCGATGCAACAATATAGAGAGCAACGCCGACCAGTTTTCGTGCGCGCACTAGGCACAGCGCATTGAGCAGAGCACACACCGTCCAGAGGAGCTAACCAGTCGCCTGGAGAGTCTGCAGGCGTAGCGATGAAGGGATCGACTTCCATAATGCAGGTGCCAGCCAGAATATTATTGTTGTATCGCCGTCGCGTGGGAGGGTGATAATGGCGGTTGATAACATTGAATGTCGTCTTAATGGCGTTGTGGTGAGCCATGTGGCCGCCACACGCCTCACACTTCGGGAGGAGGACGAGGCCAATCGGCTCATCAATTCTGCGTACCATCCGCATCCGGAGTTAAAAGGATATTTATTAATGTTATAAATTATAAATATATAAAGCCTTTGGATCAGATGAGTGCAATAGCAAGGATAACAGATGGTTGGGTAAGAGCATATTCGAAGCAAGCAGAGAGGAACGCGAAGAAGCCGGGAAGGTGTGCTTTGAAATAAATAATATTCTATTCTAATATTCGATGGGCAGCTTTTGATTTTATGGTTTTATGTGATGAAAAGAGTGTAATTGTTGGTAGATTTTAATTAAATTTGAAATTAAAAATCAATATAATAGAAATTATATAATTTTGTTAAAAAAAATTAATAATAATTATAAAAAATATTAATAATTTTATTTTTTAAAATATTATTTAAAGCAAAATTACTTATTAATAAATTTTTATTTTTAATACATTATTTTTTTTCAAATTCAAGTAAAGAAGTGACTCCAATAACACACAAAAAGAATAAATTTTGCTATAAACCTCTAGCAACTTATTTCAAATGGTTATTAAATGAATATTGGTTGATGGTAATTTCCTTCTATGTAACATAATTTTATATTAACTTTCAGAAATAAAAAAATAAAAAACAAAAATTTAATTTTCTTCATTAACTTTATCATAATTTTTTTTATATAAATTGTATTTTTTCATTATTCTATATATTTTTAAAATAATATGCATTTTTATTTTTACAACCAATCTAATAATGTGTAATTCTTTTTTTGCTCAACATAAAGTTTGTATATATATATATATATATATATATAATTTTAATTTTATATCTAGATCACACAATTTCATATCGTTTTTTAATAAATAGAGAGATAAAATAATTGAAAATAAAAATTTCTTATATTTATATTTTAGAAATTGAAAAAAATATATAATGCTAATTATAAATATTCTTTTTCAAGGTTCACATTAAATAACATAATTTCACATCAATCTTTTACATATAGGAAAATTAATAAATTAATAAAAAAATCATAATTTATTGTTTGACTATTATTTTCCTTATTTTCTTTTTTATATGAGTAAATTAATTGCTTTACTATAAATTAAGGTCAATGTTCACATTAAATAACATAGTTTCACATCAATCTTTTACATAAAAAAAACATTAATAAAAAATCATAATTTATTATCTAACTATTATTTTCCTTTTTATATGAGCAGATTAATTGCTTTACTATGAATTGTGAACTCCTTCCTTGTTAAAAAATTGAGAGATAATTATGTTAAAAAATTTAGAGATTAGAATCTCACATTAAAAAAATGTTATAAATATTTTATACTTATTACTATGATTTTTCTTAAATATATGATAAAAATAACACTGTTAAATTCATGTATAATTTGGAAAAAATATATCTTATTTAATTTCCATTTTAGATATCAAATATAAATTAATAATTATAAACCAAAAACATAAAGTTATGATCAACTTATCGAAAACAACATTAAAATTTAAGAGAATACTTCTTAAACAAAAAACTATATAAAAATGTTGTTTGCTAATACAAAATATCATGAAAATCTCATTCCAAACTTTTCTATCCAATAATAAAGTTTACTTTAAAATAAAATAGAAGCACGAGATACATCATTTAAAGTTTAAGGTTTTAAATTCAAGAAGTTTATAAATGTGTAGAATTCCTAGGATTAAGATTATAAAAAAATATATCAAAATTTATTAGCAAGTCATTAAAATTATAATTTTTATAATTTTATATTAAAAAATAAATTTTATATATATATATGATTATATTTAAAAATATTAAATTTATATTAAATTATTAACATTTAAATTAAAGAAATTTGATTTTTTTAAAAATAAATTTAGATATAATAATTTTATTTGTTTTTAAGTATTGAGGGGTTTCTGCAATACATTATATTAGATATCATTTTTTGGGATTCAACTGCGGAAACCCTCAATACTTAAATACAAATGAGTAAAGGGAGTTGTCCCTAAATGGTTCATGAGGCACAATACTTGCTAAGGTTTTGCAAATGGGGTAGCAAGCTAAGTGGGCTTGATTGGGGAGAAAACTCCACAGTTAAGCGTGCTTGAGCTAGAGGAGTTCTGGGATGGGTGACCACCTGAGAAGTCCTGGTTACCGGGTGAAAGCCTCGGAAGTGATGATTGACGCTATGTGATATTCATTTCACTAGTTTCAATCCCACTTCTTCACCCATGTGAGCATCAGCGAATAAAGATATATCAATTTCATGCATAACCACATTAATAAATGTAGTTGATATACACCCATCAGAATCAATAAATATGAATTTAATATTAAGATTAATATTTTTATTAATAAATATATAAATATAATAATAATACAATAACAATAATTATATTATAAAATATTATTATCATTATATAAATGTAGTTGACATACACCTATAAGAATCAATAAATATGGATTTAATATTAAGATTAATATTTATATTAATAAATATATAAATATAATAATAATATAATAACAATAATTATATTATAAAATGTTATTATCATTATATTATAAATATGATAATAATTATTATTATATATGATAATATTATTTATATTATAATCAAATGGATTATTAATATTATAAATCCAATGCATTATAAATTCAACTAAATAATATTTAAAAAAAAAGGAATTAATATTATCAACCGAAGAGATTAATATATATATATTTTTGTTAATTTCGTAAAGCCTTTCCATTTTCTATTTATAAAAAAAAAAATAGGTTGCTATACATATTCTAATGCAAGTAGTGGCATCAACCTGCCTGAAACAAACCAGGTTTGTTGGGCACCTGAGTGAATTAAACGCCAACGAGTATTGGAATTGTTTTTTCCTTCTACTTGCCGCTATATCTACTTTACTATGTTCATAAAAGTTACAGTTTAACCAAAAGCTATAAAAACTTGCCACAAAATTCATTAAAAGCTATTAAAAGCAAAAGTCACCCATCAAAAGAGTCAATAGGAGCTGGGTCTTTTGCAGTAGAACCTGGTATCTCTACTTGCTGCATTCCTTGAAGTTGTCGTTCAATTCTCCCAATTCTTTCCGCAGAATGATATTGAGACATGGAAATTTCTCGGATTTCCTATTTCATTTGCTGCAATTCTGAAACCACAGTTGGGTTTCCTTCCGTTTCCTGCATGCTAGTCATGGCCTTTGCCAGAACACATTTGAGTTTCCAATAGGTGTTAACCTATTGATGGAAAAGGGATAACCTTCCTCTTCTATTCCCAGGTCGCAGAGGAAGTCCATGGTTGCCTCTTGCTGTTTGATATCTTCATCATCATGGTTGCTCTCTCTTTCCCATCCTTTAATGGTATTGCGAATATGAGTTGGGTTTCCATCTTCATAAAGATCGGAGATATTTTCGATAACTTCTTTATTAGTTTCCTTCCACACTTGCTTGGTCCCTCATTCTGAATTGGTTACTTTTGTTTCCCTTTTCCAGTACCTTTACTTTTCCCAGGTTGTCCTTTTGCCATGATTTTGGACTGATAGACAGATCCCCCTGTAAAACTGTAAGACAGTCCTGTATATGGTAGAGTAAAATCAATAACATAATTCAGGTGAGCTTTGGTGGAACCCTCTATACCGATATAAAAATGTGGAGCCTCAAACGTTGCCACCGTGAAACCAGCAGCATGTATGGTACATAGATACAATACATAAACCATCTTTTGTAAAAGAATTTGCATGGTTTTTTTGCAGCAGAGGCCGCCTATTAACAAACATAGATTACGATTGGTACAACATAGAAGTTAAAGGCAGAATTTCAAATTATACTGTATAGGCGAAAGGTGAGTTTGATGTTTATCATTGCGAGACATGCAAGCGTGCTCATAAATGTGATGGAAGTTTCCATTGATGATTTCCAAGGAAGCCTGAACCATGGATTGACACTTCCCTAGAAGGAAGCTCTAGAGGACTGGTAAATGAGCCTCAATGCAATACGAGAAAACTGGGTATACCCTTAGACAGAAAGAGTTTAACACTATAACTGGCCTTAGCCTATTACAGAGATACCTTTTGGTTTTTAATTTCCAAAATAGAGAAATTATTCGAGACGAGCTTCTAAAGCAGGGTTCTATTTCAGGGGCCAAATTTATAAAGAAACCTCAATGACCGACCTTTCAGTAGTTTTGTAATAGTAGGAACAAAATACAATACCAGACTGGTAAATTATCCCATTACAGAAACCAAACATTTCAGACAATTCATTATAGCTGCCATCTTCGCCTTCATTGCTCATAACATAAGAGGGAATTGAGAAACTAAGGTAGCAAGAGCCATTACATAACAATTAACTCGACGCTGCTACAGACCTTTCTACACTTCTTTGAACTGTTCTTCAAACTATCTTCCAATAACATTCCCTCTCTGCGAATGCGTTTTATGCTTTATCCCTCACCCCAAACGACGCATATTCCAATTCTGTTCTAACAGGCTTCGCTAGCCTCCAATTGTTTCATTATCTTCCATTATGATCAATCGTGTAAGGTACAGGCCTTCGACCTTCTACAACATAGCATTTATGATTATCACTGATGGATGGTTCGGTGGGCACCTCCGCGTGGCACTGACCGCTATCCATTCAAATCCTTGTGGCACCCTGAACAGGGGTTAAGAGATTAATATTAAAAACCCAAGGGATTAATATTGAGAACCCATGAGATTAATATTATGAACTCTTTGGATTAATATTATAAATGTAAGCAATTATTAATATTGTAAGCCCTGTTAGTGTCCCGTGATTTGGCAGATTGGTAAACCAAATGACAGGGTAACATCAAACCAGTCTTTGGAGTCCTAGGACCTTGCCTTCCTCGACTCAGAGAGGGCTCTCTCTATTATGCGAAGGATGTGAACTTGATCGCTTTAGATGATTGATTTTAGGCTAGTTGTTAATTGTAGGTTTGTTGTTTGTTTTGGTTGGGGTAAGATGACTAAGTAGGATAGGTGGAGTGAGAGGTTATCAAATCAATTGGGTGATGGAGTCTATGAAATTATTGATATCTTGATAGTGAATCTCGGTACATCACAGGGAAAATCTAGTGTAGTCAATGGATCTTTAAGTTTATGTGTGAGGTGAAATGGACATTAAGTTTGGGAACCAAGGTAGGGCAAAGGGAAGTTAAGAATCCTTTGTCAAATACCTATGAACAGAGAGGTCTTAAATACTGATAAGAAAAAGATACTAATCATGAGATAGGGCACACCATTTTCTCAATGAAAATACTTTTAGACAAATAAACAGTCAAGATATACAATCTGGTGGAGCAAATGAAGTAAGACAACTTATCTAACTTCAATGGTTCTACTTTCAAGGTTTAAAAACATATAAGAGACAAATAGCATCAATAAATGAAGAGGGAACGCCTAAACATCATTCATTAAACTATAAAGAACTTCGAAGAAAACTGATAAGCATATTCAAAGGGTGAGATCGAAACAAGACCTCTTTGACTTAACCTATTAATCAATACATCAAAGAGAGATTTTAAGACAGAGTTTAGATAGCATTAAACAAGAAGGGCTTACCATGAATCATGTTTATAAACTAGCATATTAATCCAACAATGAAATATACAAGCTTAGGTGGGCCTAAGGAGCAATGAAGAATTCTTTAAGCTAACCAAGTAGAAGAAAACATGAAAACAATAACTAATAGGAGGACTGAGGTGCCTCAAGCAACATTTCTCATCCTATACTTTTCTGAGATATTGCAAAATAGAAATATGGACATACAGAAAACAAGAAAAAACATGAACATATGAGAGATACATCTCCATTAACTAAACTTAGGGATCCTGCAAGCAAGCCTTCATCACCATCAATCAAGGCAATCCATCCACAAGCTCTACAACACTAAATTGTTCTTCAACTTGCAAAAACCATGTATTGCTCTTAACACATCAAGTTCCCTATTACAATGAATCCTCATTACTTATATAACAAGCAAGGAAGAGGAAAACCTACTAGATCATCTAGAAGCCTATTGGCCAACAAGAAATATCCTATATTGTCCTTGAGGCCTTGCAAGGCCCAATGCACAAAAATATCTAACAAATATCTTTTCTATCCATATATAGAAATTAAACTAACCTTTGAGGCCAGACATGCCTATGAAAACTTTCTAAATGCACATTCCCCCTAGTCAACCATAGGAGCACAGCACACTGTGTCAAAATTTGAAATTATGCCAGGAGCGCAACATAGAGACAATAAAAATAGGTCTTTTTGCAGCAGTGTTTTGGAGGCCTTCCCGAAGTCAGAAAAGGCTCCGTGATGGCTCGTTGGAAATAAATTGAAGTCTAATTTCCAGATATACCTTTATTTCTTCAATATGACTTCTACAACCTATCCAAAAAGTGCAAATTCCAAGACTTCCAGGAGCGCAGCACATGCTCAGAAAAGTGAGCAAAATGGTGAAAAAATGAGTGTTTTTGACCCTTTTGGGGGACCAAAACAACTCCAATTGAGCTGAAAATTGGTGAGCATGCTCCTCTCATGATGAGGAATATAAAAATGTAAGGCTCGCCTCTTGAAAATTCCCTGAGAAAATGCGTAGCACAGGGTGTGCTACACTCTTAGCCTCAAAATTTGCAAAAAACAAAAAGTTGTTAAAATTTTCCCAAATTTGGTGGATGAGTGCCTCATGGGTTTTGGGAAACCTATAGAGAAGCATGGGCCAATAGTCCAAGCCTAGCTTTTTCTTCTTCTCCTTTTGGTGCTGGGAGCTTGCCTTGAGGCTTCTTCAATTTGACCCTTGCAAATTGATTTCTTTGGGCATAATGCTTGGTCATTCTTCTTTGTAACTCCAAGTCTTTATTAGCCTTGTCCAGCGTGGCCTCAAGGTGTATGTTAGACCTTTCAAGCCATGATTCCCTATCATGTTCAATCTCCATTGCAATTAGTTCATTGATAGGGAGTTGTCCCGTAAGGGCTGATTCTTCTTCTCTTTGCTTTATCAGTGCTTTCCCTAGACCCATAGTTCTAGGCCTCCTTCTAGTTTGACCTCCCTCATCACTAATGTCCTCATAAGTTCCCATCAATTCCTTTATCTTCATTTGTGCCCTTTTTCCAATGGTTGAGTTGATGTAGATGGCAAAGTCCCTTGCCTCTTGGAGGTAACAAACATTTGGCTTGATCCTCTTTGATAAGTGATAGGGAGAAAATCAAAGTTTAGCATGTTTCATTTCATCATGGGAAAACTTAGGACTAATTTTCTTATTATCAATGATATTTGCATTTGTGTGCTCTTCATCTTGTTCTTAACTGTCTTCTTGGGAGGTCTTTTCACTTTCACCCATGCTAGCATCACTGTCCTTATCTTCATCATTGTCATCCTTTCCCATGCTATTTTTCCCATTGTCATCTTCTTCAAACTCTGCCTCTGTCTCTGCATTTGATTTGTTTTCTTTCTCATGGCTATGCTTATTGTCTTTGTCTTCAAAATCACTGTTTTGACCATCAAAATCTGCTTTTGTTCCTTGGCTGTCATCATTTTCATTTTCTGTGGGGTCACTGCCTTCTTCTACACTGTTTTCCTCTTTATAATCACTGTTTTTACCATCAGAATATGCCTTTTTTCCTTGGTTTTCACCTCCATCTTTGTCATAATAATTTTTCTCTATTTTCTCATCATTTGCAACCTCTGTGTTATCGTTACTATCACTAACCTTGTATTCTTGTTCACTTTCTAGCTCACTGTTTTTGTTTTTCAGAACTTGCCTCTTCATCATTTCTTTCATCTTGATCATTTTTACCTTTAGGCAATAGAAAAATATGGAAAAATCCTAAATACCTCTTAAAACTCCCACAGCTGAAGTAAAATTGCACATGAATGTAGCATGGGTTAGTTGAGTGCCTTCTACACGTCGTTGGGCAGCTTCTGCACGTTGCACGCCTAGGAGCGTAGCACGGGCACTCTCTGCACGTTGCATGCCAAGTCGGGTGGCTGGAATCTTTGTAAACCCTATCGGGAAACTCCTAAATGGCTAGGAGCATAGCGGGTCACCTACTGCACGTTGTCGTGTTTGCTCTGGGAGCCTTCTGAACACACTATCGGGTGCCTTCTGCACGTGGTTGGGAAACTTCTGCACGCTGCACGCCCAGGAGCGCAACACGGGCACTCTCTGCACGCGGGGTCGAGTATTCCGGCAGCTACTGAATGGGTAGTCGGGTGTAGGCTGAATAGTCAGGTGGTCATGCACGTGACAGGCGTGCAGCATGGCACCTCCTGCACTCTGCCTCGGGTCTTCCGGCAACCCTGAACGGGTGGGCGGTTGTGCACGTGACAGGCACGCAGTGTGCCGCTACAGGAGCGCAAAAACGCGTATAAAAAAACATTGAGAGAGGAGACAGGAGCGTAGCACAGGCTTTTGGGTCCTCTTGGGCAGCCCTGAATGCACAAGAGCACAGCATAGGCTGTCGGGTCCTCCTGGACAGCCCTGAACGCACAGGAGCGCAACACCACCTCCTAGAAGCACAACACCATTTTGTAGAGGGAATTTGGAGGCCTTACCTGTGTCAGAATTGGGCCCGTGAAATCTTAACTTGTCTAATTTCAAAATATACAACTTTTTTCCTTATTGAAGTAGATTTACCTTGTCAAAATTTGATTTTCCCAAGACTGGGAAAAAAGTGTTGAATGATGGTGTAGAAATGAAGAGTGTTGTTGTAGGCCACTTTTGAATGCCTTCCTCAAATCTAAATTGAGCTCATGATGGCTCATTGGAAATATCTTCAACTCTAGTGGTCATTTGACTCATCAAGGAAGTCATTTAGGAACTCCAGCTTGGAGAAAACCTAATTTTCCCAAGGTCACTCCAACAGTGCAGAAATTCTCCTAAGACACCTGTATTTTTGACATTGCTCCTAAACCATGGTACCTGTGTAAAAACTGAAGGAGGTTTTTATTCTTGGTTCTACGATGGACAAAAAATTCTCTCACTTTTTTCAAATTCATCTCTGTTTGGTCAGAAACAAAGTTTGAAGCAAAACTGACCCTAGGTGTGACACATGGCTTGTCTCTTGGAAAGAATTCCTGGAAAAAGATGGAAGCATGATGTTTATGAGTTGGTATGGCTTCATGATTTCTGATATTACCTACCATATATATCCTTTTCTCTTATGCCTCCTTTTCATAGCAAACCCTAGCTTAGTTGGAAGAGGAAATTAGGGTTTGGTGTAGGGGATTTAGGATTGCCTTGTAGAGGGAGGGGAATGAAGGGGTTAAGGGTTGTCTAAATTCTTGGGGAAATTTTGGGGGATAGGGATAGATGTTAGAGATTAGGGGGAAGTGGAATTTCAATAATTGAGTAAGGGGAAAGGGTCAAAAAGGGAAAAACACAGGCCTAGTCTCGAAAAGTGTCAAATTGTAGCAATAGGCTAGGCTTTGTAGAAAAATGATGAGTTTGAGGGATAAGAGTCATGGGAAGTGTTTATGAAGGTATATTAAGGATAGGAGGAGGTGTAAGAGCATCAGGATACAAGCCTTGTTGATGTTTTCACCATGGAGGTCATGAAACCAAGAAAAATTGCCCTAAAAAACAATAGTTGGATAATGGAGTCATAGGCAAGGGACAAATAGAGTAATGAGATTTATGGGTGTGAAAATGGGACAGGGATGAGAGGCATGAGTCCATGAGGGATCTTCCATGAGTGATAGGTTGACTATGACATGATAGAGTAGTAAAACAGTGAAAAATTTACCCTAAGGATAGTGAAGGCAGTGAGATTTCTAGAACTCACAAGATTCATGAATTTAGTTTCTAGAAATCTAGGATAGACATTTAGTCATCTACAAAGGCAAAAAATTAGTGATGACTAACAGCGGCTCCACTTGGGGAGGGAAGCTCCTTTTCAGGAGGTGTCTAGAATTGCATATCTCTTGGTTGATGATGACCAGTGCCTCATCCATTCACCGGATTTCCTTCTTTTCTTTTGCTGTTGCTTCCATGAAGTAGTGATTTTGATAGTTTGAAAGCATGATTAGCTCAACTTCACCTCTACCTACCCAACCTACTTTTCTAACATTTTCTCTTCCTTGGGTGCACTTGAACTAGAAAACCCATTGACATCATTTATTTTGAAAGCAAAATAGACTATCTACTTCTACACTTATTTCTTCCAAGAGTTCAGATTATGCTAGTGAACTCTTCTTATTCTATACCTAGACTATTTGACTATCAAGATTAAGGAGTCTGACAAACTTCATTCTCTAAGCTATTGACAAGAAATTTAAAGCATGAATTGAACCAGGACTAGATAATCTGGTTCATCATGAGTCGTGACATCAAGAAAAATTGCACACAAACTATATTTTCATAAGAAAACAAACTAGAAGGCATGAGGGCTATGTTTCATATTTTTCTAATCATCCCTATCCTTCTCTTTGGTTCAGATTTAAGCATGTAGAACTAGCATCTTTCATTCCTAATCTATTTTCTTTGACAAGTCAAGCTTCAATGATTTGACCAGCATTCTTTCACTAACTTATCGACAATAAATTTAAAACATGTTCAGCCATGATTAGGCTAGATGACTGAACAAGAAATTATTTTTGCACCAGTAGTGGCATTTAAGCTTGCACACTTTCAGTAATACTATTTTTTTTGGGTATGGGGCTGTACATCTTTTCAAATTTTCCCTCTTTTTCATTCTTTCTATGTTTTGAGTTTTTTCTCTCTTTTTTCAAAGCAATCTAAATTTAAAAGATGCTCAAAATATGAGCTTATTTGCATTCCTATCTATCCTAATCTAAAATATACATGATATACATTCAGCTGGTGAACTCTCTTTTCCAATGCAACTAATCAAGCAAATGATTCCATGAGTGATATTGTTTCAACTCTTTGAGGGTTTTGAAAAAATCAAAAGGCCACTTCCACCTCACTTGTGTTTGAACAGTAGTGCCTAAACTTTTCTTTAAACCTTGCATCAAACTGCTCTTGACATGTTTTACTCCCTCTTCGAAAGCCTCTAACAATTCAGCAAAGGGATCATGAAACAATACTTGAAGATTTGGAAAATAAGCTCGACCCAGGACTGCTTCTTCCTCCACTTGGCTGAGCTTAGGACTCTTTTGGGAAAAAAAATCTTCCTCTTCCTCATGGTCATATGAGCTGGTAGACCCATCATAGATTGCAATGTTGTCTTCTAGCATACTTGGTATGTTCTGATTGAGTGGGCTAAAATATGTGTGAAAGTCATCATGTTGATGAGTAGGGATACTATTTGGCAGTAAATCCTCTTGAGAAGGCAGCTGAACAACTCTCTTGTGATTATCAACTTCCAAGCCTTCATCTGCAATTGGAAATTCAATGTGACTTGGTGGCTGCTCATCTGGAGTTGAGGAAAGTTCTATGTCATAAATGATTTCCTCAACCATTTTAGGAAAAGGCTTCTTATTGACAAATTGCTCAAGAAGTTCATCATCCTCTTCAACCTCAACATCAAAGCTAAAAGACTGCTGATTTCCAATTATGTGAAAGTTATTTCTGATGGATTGAAGTGAAGTAGAGCAAAGAGTCGAAGACTCTTCACTTATATATTAATTACATGTTATTATATAATTCAAATAATATAAATTTTAATTAATAATATTTTCTATAATTAAGAATTTATGAATTTATATTTATATTTTATTTCAAGTTAGTTAAGTACAAAGGAAAAATGCATTAGTTGTGAAATGATAATGACTTTTTCTTGAAAATCTCATTCTTATTTATAGTCACATCAATACAATTTTTTTATTATTTTTTATTTTGGTACAACTTTTGAATTGAATTTAACTATGGTTACATTGATTTTGGCGCAAAAATTGAATTGAAAATTCATAAATATTATTTTATTGGTTTAGCTATTATTTTATTATTTCCTTAGGAGGCCCATTTTAGACCTCGAAATTCCCCTAATGATAGGTGACCTGTCTTGGCTAATTACTGCTTTCAATCTGATGATAGTGAGCTTTATCCCACAAATCAATTGTTGATGGCTTTGCAAGGTTAGCTTCTATTTGGAGAACATCATCATCACCAGATTTATCAAAAATTGGAGAATCATCAACATAAACAATTTCACCAATCAAACATATTGGATTACCAGTTTTTTCTTCTTTGAATTGATCTAGAAGTTTATTTTCTGATTTATGGTAGATGGGATTGGTAGGAGAATGAACATAAATGTTTGGCTCATATGAAGGCTTAGAGGCTAGCTGCATGTTTAGCATTTGATTTATTTCCTCTTTAGTTAAAAGAGGAGGCGTTTTTCTCTTTCTTGTGAAAGTTGATTTTGAGGTTGAATGTCTTCTTGAACCTCACTAAGAAGGGCTGATAAATCATTACTTGTGCTTTCAAAGAGATCTTGTGGGTTTCCTTCTTTTTGTTGATTGATTCCTTCCTCAACTAAATCCTCTAGGTTGTTATGATAGTTATTTTGAGAATGCAATTCATGGATTGCCGCTGAGAGATCTTTAGGATGCAATTTTCCTAAATCTTCATCACTATATTAAAGGTATTGTATGATGTCCTGAGATTGATCACAATAGTTTTCATCTAATGATAAAGATGGAAAATACCCTATATAGTGTTTATAAAATACCTTGTGGAAATCCTTCAAAGAAAACAAGATGCCAGGTTCTAGCCATTCATACCAATTTCTTGCCTTACCTTCTAATGTTGCCATAAAAATTTTCATGAGGCAGTCCTTGTGCCATTCAAGCTTTAACCTTCATATGTGTATATGAAATTTGATGAGATGTAACAAGGGGTCATCAACTTTTTCATCTTGAAATATAAGTAGATTTTTTATCCAATTTATTTCAGGCATTTTGTGTGGGAATCCAGGGATATTATCTCTAATCATTGGAGCATATCTCCTTTTTATCCTTGGATCCATGTTGTAAATCAGAAAGGGTCACTGAATCTTTTCAACCAGTCTAGAGTTCTCTACCAGTGGTGTCTTTTGGTCTATTGAGGGTTGTGGAGTCACTAGGTGGAAGATTTGAACTTTGTTGTCCACCATCAGCATGATTGGGATTGCTAAATGAATTCCTAGGGGGGTCTATGAGAACTTAGTGGAGTAGTAGACCTACTGGAGGCTAGTGGAGTCGCCAAGTGGATATTTTTTTGTTGTTTTAAGGATGTATGTTTATGGTCCACCACCAATAATTGACAAAAAACAAATCTAGGAATGTTTTGGGGTTTTTTGAGTTTATATATGTAGTCCTAAGGTTTTTAAGAGTGTCCTATAGCTGAGTCATCATTTTTCTAGGACGGTGAGACAACTAGATTATACTCTTTGGCTATTAACTTGAGTTCTCTATGATTTGGTGAAGGTTTCTGAAGTCCTAAGGGATACTTATATTGTCACTGACATCCGAGTTTGCATCATGATCACCATTGTGTTGGTGATAGCGATGAGGTAGCTATAAATCATAGGATAATGTTTAATCAAGGGATTCTGGAGTCCTAAGGGGTACTTAGTTTGTCACTAACTCAGAATGTCCCATTGTGATCGCCATTATGTTAGTGTCTTGTGATTTGGCAGATTGGTAAACCAAATGACAGGGTAACATCAGATCAGTCTTTGCATTCCTAGGACCTAGCCTTCTTGGACTCAGAGAGGGCTCTCTCTATTATGCGAAGGATGTGAACTTGTTCGCTTTGAATGATTGATTTTAGGCTAGTTGTTAAGTGTAGGTTTGTTGATTTTTTTTGGTTGGGGTAAGATGAATAAGTAGGATAGATGGAGTGAGAGGTTATCAAATAAATTGGGCGATGGAGTCTATGAAATTATTAATATCTCGATAGTAAATCTGGGTACATCACAGGGAAAATCTAGTGTAGTCAATGGATCTTTAAGTTTATGTGTGAGGTGAAATGGACATTAAGTTTGAGAACCAAGGTAGGGCAAAGGGCAGTTAAGAATCCTTTGTAAAATACCTATGAACAGAGAGGTCTTAAATACTGATAAGCAAAATATACTAATCATGAGATAGGGCACACCATTTTCTCAATGAAAATACTTTTAGACAAATAAACATTCAAGATATACAATCTGGTGGAGCAAATGAAGTAAGACAACTTATCTAACTTCAATGATTCTACTTTCAAGATTTGAAAACATATAAGAGACAAATAGCATCAATAAATGAAGAGGGAACGCCTAAAAATCATTCATTAAACTATAAATAACTTCAAAGAAAACTGATAAGCATATTCAAAGGGAAAGATCGAAACAAGACCTCTTTGACTTAACCTATCAATCAATACATCAAAGAGAGATTTCAAGACAGAGTTTAGATAGCATTAAACAAGTAGGGCTTACCATGAATCATGTTTATAAACTAACATAGACAAGCTTAGGTTGGCCTAAGTAGCAATGAATAATTCTTTAAGCTAACCCAACAGAAGAAAACATGAAAAAAATAGCTAACAAGAGGACCGAGGTGCCTCAAGCAACATTTCTCATCTTATACTTTTCTGAGCTATTGAAAAATAGAAAGATGGATATATGGAAAACAAGAAAAAACACGAACATATGAGAGATACATCACCATTAACTAAACTCAGGGATCCTGCAAGCAAGCTTTCATCACCATCAATCAAGGAAATCCATCCACAAGCTCCACAACACTAAATTGTTCTTCAACTTTCAAAAAACATGTATTTCTCTTCACACATCAAGTTCCCTGTTACAATGAATCCTCATGCATTATATAACAAGCAAGGAAGAGGAAAACCTACTAGAGCATCTAGAAGCCTATTGGCCAACAAGAAATATCCTAACTTGTCCTTGAGGCCTTGCAATGCCCAAGGCACAAAAATATCTAACAAATATCTTTTCCAGCCATATATAGAAATTAAATTAACCTTTGAGGCCTGACATGCCTCTGAAAACTTGCTAAACACATATTCTACCTAGTCAACCATAGGAGCGTAGCACACTGTGTCAAAATTTGAAATTATGCCAGGAGCGCAACACAAAGACAGGAAAAATAGGTCTTTTTGCAACAGTGTTTTGGAGGCCTTCACGATGTTGAAAAATTTTCCATGATGGCTCGTTGGAAAGCCCTTGAAGTCTAAGTTACATATATACCTTTATTGCTTCAATATGATCTCTACAATTTGTACAAAAAGTGAAAATTCCAAGACTACCAGGAGCATAGCACATGCTCAGAAAAGTGGGCAAAATGGTGAAAAAATAAGTGTTTTTGACCCTTTTGTGGGACCAAAACAACTCCAATTGAGCTGAAAATTGGTGAGAATAATCCTCTCATTATGAGGAATCCAAAAATTTAAGCCTCTCCTCTTGAAAATTCCCTGAGAAAAATCGTATCACAAGGTGTGCTGCACTCCTAGCCTCAAAATTTGCAAAAAACAAAAAGTTATTAAAATTTTCCCAAATTTGGTGGATGAGTGCCTCATGGTTTTTGGGAAACCTGTAGAGAATCGTGGGCCAATATTCCAAGCCTAGCTTGGTATTTTTCCTCTTTTGGTGTCGGGAGCTTGCCTTGAGCCTTCTTCAATTTGACCCTTGCAAATTGATTTCTTTGGGCATAATGCTTGGTCATTCTTCTTTGTAACTCCAAGTATTTATTAGCATTGTCCAACTTGGCCTCAAGGTGTATGTTAGCCCTTTCAAGCCATGATTCCCTATCATGTTCAATCTCCATTGCATGTAGTTCATTAAGAAGGAGTTCTCCTGCAAGGGCTGATTCTTCTTCTCTTTGCCTTGTCAATGCTTTCCCTAGACCCATAGTTCTAGGCCTCCTTCTAGTTTGACCTCCCTCATCACTACTCTCCTCATAAGTGCCCATGAATTCCTTTATCTTAATTTGTGCCCTCTTTCCAATCGCTAAGTTTATGTAGATGGAAAAGTCCCTTACCTTTTGGACGCAGCAAACATTTCCCTTGATCCTCTTTGATAAGTGATAGGGAGAAAATAAAAGTTTACCATGTTTCATTTCATCATGGGCAACCTTAGGACTTCTTTTCTTCTTATCAATGATATTTTCATTTGTGTGCTCTTCATCTTGTTCTTGACTGTCTTCTTGGGAGGTCTTTTCACTTTCACCCATGCTAGAATCACTGTCCTTACCTTCATCATTGTCATCCTTTCCCATGTTGTTTTGCCCACTGTCATATTCTTCAAACTCTGCCTCTCTCTCTGCATTTGCTTTGTTTTCTTTCTCATGGCTATGCTCATTGTATTTGTCTTCAAAATCACTGTTTTGACCATCAAAATATGCTTTTGTTCCTTGGCTGTCATCATTTTCATTTTTTGTGGGGTCACTGCCTTCTTCTAGACTACTTTCCTCTTTATAATCATTTTTTTTACCATCAGAATCTGCCTTTGTTCCTTGGTAGTCACCTCCATCTTTTTCATCATAATTTGTCTCTGTTTTCTCATCATTTGCAACCTCTGTGTTATCTTTACTATCACTGAACTTGCCTTCTTGTTCAATTTCTAGCTCATTGTTTTTGTTTTTCAGAACTTGCCTCTTCATCATTTATTGCATCTTGAACATTTTTACCTTTAAGCAATAGAAAAAGATGGAAAAATCCAAAATACCTCTTAAAACTCCCACAACTGAAGTAAAATTTCACAGGAATGTAGCATGGGTCAGTTGAGCACCTTCTGTAGGTCATTGGGCAGCTTCTACACGCTGCATTCCTAGGAGCACAACATGAGCACTCTCTGCACGCTACATGCCCAAGAGTGCAACACGTGCACTCCTACACGCCAAGGCGGGTGGATGGCAGCTTTGTAAACCCTGTCAGGCAACTCGTGAACGGCTAGGAGTGCGGCGGGTCACCTGTTACATGCTGTCGTGTTTTCTCGGGGCGCCTATTGAACGCGCTTTCGGGTGCCTTCTGCGCGCGGTTGGGCAACTTCTGCACGCTGCACGCCCAGGAGCGCAACACAAGCACTCTTTGCACATGGGGTCGATTCTTCCGGCAGCTGTTGAATGGGTAGTCGGGTGTAGGCTGAATGGTCGGGCGGTCGTGCACATGACAGGTTCACAACACGGCACCTTTTTCACACTACCTCGAGTCTTCCGACAACCCTGAATGGGTGGGCGATCGTGCACGTGACAGGCACGCAACGCGCCGTTATAGGAGTGCATCACCGCGTATAAAAAAACACCGAAAGAGGAGACAGGAGCATAGTGCAATTTCACAGGAGCGCAACACAGGCTGTTGGGTCCTCATGGGAAGCCTTGAATGCATAGGAGTGTAGCACAGGCTTTCGGATCCTCTTGGGCAACCATGAACACACAGGAGCGCAACACCACCTCCCAGGAGCGCAACACCATTTTGTAGGGGGCATTCGGAGGCCTTCCCTGTGTCGGAATTGGGCCCGTGATAGCTCTTTGGAAATATTAACTTGTCTAATTTCCAAATATACAATTTTTTTCTTGATGGAAGTAGATTTACCTTGTCAAAAGTTGATTTCCCAAGACTTGGCAAAAAGTGCTGAATGATGGTGCAGAAATGAAGAGTGTTGTTGCATACCACTTTTGGATGCCTTCCTCAAATATAAATTGAGCTCCTGATGGTGCATTGGAAATATTTTCAAGTCTAGTTTTCATTTGACTCATCAAGGAAGTCATTTGGGCACTCCAGCTGTGAGAAAACCTAATTTTCCCAAGGTCACTCCAGCAGTGCAGAAATTCTCCTGAGACACCTGTATTTTTGAAATTTCTCCTAAACCATGATACCTGTGTAAAAAATAAAGGATTTTTTTCTTCTTGGGCCTATTATGGACAAAAACCTCTCTCACTTTTGTCAAATTCATCTATGTTTGGTCAGAAACACAGTTTGAAGAAAAACTGGCCCTGGGTGTGACACATGGCTTGTCTCTTGGAAAGAATTCCTGGAAAAAGATGGAAGCATGATGTTTATGAGTTGGTATGGCTTCATGATTTCTGATATTACCTACCATATATATCCTTTTATCTTATGCCTCCTTTTCATAGCAAACCCTAGCTTAGTTGGAAGAGGAAATTAGGGTTTGGTGTAGGGGATTTAGGATTGCCTTGTAGAGGGAGGGGAATGAAGGGGTTAAGGGTTGTCTAAATTCTTGGGGAAATTTTGGGGGATAGGGATAGATGTTAGAGATTAGGGGGAAGTGGAATTTCAATAATTGAGTAAGGGGAAAGGGTCAAAAAGGGAAAAACACAGGCCTAGTCTCGAAAAGTGTCAAATTGTAGCAATAGGCTAGGCTTTGTAGAAAAATGATGAGTTTGAGGGATAAGAGTCATGGGAAGTGTTTATGAAGGTATATTAAGGATAGGAGGAGGTGTAAGAGCATCAGGATACAGGCCTTGTTGATTTTTTCGCCATGGAGGTCATGAAACCAAGAAAAATTGCCCTAAAAAACCTTAGTTGGATAATGGAGTCATATGCAAGGGAAAAACAGAGTAATGAGATTTATGGGTGTGAAAATGGGACATATATGAGAGGCATGAGTCCATGAGGTATATTCCATGAGTGATAGGCTGACAATGACATGATAGGGTAGTAAAACAGTGAAAAAATTATCCTAAGGATAATGAAGGCAGTGAGATTTCTAGAACTCACAAGATTCATGAATTTTGTTTCTAGAAATATAGGATAGACATTTAGTCATCTACAAAGGAAAAACATTACTGATGAATAACAATCCCAAGGGATTAATAAACGCAAGGAATTTATATTATAAACTCAATGGATTTTAAACCGAACTAATTTATATCAAACCTTAGGATTAATATTATAAACCCTATGAATAATATTATACCCTAGGAATATGAACCCTTAGATTAGTAAACCCAAGGCATTGATATTATAAACTCAAGGGAATAATAAACCCAAGGAATTAATACTAAAACCCCAAGGGATTATGAACCCAGGGGAATAATATTAAATCCAAGGTATTAATATTATAAAGCCAGGTATATAAATGCTAAGAAAAATATTATAAACCCTAAAATAAACATTGCTTACCATGGTTTTCCATGGTTTATTTTCATATTGAGTCAATCCTTGTCACAATGCGAAGTTGGACCATGATTTACCATGCTCGACCATGATTTATTTTCATATTGATACAATATTTGTCCCAATGTGACGTTGGACCATGGTTAACCATGGTTGATTTTTGTATTGATAAAATATTTGTCATAATGAGACATTGGACCATTATTGACGATGGTTGACTATGATTGATTTTATAAAACATGGTTGACCATGACTGATATTATAAACCCAAGGGAATAATAAACCTTATGGATTAATACTAAAACCCAAGGTAATAATATTAAACCCAACAAAAGGCCAAGAAGCCAGGATCCTTAGCATGTTAAACTTAACGCTGCCAAGAAGCCAGGATCCTCAGCATGTTAAACTTAACGTCGCAGATGCTAACGTCATGTTCTTGGAAAATTCAATCCCACCCTTCACCTTCACCTTCGAAGTTTATAAATCCACCTGCTGAATTCATAAAAATGATTTTCGACAGTGATTTTAAAGGAAACCCAGGAGAAACAGGATATGGAGGAATTTTCAGAGATTGTCAAGGCAGGGTGCTCCGAGTGATAGTGGTATTGAGAGAAATAATGAGGCAAAATTCAATTTTTTGAAACATGGAATGATCAATACCCAACGAGAGAAAATCAAGAAATTATTGGTGGAAGGGGATTCAAATTTGGTGATAGAAACAATTAAAAATATTCATCAAGGAACCCACTGGGAAAAGATAAGTAAAATCTGGAGAATGGCGAGGCTCACCCTGGAAGTAAGGGAACTGATTCTAGGAAGGGAATACATCATTCCAAAGCATGTTCATCAATCCAGAAATGCATCAGTTTACTTCCTAGAAAACTAGGGATGCAACAATCCGGGCAAGGAGCTAGACATTCATGGAAACAGATTCGACTAGGAGGAAGGGCTGGCATAACTACAAGAAATCATGAAAAGGGATGCAGAAGGGAATGAGAATCATAACCCCTAATTAGGGTTCAAGGGTGGAATATGGCCCACACACGAAGCAAGAGAATGTGAGTGAGGCAGTAGGGAAAGGGGGTGGGCGAGCTACCTAGCGCCGCTACACACCACAGACACTTATTATTGGATCAGGCCATGAGCGGGCTAGGTGGGACGACGCGAGGGAATGTACCAATAGTTGTTATATTGTATGGGGCATGCTTTGCATGCAAAAACATTTGCGTAGTAGTGGGAGACTAAGGCAGCAAGCGAGGAGGATGCACGAACTATGTGACCAACACCATTAGCAGCATAGCAGAGTCGAGAGCACTAGGTCGACGACAACGTGAAGGTCTTGGTATGTAGCGTAGGCCCTCTGTTTTCTTGAAATTGAGGTCATGGGGCACATAACTATGAGAAATTGGTTGTATCCTTGGGTGCTGATACGTGGGGTTATGGGATTAGGAATCTAGAAGTTGTGAGACCTCCTATGCTTTCTTCCACCAGTCTGTTTCACACACCATTCGCAGGGGTGCATTAGGTATCCCGACAAGTTGGTATTTCCAACCTCTGAGCTTCTGCCTTCTGAGAAATTCCACAATTTTGGGGTTTGGGTGGGAGAGTCTGGGGATTCCTTACAGGGAGGCATTGGGTCTCTTGGAAATATGACAAAATCAACCATGGAGCTTCTTCATTATCATAAATTCCACAATTGGGGGGTTTCAGTGGGAGATTATAGGGAATTGAGGGCTAGTAAAGCTGTCCCAGAAGCGGGTTTGTTGAAGGTCCGGGTGAGGGGGAGCCATAGAAGGTAGGCAAGAGATAGAGGAAAGGTCTAGAATTTCTATTTAAACCAATTAAATGAGTGGGGAAATTGTGAGGAATTTAGGCTGGGGAGTAACCCTCAGGTGGCGAAATTGAAACTGAGGCAGTGTCTGGAAACTAATCACATCGGGAGTCGGGTAGAGGGTCAGGTTTTCTATCCATGGAGATTTCAAATAGTGGAGGCACTGGTTGCTAACCTTAAGGCACAGGATGAGATACCATTGGGTATCAACGACGTCTACGGTCGGGCCTGGACAATTGGGAATGGAATGGAATACTGTAAAGATCACAAGTGAGGTATTGGTTGTACAAAGAGAAAATGTCTTAACTTGATTTATGAATATGAATTCCTTTCAGGTCAGAGTAAATTTCTTTCCCCTCCATCTCCCACTCTGTTGGAGTTAGCCCCCGAGATGGTACTAGAGGAATTGTAGTAGTTGACAGATCCATAGGTTATGAGAATGAAGATGGAGGAAACGGAGGGTTGGAAGGGTCGTAGTGGCCATGACGAACCAAGCAAGGGGAAACGAAACTCTTCAACTTCTACCAGTAGGCCGCAAAAAAATATAGGTAGGCGAACAGGGGAGGAAAACATGTAGAACTTGTTGCATGCATATAGTGAAGGCTCACCACCTAAGGTGAAGGAAAAATTTTCAAAATTGGAAATTGAATTGAAGGTAAAGGCAACATAGGAATAAATACAAGTGGAAGAATGGGAACCATTGGTAGTGGACCCAGGAAATACTAGACAAAGGTTGACCCTGTTTAAATAGGTCATCCAAACTTATTGGATCATGAAAAGTCTACAAGGGAAAGCCATGACAGTGTGAAAATTTCTAAAACAAAATTCTAATGCAGTATCTGATATTACTTCTCCTACTTATTATTCAGTAACAAGTTATTTACAAAAATTAATTCAGTAAATATTGAAATAAATACAACTATGGTTAGCACAAATGAGATGCTGAGAAAAACATAAGGTAATATAAGCACATCAATGACACAATTATTTTTGGAAAATTTTCCCCGAAAAATCCCAATGTGGTATAACCAATGTAGCAAATGAGGTTTTTATTTATTCTTCAACAAAAATCACTTATACAAAATATGACCAACATAGAAGAAATAAAATGATATGAGGAATTTACAATTGAATTCCTCACTTTCTTCCCAGTGATTTTCCGACCATGGAGAGCCTCTGCGTCCCTCTACATCTGACTGCGTCAGACCCTGCACAGTGGTTACACAGTTCCAGTGTCACAACCCCTACGGTGTCACTGCTACTACATCACTGCCTCTGCACAATCCTTCCTCTGTGTTGCTTCTCTTTGTCAAGCTTTGTATCCTCAGCCCTATCGATCCCTCTCTCTCTCTCTCCACCCTGCAACTTTCCCTTTGAATCAATTTCTCGTGCTAAACTTCAGTTAGTGAGAAAATCACTCTTCTTGGGCAACTGCGTATCTGCCTTGGTGTGTATTACAAATGACCCTCAACCCGTCCTTTATAGTCTTCTCATTAACAATTAAACGGCCCAGATTAGATGTCTAATCGATGGCTAAGATTAAAACATGACTTGATATTTTTTCTTTAGAAGTTTCACACTTTATTTTATTAATACCCATTAATTATTTAATTTCCCTAAGTTTAGACTAAAAAAAACATGAACTGAGTGGAATTTCCACAAACATTTTCTCGGTTATTTGGAATAAAAGTGTCTAAGCCTCTCCACCAAATTTGAGACTTAGATAACTTTCTAATGCTACAAAAAATCAACACTCCATCTTAGCGAGGAAAGTGTTCTGGCAATTATACATGATGCATACTTATGCCGATGTTGTCCACCAAAACTGTTCTACTGTTTCCAATGTATTGCTTCCCATGACACAGTTACTGCCACTGCTGCATCTATGCTAAAGCTCCCTCTAAAAGTGTTGCATCTGCGGTTGAGATATCACATGTTTCTGTTACTTAAATATATTCTCCATCATCCCCATCTTCTCTCTTAATTGAACAAACTTGGCCCTTACTAGAGCTTTGGTCAGAATGTATGCCACTTGATTCCCAGTGGGAACATACTGTAACTATACTTATCCTATCTGAACATAGTCTCTGATAAACTGACACATGATGTAATTATGTTTTGATCGATCATGAAACACTGGATTCTCAAAGAGTTTGATGCAACTCTGATTATCATTGTAGATACTGGTCACTTCCATCTTCTTCCTGAACATATTCATTAACAATTTTCTAAGACATATGACCTTGCAAGTAGTTGTTCTTGCTGCCATGTATTCTACCTCAATTGAGCTTAGTGCTATGGATTTCTTCTTCCTACTACGCTAGGAGGTCATCCCTAATCCAATGTTGAAGAAATACCTAGAGGTACTCTTCCAATCTATGGAACTGCCTACCCAATCTGTGTTTGTGGACCCACTCAACTTGACATCATCTCCATGAGTATATTTCAACCCGTATCTGACTGTTCCTTGAACATAACTAATAATGTGCCTAGATGCTACCTAATGCACCCTCTTTGGTTCCACCACGAATTGATTGAGGGTGTTGACAGCGAATCATATGTTTGGTCTAGTGTTAAACAGATACATAAGTGACCCAATGAATTACATGTACAAGTTGGGGTCTACTTCCTTGTCTCCTGATGCATTAATATTATTCTAGTTGGCAATCATGGGTGTTTCCATAGGCCTGCAGTCTTGCATCCTGAATCTCTTCAAGGTTTCTGAGGCATACCTTCCTTGTCATAGGAATATTTCTCCATTCTGTTGCCAAACCTCCAACCCTAGAAAGTAATGCATCAACCCCAATTCCTTCATGTCAAATTAAAATTCTAAGTTCCTATTGCAGTCCTTTATGAGCCTAGATGATACTGTAAGGAATAGATCACACACATACAATACTAAAATAAGTGGCTCATTTTATACCATCAAATAGTAGAGATTGGGATCATCATCACTCTTGAAAAATATGAATTGCTGCAAATAAACGTCAAACCAACTATACCATGCTCTTGGAGCTTGATTGAGCCCATAGAGGGATTTCTTTAGCTTGCATACAGAATACTTCTTCTCATGAGTCTCAAATCCTTCAGGTTGCACAATGGACACCTCTTCTTCAATCACCCCATTTAATAATTTTGTCTTAACATCCATTTTATGAATTTCCCATCCCATCTGCACAGCTAAGGATACAACATATATGATGGAGTTGCATCTGACAACAGGGGCCAAGGTATCCTCATAACCAATCCCTTCATTTTGGGCATACTCCTTAACTACGAACCTGGCATTGTACTTTTCTATGATGCCATCTGCAACATACTTGATCTTGTAGATCCATCTGGAACCTACAACTAATCGGTTAGTTGGTATAGTCACAACTTCACAGACATAATTAATCATGATAGAGCTACACTCTTCTACCATGGCAGCCACTCAGACCTAATGCTACATGGTCTCCTGAAAGCTAGAGGGTTCTTCAACCTTTGCTACCAAGGCTTGGTATCTATATGGTTTCCTATGCTACCTCTTCTCGGTTCTCAGAGCTCCTATAAAATCCTTTGTGTCCATCAGCGTTTGTCGTGCCTCTCTACTGATTCTGCCACTGGAGTTGGGTGGCTTAGCTAGCTCTTTGTCCTATTGTCTTACCTGTTGTGAATCATCTGAATCTCCCCCACCTGCAAAAATACTAGTGTTGGTAACAGTGCTTGATCCAGATGTTTGTCCACCTGATGGTTATCCCCCCTATTGCTGTTGTACAAGAGGAACATCTTATGACCTCTCTCCAGGAGGTATCTCTAGGGATTTCGTGAAAGCTCTGTCTTCCATGAACTTTGCATCCATTTTGACTACAATCTTCATGCTCCCATGAATGTAGATCTTGTATGCCTTCGATGTATTGTTTTATCCTACAAGGTACCCCTTCTCTGTAGTCCGATCTAGCTTGATCATTTTTTCATCTGGAATGTGAAAATATGCCATAATTTCAAATATCTGGAAATGACTCACTTCTAGCTTCTTCCATGTGAAGACACTCTTGGGAGTGGTCTTTCCTAAAGCAATATGTGGAGTCCTATTTTGGATATATTTAGTTGTTTTACATGCTTCAGCCCATAAAAATATCAGCATATCCTAGTTATAAAACATGTCTTTCGTTGCCCCAACAATGGTTTTGTTCTTTAGCTATGCAACCCCATTATGCTCTGCATTATACAGAGTTATCCATTCTCTCTTGATGCCCTCTCTTGCATAGAAATCTGTGAATTTCTTATCTGTTTACTCTCCACCATTATCTGAGTGAAAAAATTTTATTCTCTTCCCTATTAGGTTCTCAACCAGAGCTTTGAATTCTCTGAACCTATCAAAGACCTCATCCTTGGTCTTAAAGAAGTATATCCAAGTCTTCCTGGAGTGATCATCAATTAAGGTGACAAAGTATTCTCCACCACTAAGAACTCTAGTAGATATTCGTTTGTAGATATCTCAATGTATTAGACTTAATGCACTTGGAACCCTCCTGTTGCTTCTAGAATATGATGTTTTTGCGTACTTCCCTAGTGTGCATCCTCTACACATGTCATCATGCGTGGTACTCATGACTGTAACCCTTGAAACAGTTTCTATGAGTATTCTTAGATCTCCATGGTGAAGATGCCCGATTCATCTGTGCCAAAGCTCATTTAAATATTTTTCTCCACTGAGATCACTACCTATCATTACCATTGGCGACTCGAGTTGCAACCTGTAAAGTTTGTTGCTTCAAGTTTCAATATGATCCTTCTTCTTCCAGCTTGGATTCTTGGCGTACACTTTTCTTCCAATGAAGTATACATTATATCCCTTGTCATATAACTGGGAAATTGGAAGTAGATTCATTTCCAATCCTGTCACATGAAACACATTTGTGGCCCGAATTTTATCTCCTGCATCTGTCTGAAATACTATGGTCCCTCTTCCTACTGGGGTAGAGTTTTTTTTGTTTCGCATAGAAATCTAGAAGTTCATCCTTTCTTCTTAATAACTCGAGAAATATTCTCAAACCCTAGTCATATGTGCTAAGGCACTGCTATCAATGCACCAATCATCAGCTAATGCTAAAGTAGATAAGAAATTAAATTCCTCTTCCAACCTAGAAGATAATTCTAATATTTCATGTTCTTCCATCATGATTCTTCCTTCTCTGGAAGCCTTGCAGAAAACTACGCCACCCTTCTACGATTCGATTTCATGTTTAAGATACAGCACCATGACTTCTCTTCAATGCAGATTATTTTGTGCCTTTGCCCAATCTAGCTCCGACACCATGTGAAAATTTCTAAAAAGAAATTCTATTGCAATATCTGATATTAATTCTCCTACTTATTATTTCAGTAACAAGGTATTTACATAAATTACTTCAGTAAATATTGAAATAAATACAACTGTAGTTATCACAAATAAGATGCTGAGAAAAACATAAGTTAATACAAGCACATCAACGACACAATTATTTTTGGACAATTGTCCTCGGAAAAACCCAATGCGGGAAAATCGGTGCAACACATGAGGGTTTTATTTATTCTTCAACAAAACATCTCTTGTATAGAAAATGACCAACAGAGAAGTATAAAAATGATATGAGTAATTTACAACTGAGTTCCTCACCTACTTCCCATTGATTTTCTAACCCTGGAGATCCCCTACATAGTGGTTACGCAGTTCCAACATCATAGCCCCTATGTTGTCACTACTACTGCGTCACTGCCTCTGCACAGTCCTTCCTCTACACTTCTTCTCTCTGTCAAGATTTGTATCCTTAGTCCTGCCGATCCCTCTCTTTATCCACCCTACAACTCTCCTTCTAAATCGAATTCTTGTGTCGAACTTCAACCAATGAAAAAATTGATCTTCTTGGGAAATTGAGTGTATGCATTGGTGTGTATTCCAAATGGCCCTCAAGCCTTCCTTTATGGTATTTTCATTAAAAATTCAACGGCCCAGATTAGATGTCTAATCAATGGCTAAGATTAAAACGTGACTTGATCTTTGTTCTCTAAAAGATTCACACTTTGTTTTGTTAATACCCATTAATTATTTAATTTCCCTAGGTTTAGAATTAGGGTCCCCATTAAAATATTTAATTATTTTAATAAAACATGAACCGAGTGGAATTTCCACAAACGGTTTCTGGGTTATTTGGAATACAAGTTTCTAATCCTCCCCACCAAGTTTGAGACTTAGAGCACTTTTTGATGCTACAAAAAGTCAACAATACACAACATGTGAGGGAAACACCGCTCTAGCAAGGATATCAACAACCCCAAGAAGAGGAATCAATTATGTTTGTAAGTCAGAAGGAAATACAATCAGACCAAGTGCAACTATACCATAAAAATGTTTGTCTTGGCCATATGGAAAAGGAAAGGAACTGCAGAGTATGCGGCAGCAAGTGCCGCCGCAATCGAGCATGAAGGACCCTACCTCGATAGAATCATCACATGATTAACTTATGCAAGCCATGGTGTTCCTGAAAATTCATGTTATTTTCTTTTAATGATTTCAGATAGAATTTACATTTTTAGTAGATAGACTGACATGATAGTAGACATAGTAGACATGTTATCTTTGAAATATTGGTTGGACATGCTCAAACTATTTCAATTTTGGATGGTCTATGACGCAGATTGGTGGCCAAAAGAAATGGTTTCCTACGGGCAAGCTGAGGTCACCAAAAACATATTTTGTAACATTCTTTACATATGATTAATAGAGAGGTACTTCCAAGTTTACAAAAAAAAACATTAAACCCAACGAAATAATATAAACGCAGGGTATATCAACCATAACATAAATATTATAAACCCTAAAATAAACATGGTTGACCATGGTTGATTTTCATATTGAGACACACTTTGTCACAATGTGACATTGGACCTATTGGCGCCCTGTAATTTGCAAGAGTGGCAAGAACAAACACTGTAGGGGCCACATCATAACCACTTTGGAAGCCTAAGACCTAGCCTTCCTGGATTCAGAGAGGGATCTCTCTATAAAGGTGTTTTCAATTGATATATCTTTGTACTCTCTGTTTAATATTTTAGGCTAGTTATGAAGCTCTAAAGACTTATTGCTTTTGGTTGGATTAAATGATAGATTGAAGGATCAATGGTGTGACTGATTGGTGGAATGTTTCAACTGAACAAATAGGTCGTGAGAAAGCATCAATCCATTGGGCTATGGAGTCATAAAAGGATTTAATTGTTCATCAACTCTGTAAGGGTATTAATAGGGCAAGCTAACTACATCAAATGGATTCTTTAGATTAGGTTGTGATATGAAACAATAATAAGTTGTGAAGGCAGCAAAGCTATAGTCAGTTAAGAATCTTCTAGCTCTACTTAGACAAGAAAAGCCTTTTAAGGTAACTGTTTGGAGCAAGCCAAAGGATAGGGAAAACCATAGACTTCTTTGGACAAACTTTAATAATAAAACCTCTAAGACAACAATCCAGTAATTCAAGAACTACTTTCAGATAAAGAAAACATGTAAGATAACAGTGAGAATGGTCTAAGATCAAACATAAATAATCTAATCTTCTTTTGACAAACTCTCAAAAGACTCCTCAAAGCAACATTTCAAGGCAGACTAGAGGGCAGAGCATACCATAAACCTCTCTGGTTTAGACTTTAATAAGAATACTTTAAAGAAAGGTTCTAAAAAAAATATCTCAAGTCTTACTCAAAGGAACATGGGTTCACCATAAATTTCCTTGGTTTCACTCTATTGATTCATTCCCAAGACAACAAGCTAGGTATAACTGGGAGGCAATTAAGAATCTTCCAATCAGACCTTGTAGAAGAAAACATAAATATAAAGAATATAGAGAGAAAAAGGGTGCTGAAACAACAAATCCTAATCTAAAACTTTTGTTTCTTTATTAGAGAAAGATGGACATAATGGAAAACATAAGAGAAAACAATGACAATTTAGGAAAACTTCACCATTGACATAGCTCAAGGATCCTGTGAATGTGCTTGCATTATTGATGATCAAACCAGTTACAATGCTTCATGTACAATAACTCTATGCAACTCAGAGCTTCCTTCAGTTTAGTCTAGCATTCCTCAACTAGCTTAGCAACAGAAATCAGTCCAATAACCATCAAGTAACCAACATTTAAAATGAAGCTCATATGCAATATTTATATGCAAATGAGGAGGTGTTGCTAAACTAGGGTGTTTAAATGTTATTTATTATAGATTTAATGTTTTTTCACCTTTGAGACCATGCAAGGCCCAGGGTAAAAATATGTGAAAGAGTTACTCTGAAATAATAATTTTGTCTTAACTTCTAATTTATTTGAGTTGAAATATTTGACTTTAAAGGCTTTGTGATAACTTTGTAATAACTGTTGAGCTGCTTCAAAATATCTCTGACTGTGTAATAATTGATTGATGCCTTTATTGAAAGAAAAAATGTTGTAGGTGGCAAATTTGTCTTTGGAGAAGTAATTTCTCCTTTGTTTTAATCATCAAACCCTATTTAGGCCTTTTGAAACTTGATTTAGCTTTTATAATCTGCTTTACTGTCTTTATACTTCATTTTGCTATATGATTGTTTGTTTTTTTATCTTTTTTCTTTAAACCTTTGACTTTCATCCTTTAATCTTAGGCCATTAATCCTTCCATTCTTCATTTCCTTCACTGTTTCACCATTTTTTTGCTTTGTCTGTGTGCAGGGAGGCGGTCATCATGTGCTAGAGGGTTGAATGTCCACTAAGGATCAGGATTTTGGTGGTGGCAGGGCTTGAATCTTCACCTCCTTTTCTTTAAATTTGTATGAGACTCCTTGGATCGTCATCTGGGGATTCACTTGTCCTTTTTTTCTGGGCAATTGGGATGCATTTTTGGGCATCCCCGCCATTAAAACCTGCAAAAAACAAAAATAAACGTTAATTTAAAAACTTGTTGGAGGGGTAAAACTGCATTTTTGGGGTTTAGAGCTATCAGGAGGCATGTTGCAGAGGAAGAGGAGGTGCAAGGGCATGTTTCTATATGTGGAACAAGGGAAAATTAAATTTGGGATGGACATATTTGAATTTTGGCGCGAGGAGGAAGAAAGTGGTTTTGGAAAACCGGGGTGGTTTATCGCACTGGTGATGAGGGGTAAGTCGTTTTGAGCTTATCGGACGCGATACCATTAAGAAGTCGACGTGTGGCAAGGTAAATACTGCCTATTTTGTGTGGTTTAGGGGTTATTAAAACCCATCGCGAAATTCTGCACGATATGGGATCTGGACCGTCAGATCTTGAGGAGCGAGATCGACAGTGCGGACAAAGTCCAGGAGCGGGGTGCAGGTTTGGGAAGATGGGACCCGGTGGACAGATGGTGCAAGGGGAATGGGTGGCGGAGTTAGTGGAAAGTGATGCTCGAAATATATAATGAAGGGTTTTAAAGGGGGTCTTAATAAGGTTTGCGGGGGGGTAAATAAAATGAAAGGGCGGAGATGTAGTTATATGTGGGAAGGGGCTTAAGAGTAGGCGGAGGGAATGGTCCTGTGGGGGTAACAGGGATTGGAGGTTGAGAAGGAAAGGGGCTTAAGGGATAGCAGAAGGTCGGGGTTACATGGAGTGAAGGGGCTAGGGCTTAAGCGGAGAAGGGCTTAAGGCCTATATATAAAAAAGGGTGGGTTTTAACACAAAAACAAGGTTTTTAAATGGTCCTATAGGCTAAAAAAGGTAAATTTAAACAATGTAAAAGGAACTTTTACATTGTTAAAAACTTTTTAGGGGAAAATGATGGATAAGGGGTGTTTAGGAGGGTTTTTTAGGGGAAAGAAAAATGGATTTTAGAGGGGAAAAAAGGGATGAATGAGGGTGCAGGTGAAGTGATAAAATGAGAAAAATAGGCTCAAAAAATGGAGTTTTCTTTAGAGCAGCAGGGTGAACTTTTGAGAAGATAAAAGATAAGAAAGTTTAGTGAAAAATAGTCAAACTTAGGATGATGAAAGCAGTGAATTTTCTAAAGATAGCTGATAAGCAAATAATACTATCTTTAGTTTCTTGTAAAACATCCACAGTCATCTAGTGAAATCTGTAAAATACAGGAGGATAACAGTGGCTCCAGCTGGGGAGGGTAGCTCCTTTAGGAGGTGTCAAGAACCTCAGAGATCAAATCTTTGGAAGAAGTAGACCAGTGCCTTGATTTTCACCTTGACATAACTCCTTTATAACTTGATGACTTGCTATTTTGAAGAAGTGATCTTTCAGTATCTGAATCATAACATGGTTAATCCCAACTCAATTTATACCTACCCATCCTGCTTGTTCTGAAATTTTTTTCTTCATTGGGTGCATTTGAATTAGCCAACCCTTGATATCATTTTCTTTTGAAAACAGGAAACTAACAAATTCTACATTTATATCATCCAAGAGTTCAGATTAAACTGATGAACTCATTTATTTCTCTACCTAATCTAACTATCTGTCAAGATTAAGTTGTATGACAGATTTTCCTTCTGTACATACATAATTTATTTTGAAGAAATTTAACACAAAAATTTGAGGGCTAAAATCTGGAATTTTCTTTTTATCCCTCTTCCTTTCTTGGTTTAGATTTTGAGCTTTGGAACCCATTTTTATTTTCCTAATCTAATCTAATATACTGATAAGCCAAGTTTAGACAATTTGGCAAATCTTCATTTACTAACCTATCAACAAAAAATTAAAATTTACTCAGTCATGATTAGGCTGTATGACTGGATAAGGCTTCTCTCCTCAAGTAGTGACATTTGGACTTGCATACTTTCAGAACTTACTCTTTTTTGATATGGGGTTGTACCTTTTATTTTTTTTCCCTCTTTTTCTTTATTTTTCTGTTTTTTAATTTATTTTTCTGATATTTTCTCCAAACAATGTTATACACAATGGATAAAGCTTTAAACTAGGCATCACTAATGGAAATAATGTTTCAGCATCCTGCCATTGACAGGACCTCCAAAAAGTTCTGTTCCATCCATCTCCTATAAGAAAAATACATTGTTGCCTCTGGCAGAATGGATGATGTAGGGACCTTTCCACATATTTTCAAACTTACCATGCTTTCCCTTGTCTTCTCTCCTTGAGTCCCATTTGAGCACTTTGTCACCAATGTTGAAATCATTTGTTTTTATCCTTTTGTCAAATAGCTTCTTGATGTTTTCTTGCGCTAGTTGTGTTATATTATAGACTTTCTCTCTGGTTTGCTACAGCTGTATAGTTTGATTTATCCTTCTTATCATGTTATCTTCCTCAAACTGTATTTCCTAGATCAGCTTCATGACTGGCACTCCTAGGCTTGTTGGAAAAATTGCATCTGCTCCATAAACTAGCTAATAGGGAGACATTCCAATTGATTTCTGGCATGTTAACATGTCTGCCCATAAGGCATGTGCTAGCTTGATGTGCCATGATTTTTTATTTCCTTTCAGCAACTTTTTGATGATGTTTATCAAACTTTTGTTTGAGGATTCTGCCAACCCATTACCTTGAGGGAAATAAGCTATGGAATGACCCAATATGATCTGATATTTGTGGAAAAATTCCACCATCCTCTTGGATCTAAAGGTAGCAGCATTTTCAGTGATAATATTTCTAGGACAACCAAATCTAGACAAAACATGGTTTTCAAGGAATTTAATGATGACTAGATCAGTGGCAGTTCTAGAGGGGATGGCCTCTGTCCATTTCGTAAAGTAATCAATTGTTGTTAGGATCCACTTATGTTGGGCAGATGAAGAAGGATTAATTTCCCCAATGAAGTCTAGGCCCCATTGTTGAAAAGGAGCTTCAACAGAAATAGGATGCAAAGGTAAGGGTAAGATTTTTCTTTTTCCTTCAAAAATTTGACATTTGTGGTAGGAAACTACCAATTTATGGATGTCTTGGAAGAGGGTGGGCCAATAATAACCATCTCTAAAGAATTTTTTGATAGTTGTTTTCCAATAGAGATGGCCTCCACATTCCCCTTCATGAAACTCATGCTTGATCTTCTCTGCATCATTATCAGACAAACATTTAAGCAATACACCACTAGCATTTTTCCAATATAACCATTTATCTATGATGCAGTAATTCACAGCTTTTAACTTCAAGAACCTTGCCTTTGTCTTAGATAAACCAGGAGGAGCATTAAAATAGAAAATCACATATAAAATATGAGCATACCAAAGTGAATTCAGCAATACTTCTTTAACATTAGGGGTTGTGCATTCTTCTTTTTCTTCTAAAACATCAACCATATTCATATCTAAGGCTTTGAGATTTGATTTAGCCATAATTTTGGCAAGTCTTTGTCCTTTGATCAGTTTAGTGGGTCTGATTTCTAAATCATATTCTAATATAACATCAATCCACTTTCCTCTTTTGCCATCAAGATCTTGTGTTAAAATGTCTTTGACAACTCTGTGTGTAAAAAATGCAATGATGTTGAGTGTAAAATGTAAACTCTGAAATCTTTCACTGCTTTGATCAAGGCAAAAGCCTGTTTTTCCATTATGTTGTATTTCACGGGTGCATCTCGTAATGCCTTGCTGAAAAATGCAATGGGTTGCTCTTGTACTTTTATGTTTTTTTGAAGTAGGACAATAGAAACTGTATGTTTTGATGCAAAGGAGAAAACAAATAAATATTTATTAAAATCAGGGCTAATGAGAACTGGTGTTTGGGTGAGTGCTTGTTTAACCGGTTCAAAGGATTGTTTTGCTCCAATGGTCCATTTAACTCCTGTTTCCCTTTTTGGCATGTTTGTTATGTTTCTAAGGAGTTCAGAAAGGTTTGGTATGAACCTTCTTAAGAAATTAATATTTCCAATGAAAGATTGCACTTCTTTGATATTTCTAGGATGATTGATTTGCAATATTCCTTCAATCCTTTTTGGGTCTATCTTGATCCCTTCTTATGATATAATATGGCCTAGAATTTTGCCTTCCTAGAGGCCAAATAAATTTGTCTTGGGGTTTAAGGATAGACCATATTTTCTACATTTCTCAAAGACTTTTCTTAGGTGAGCAATGTGTTCTTCATCTGTTTTGGAATAAATTATGATGTCATCGAAATATATTATAATGAAGAATCCTATCTCTTCTGAGAAAGCAATATCAATGGCTATTTGGAATGTGGCACCAACATTCATTAAACCAAATGGCATTTTCACATACATGAAATTACCCCAAGGTGTAGTGAAAGCTGTCTTAAGTTGATCATCAGGATGTACCAGCAATTGGTTGTATCCTGAAAATCAATCTAGCAAAAAAATTCTCTTAGAACCCACTACCCTCTGTAAGATATGATTCATTTTGGGTAAGGGGTAGTTTTCCTTTAAAGAGGATTTTTTTAAGTTTATAAAGTCTATACAAAGCCTTATTTCTCTTGTTTTTTTCCTCACATATACAAGATTGGATACCCACTCTGAGTATCTCACAGGGACTATGATTCCAGCATCATACATTTTCTTGATTTCTTTCTCAACCAGGGGTAATTACACAGGGTTTATTCTCTGCAATTTCTATCTAAAAGGTTTCTGGTTTTCTTTGAGGGGTATCTTATGCTGAATTATCTCTGTATCATATGATTTTAAGTCCTCATAAGTCCAAGCAAAAACATCAGAAAATTGTCTAAAAAGCTCAAGATATTCCAGTTTTATATGAGCTGGTAGTGTTTTGGATAATTTAATCAGCTTGGGCTTTCCTTCACTGCCTATATTGCACTCTTCTATTTTAGTTTTAGTGGGTTCCATTTTTGGATTTTTGGCAACATTATTAAAGTCAAACAATTATTCTAGAGGTATCAGTCCCTTTGGCAAGTTATCAGTGTTAGATTGCAGCACTTCAAAATATTCTTGCTCTAAATTAGTGCTCAGTTCTGTTTTCTGTGGGTGTTCTTTAGTTAACATATTCATATCAGCAAGATTTATATCAACAATGTTAGGAGTTTCTTCTTCATAAGTTTGTTCCTCATTAGGGCAGTCTCCTTCATACTCTGAGTCCGAATTTGGCATTTCAAACCCATTTATGGACTGTAGGAAATCCTCTATCTGTTTATCTCCTTCAAGGACTTGCCAATATTTGATATTATCAGGGACTGCTAGTCTATATTTAACTTGGATTATGTATTGTTTTCTCTCATAAGGTTTTTGAAATGTTATAGCAGCAAATGCTAAACCATTGACAAGAATGTTTTGGTTTCTAGGGACAAAGTTAAGCTCATATTCTGTGAATGCTTTCAAAATGTCAACAACATCATCTCTATATGCTTGTAATATTGGATGCTTGGCAGTATATTCTCCATTTACTTGCTTAATAATCAGTTATGAGTCTCCATGAACAGTTATCCTCTTGGATCCTAGTTTTTTCAATAATTGTAGTCCTAAGAGGAGAGCCTCATATTCAGCTATGTTATTTGTGCATTGAAAGTTTAGTTTGTATGAATGGCCCTCAACATAATTATTTTTGTATTATGTACCCATATGCCTGCTCCTGAACCAGTTTTTCTACAAGACCCATCAAAACTCATACTCCAAAGAGGTTCAATTTTAGATTTGTTATTTAAGTCATTTATGTCCTCTTTTTCCTGTTTATTGCGGCTATCACTATGTTGTTTTTTAGGATCTGCATTATGTTCATTTTTACTTTGTTCCTCAAGGTTTTGACTATGTTGAGTTTTATCTTGTTTTTCATGATCAGACCTGTGTTGATGGTTGGTTTTTTTCCTATGATCTTCATTATGTTTGATGTGATGTTCTGAGTCAGCAAACTATTTTGGTTGTTTCTCCTTTCTTTCCTCTTTTTCTATTGTTGGTTTTTTATCTCCTTCTCCTTGTTCATTAAGATTTTCATCACTGTGAAGAATGAATGAGTCAAGGTCTATGTGAATAGAATAGAGAGGGGAGTTGTATGGTTTTTCTTGACTACTAACCATATATTTCATATGTGTTTCCCTATATAGTCTTCTTGGTTAACTAAAGACAGGGATGGTTGCATAAGTCATATCCATTTGCAGAGTACCTTGGAGTTTAGCACCCCATGACCTTGAAAGGAGCATGCCATATTTGGGAGGTATGTCAGCCACTACAATGTCCATCACTAAGCTCTTGGCTGGTATTTGTGCTAAGTTTACACATAAATCTTTGATCAGGCCTAGACATTTAACTTTGCTGGAATCAAAGGAGTATAAATCTTTGTAAGGTCTAGTTATCTCAAGGCAAAGTCTCTCCATCACTACTTTAGGCATAAGGTTGTGGGAGGTTCCTGAGTCAAGCATGGCATTGTGCAAAATCTTATCATAGATGTTTAGACTGACATAAAAGGGAGGAACACCTCCTTCTTGAAATTTCCCTTCTACTTCTGGTCCAAACAGAAGCTCAGGCTTGTCATCAGTTACATTGACAAAATTAGTTTGTTCTCCTATGTTCAAAGCTCTTAAAAGTTTGGTTTTATATATATCTTGGGTGACTAATTCAGTGAGAGGGACAGTGATCTTGATTTTGGAAATTTCACTCTCTATGCTGAAAGGTATCTGAGTTTTCAAAATGTTTAGATCATCCTTCTTAGTCACTGTTTTCTCAGCAAATTCAGCTTGCTGGTTTTTATTATGAACAATAGTTAAAATAGTTTTACTAGGAGCATTAGCTGAGTTGCTAGTGCTAATTTGTTTACCACTATGTTTTTCCATGATTTGACTATTTTTTCCTTTCTTTTTATCAGAACTTTCAGCCACTGTTTTATTTTTTTCTGTTGTCTTTTTAGAAATGTTTTTAGAATTGTTTCAAGCAGAAATTCCAGAGGCTTTATTTTTGGGAGTGTCTTGACTCTTTTTACTCCTAAGGTCATATTGTCTGTGCACTTCCATTATAGAATTTTCAAAGCCTAGTTTGTAATCTTCGGATTCTGGGCTCTCTTCATCATAGGGTGTAAATATGTCTTGTTCTTCTTCAGTGAGGAGGACAGTGTCCTCATTGTTTACTCCCAATAAGTTTATGTGATCTCCCTCTGTTTCTTCAATCACTCCCTCATCTTCATCAACATAGTTTTTTTGGAAAGGAGGTCTGACTTGCTGATTAGGGCCTCTTTGTCTAATTTGAGGGGGATTCCTTCTAAAGTTTTGGTTTTGATTTTTATTTTTATTTTGAGGAGCTGTTTGGTTTTCTTTAGGATAAGATCTCTCACTTATGTTAATTCTCTCCATCATCATCTTTATGGTTCTAACCAGACTATCAGTTTTGGAATCTAACGTGGAGGGTCCAGCTTCATCTTTGTAAGTAACCTTTTTCTCTACTTTCAATCCAGCCCTTCTGGAATTTAGGTTAGCTTCTACACTTACTGCCTCTTTCTGCATATCTTCTAATGTGAGGGGTTTTCTCTCCCTTAATTGATAACACATGTCTGGGTAAAATCCCTCAGGAAAATTCATTAATGCTAAGCCTTGTGGGGGTTTCATTTGTGGAGGGAGTGCATTATAAACACTGTTGAATCTAGTGCAATATTCTTGGACATGTTGAACCTTTAATTAACTGAGAGGGGGGGGTGAATCAGTTTAATGCATTCCCGATCTTTTAAAATTTTTCATTAAGCTATTTACACCTTCATTTCATATCCAATTTAATGTGCAAGTAATCTAAGAATGAAAGCAGCAAGTATTAGTTTAATATAGCAGTAGACTTAATATGAGAGTTGTAGGTATTAAGCAGATGATACATATCAGATCAATACATAAATATCATGCACAGAGACACCAGATATAAGTGGAAACCCATAAAGGGAGAAAACTACATCTTATTATTGTTGTGATGCAAAGGCAAGCTCCAACTCCCTCTCACCACTGTTTTTCTGCAGGCACCAACCTACAGGAGGCTCCTACCTCAATTCTGCAAGCTACAACTTGCAAGGAAGCACCAACTCCCTTCAATTTATCAAACTGAATGTTTGTTGATTTACTTCAGATATCAGCTCTGTTCTGTAGCTTCTATTTCTGCTCTCCTTCTCTTAATCTTCTCTGCCTTATTCTTCTATATTCTACATTCTCAATATTTGCTCTCTCTCACTTTCTAACCTCGCCTTGTGCATATCAATGTGATATTATATATAGAGTTCATTACATGACTCTTTACATTCCTCAAGGAATTTGAAGTGAGTAGTCCTGACTTTTTGCCTTCTGCCGTTTCATTTATCCAACTCACTTTAAAATTATAGCAATATGTACAAATTTCCATGCTACAGTGGGACTTTGTCTTTTCTTTAGGAGACTTGCCTTTGCATCACAAACAATAAAAATAATTACATCATTTACATTCACATTCTCAATTACATATTTCAATATCACTCAGCTCCTCTTTACTGGATTTTGTCTTTTTCTACTGCAGTTAAGAAGTTGTTTTGCATCTTCTTTGTTTACTGTCATCTGTACATTTCACCTGTTCACTGCTCTTTTGAATCCCTTTATTTTTCTTGTTCACGAACTTTCATCTCTGTGTTTAATCACCTGTTCACTATCCCAGTGTATATAATATCTGCAATTCGTTCACACGGATAACCCGTCATTCGCATATTTAAACTATATTGTAATTGATCAAATGTCAAGACCCGTGGTAATATGTAATATATTTACGAGTTTCAACTTTATTGTCGAACATTATAACCAAGGTTGTCGCCTTATATTAATAACCCAAATGCATTACACATATCTCCGACTTATGTATTATCTCCGAACCTTGGAAACGCGGTTATAACTCTTTTAACATATTCCGTCGAACCTTATATTAAGACTATAATACATCGAAAAACATAAATAAACCAATTCATTTTGTATGACTCCGCCCTGGGCCCACAATACAGTCAAAGACCAGTCAAACGCGCCCACTGTACCTGGCTTAACCTCCGAACTCCTTCGTCTGGGTTCAACAAGCGATCACCGTTAGATGTCAGCCCACCAGATCGACGGCTCCTATCTATTTCGCTCCGTGTCCTGGTACGATGGTTAATGCACGAAGGCGCACGTTAAACGGTGGTTTTGGTATGTCGTTCGATGACACGTGTTGATCAATCAATGGAATCGTTGCTCCTCTGGGAAATACCACTTATGGTCGATAGGCGGTGCGATGAAATCTACTTACGGCTTTTACTGTTCACGCTAAACCACTTCACTGTTCCTCTCGCAAGGTTCCATTCTCCATTCCAGGTTCCGATCCAACGTTTTACTCTAGTTTCCGTTCTCCAACGATATATATATATATATATATATATATATATATATTTGTTACTATTATGGTTCCGCCTTTGACTATGGTTCCGCCTCCATTCATACTGCGTATTTCAACATGGTTTCATTTATTCTTATGCAGAGGTTTATTATGCATTTCTTATAAATACTCTGCTACAGGGTCTCATTCATACGGAATTCTCGTCACAGGGTTTGTATATCCTCCCCACAAGCGCATACAGTTTGGACTCTGGAGCACGGAGCATCCAGTTAGACTTCTATTCAGATTACTAAAGACAGAGGCGAAGCCTTTCATCAGGAACACATTCTCATTACTGAACATACAAGCAGATCTTCAAGGATTTTTCTTCATTTTTCTGTAGAACTCCACAAAACCCTCACCACAGAGTTTATATATTCGACACACCAAGGATACACATATGCAATTAAGTCATTAATGCATAGATGGTTATATATCATAGCTCTTTCACATAGAATTCTTGTATCAACAATATCCATATAATACTGAAACCAATCCTTCTTCATACACAACTTAGTTTTCTTACACAACTGCCTCTGCTTCGTGTTTGTTATTTTGTATTCATTTCCTCTTTGCTGCCTCCATTGCTACCTCCTTTGCCATTAATGACAATCATTTCCAACAGTCTCCCCCTTTGGCATTGATGGCAACACTCCAATAATCCTCTGCTTCTTCTGCTTGCCTATTAGAAGTCCCTTTTTGCTTTTCCTCCCCCTTTGTCATCAATGGAAAAAGGGTTGCTCATTTCCTAGTTTGCATTCTGCATTTCCTCTCTCTGAGTTATGTTTAGGCCCTCTTCTGCTGATTTTGTACCATGCTGCTCCATAGTGATGTATAAGACTTGTTGAGAGAACACTTTGAGATGTATGATTGTATTCAGCAACTAAAAATGCTGAGAGGCTTCAAATGATAGTCACTACTCGTCTTTTATGTTTCAGATTCTTAATATAATGTTTCAGAACACAATACTGATCCTTTTGCTCTGTAATTGACCTTTTGATGCTTGAATAATGTAGATAACTCTAGGATAGTAACTTGGTGTTCTTTTGCCTTTATCCTTTGATCCTGAGGACCTAATTCATGCTTTCCTTGCTGGTTGATCTCCCCCTGAGAATGATATTTTCATTTTTTTTCTCCCCCTGAGATTGTGCTTTCTCTTTATATCAGAGAGTAGCATCTGCAGATACTACCCCTAGTTTATCTCTCAAATATTGAAATGGTTCTCTAGCAAGAGGTTTGGTAAATATATCAGCTGTCTGTTCTTTCGTTGGTACATACTCCAGCTTTACTTTCTTCTGAGCCACTTGTTCTCGGAGGAAATGATACTTGATTGGAATATGTTTAGTTTTTGAGTGAATTACAGGATTTTTAGATATACTTATAGCACTTGTATTATCACATTTGATTGAGATAGGTTCATCAATGCTTACCTTCATGTCTTGAAGAGTTTGCTTCATCCACATGACTTGTGTACAACATGATGCTGCTGCTATATATTCTGCTTCTGCTGTAGACAGAGATATGGATGTTTGTTTCTTACTTAACCATGCCACCAGACTTTCTCCTAGATAGAAAGCACCTCCACTTGTACTTTTCCTGTCATCCACACATCTGGCCCAATCTGCATCTGTGTATGTTGATAAAGTGAAGTTTTTGCTTTTTGGATACCAAAGTCCATACTGTGTTGTTCCTTGTAGATATCTGAATATTCTTTTGACTGCCAGAAGATGGTTTTGTTTAGGTACTGCTTGATATCTTGCCACTAGTCCTATTGCTAGCATGATGTCTGGTCTTGATGCTGTCAGATACAGCAGGCTTCCTATCATGGATCTGTAGAGTTTTTGATCTATATCAGCAGACCCATCATCAGCACACAGCTTGCAACCTGTGGTCATGGGAGTTGACACAGGTTTGCAGTCCTCCATTTTGAACTTTTTCAGCATTTCCTTTAAGTATTTTTCTTGTGAGATGAATGTACATGTGTTCCTTTTCTGAATTTGCAGTCCCAAGTAGAAACTGAGCTCTCCAATCATAGACATTTCAAACTCAGTTTTCATCTCATCAGCAAACCCTTTTGCTAGTTCATCTCTGTTGCTTCCAAACATGATGTCATCAACATATACTACAACAATTAGGAGTTCATTTTCATGGGCTTTTATGTATATATTGCTATCTACTCCACCTCTCTTAAAGCCTTGTTTTTGCAAATATTTATCCAGTCTTGAGTACCAAGCACGAGGAGCCTGTTTCAGTCCATATAGAGCCTTCTTCAATCTGCACACATAGTCTTCTTTGTCTGTCAATGAGAAGCCTTCTGGTTGTTCCATGTAGACTTCTTCTTCTAAGTCTCCATTCAGAAATGCAGATTTTACATCCATTTGATATACTTTGAAGTTTTGATAGCATGAAAATGCCAGAAACATTCTGATAGCTTCCATTCTCGCTACAGGGGAAAATGTTTCTTCATAATCAAGTCCTTCAATTTGTGAGTATCCTTTGCAGACCAGCCTTGCTTTATTCCTGATTACTTGTCCTTTCTCATTCATTTTGTTTTTGAATACCCATTTTGAACCAATGATATTCTTCTCAATTGGTCTAGGAACTAGTTCCCAGGTATTGTTCTTCTCAATTTGGTCCAATTCTTCATTCATTTCTTTTACCCAATACTTGTCCTTGCTGGCTTCTTCAAACTTCTTTGGCTCTATTTGTGATAACATTGCTATGTATACTTCTTCTGTCTGTTCATTTAGCTGTCTTCTTGTTTGCACTCCTACACTCTTGTCTCCTATGATTTGTTCTTCTGGATGGTTCTTTTGAGTGTATCTTGAGGGGGTTTTTGAGTTTAGTCCAGCATCTTTTGATGTTTTGCTTGTTTCATCATCATCCTGGTCCTCTTCTTCATGATTTTCTGATGGACTGTAACAGTCTGTATCTCTTGTATTGTTTGGAAGTTCTTCATCAAATCTCACATCAATACTTTCAACTATTTTCTGAAGAGTCTTGTTATAGCACCTGTACCCTTTACTTTTGGAAGCATATCCTAGAAAAATCCCTTCATCTGCTCTTGCATCAAATTTCCCAAGGTTTTCATCATTATTCTTTATGTAACATTTTCTTCCAAAGATTCTGAAATGTTTGATTGAAGCAGGCTTTCCATGCCATAGTTCATAGGGAGTCTTGTCACTGCTTGGCCTTAAGTGAGCTTTATTAAGGATATGTACTGCTGTGTGCACTGCTTCTGCCCAAAAGGTTTGAGCAATATTATTCTCTTGCATCATGGTTCTGGCAATTTGTTGAACATATCTGTTTTGTCTTTCTGCTACTCCATTCTGCTGAGGTGTTCCTGCAATAGTGAATTTTTGTTTTATGCCATGCTCATTGCATAGGTCAGCAAAGTCATAATCTGTAAACTCTCCTCCTCTGTCTGATCTGATACATTTTAGTTTGCATCGTGTTTGATTTTCTTCTAATGCTTTGAATATCTTAAATTTGTCCAGTGCTTCTGATTTGTTCTTGAGAAAAGCAACCCATGTCATTCTGGAGAAATAATCTATTATCAGCATGAAGTAGGATTCTCCACTGGGTGTCTTAGTTCTAGCAGGTCCGCACAGATCCATGTGTACAAGCTGAAGTGGTCTTCTTGTTGATAGCTCATCTTTAGATTTAAAGGATGTGTGAGTCTGTTTCCCCAATTGACAAGATTTGCATATGGTATTTGAAGGCCTTTTTATTTCTGGCATATCTCTGACAGCTTTCTTCTTGCTCAGTCTGATGATATGGTCGAAGCTGAGATGTCCCAATCTCCTATGCCATAACCATGACTCCTCAAGTTTGCTAAGATGGTAGGCTTCATCCTCCTCTTTTACTATGTAAACATTACTCTCTGTTCGAACACCTTTGAGCAGAGTCTTTCCTGTTGTGCTTGATCTGACTTCACAATCTTGTGCTCTAAAGAGAACTTCACAGCCTTTGTCACACATCTGACTGACACTTAATAAATTTTCTTTCAGCCCATCTACAAATAGTACATCTTGGGCCTTTCCTCTGCCATTATCTATGCTGACTGAACCCTTTCCTCTGATCTTTCTTGACTTATCATTGCCAAAAGTAACATTACCAGATTTCTTTTCATCAAGAGTAATGAACTTACTTTTGTCTCCTGTCATGTGTTTAGAGCAGCCACTGTCCAAATACCACTGGCTTTTCAGATCTTGAGCAGTTAGAGCCAGGTCACACTTATTCTCCTTCTTTTTCCACTGGAGGCATCCTTTTGTTTGATATCTTTTGTGAGGTGATGAATTTCATCCTTTTAGAGGACATTTGGAAGGCATATGTCCAGCTTGATTGCACATAAAGCATTTGATCATAGTTTTTGCAGAATTGAGAGTATGAGCAGACTTTCTTTGATTCATAAACCTCCTTGAAGTGTTGAAAATCAATCTTTGTCCATACTTTCTACACTCAATGATTTTATGGCCAAATTCTTTACAATAAAAACAGTAACCATAGAAGCAACTTGCATACCTGATGTGAGGTTGTTTTCTCCAGTTGTTTATTTGAGACAGTCTCTTTGTTGTTTGCATCTTTAGCTGGTTTGAATTACTCCTCCTTGCATGATAGTAGGCAGCAGTGTGTCCCAGCTTGTGGCAGACATAGCAGGTGGCATTCTTCATGGGAGGGAAGGATCTCCTTTGATGGTTTGCAAAATTGACAAACTCAGGAGTATATGAACCTTTTTCTGTTGTCTGAGTATTTCTTTCATTCTTTGTTATTCGAGGATTCTTCTGGGTTCTATCTTCCTCCTTACATGCTTCTTCTTTTGTAGGACTTATTTGAGGTGCTTCATCAGCCTTCTTTGCTTTCACAAAAATTATATTTTTGTTTTCTTTTTCTTTGCCTTTACTTGATTCTCCTTCATAGCCTATCCCAGTTTTTATTAGAGGATATCTTTGAGCATCCAAGATTTCATTCAACTTACCAGAGCTTGTCATTTGAGAAGGGTATATAGACACTTTCTGTTGGGCACTTTCTAATTTCTTCCTCAGACATACAATTTCTTCTTCCAGCTTCTCTTTTTCTCGAGTTTTATCCTTGATTTGTTGAAGTAACATATCTTCAATCTTCTTGGCTTCTTCAAGATTTACCTTCAGCTGCATGAGGACTTCTGAATTTTGTTCTTCTTTCACACATTTGAGGAGAATCTCTTTTTGTTTTCTGCATTTTAGTTTGAGTCTGTCAATCTCCTCCAGAGCACTTCTTAGCTCCCCCTCAAGGTCGACTTCCCCTTCTTCTTCTTATTCTACCAAGAATGCTTCAAGATCTTCTATGGCCATCAGTAAAAATTCAGAGGTTCCCTCTTCTCCAGAGGATTCATCTGAGTCTTCAGATGTACTGCTGTCTTGTTCAGCATAGAAGGATTTTCTGCTGAATTTCTTTCCTTTCTACTAGTTCTTTGATGTGTTTTTCTCTGATTCTTGAGATTGATTTCTTACTTTCTTGTGAGGACACTTAGCCGCATAATGTCCAACTCTTCCACAGTTAAAGAAATTGAAGGGAAGTTTACCTTTGTATCTACCTGAGCCTCTATCCAGTTTCTTGAAAAATTTAGCCTCTTCTTCATCAGAGCAAGAGCATATGTCTTCCTTTTCTTCTTTCTTCTTTTTTGTTTTAAAATTTGCCTCCCTCGTACTTGGTTTCTTCTGTGGAAGCCTCATATCATATGCTGTCAGATTTCCAAGTAGTTGGTTCATGGTAAAGGTCTCCCAATTGGTTGTTTCTTCTATAGCAGACACCTTGGGATTAAATTTGGATGGAAGATATCTTATAATCTTTTGAACAATTATACTTTATGGCATGGTTTATCCAAGAGCTTTCATATTATTAACAATTTCTGCAAATTTTAAGAAGAAGCTGCCAACATCTTCATCATCATTCATTTTTAAATTTTCAAACTGGGCTCTATATACTTGAAGTTTGGCAGTCTTTACCTTTTTATTTCCCTCATGGATATTCTCTAGAGTATCCCACATATCTTTGGCAGTCTTACTATGCATTACTTTGATAAACTCACCTTCACATAGTCCATTTAAGATTGCATTCATTGCTTTTGCATTAGCTACAAAGTTTTGTTTAGCTTCTTTCTCTGAATCAGTTGACTTTGTGGAATATCCAAATTCCACAGCATCCCAAACTTCTAATCCTAAAGACATTATGTATGCTCTCATCCTGATTTTCCAGAAGGCATAATTAGCACCAGTGAAGAAAGGTGCTTTATTGGTTGAGCTTAGCACCAGTCAATGCTTTATTGGTTAAAACTTCTGATAATATCTAAACAGGATCTCCTTTAGGTTATTAGACCATACACCGAGAGCGCTCTTGATACAAATTGTAATTTGTTGTTGAGAGGTAAGTAGATAGGTTTAATACATTCTTGATCTTTTAAAAATTTTCATTAAACTTATCTACACCTTCATTTCAAACTCAATTTGATGTGAGAGTAATTTTAGAATGTAATCAGAAAGTATTAGTTTAATAGAGCAGTAGACTTAATATGAGAGCAGCAGGTATTAAGCAAATGATACATATCATATCAATACATAAATAAGTGACGATGATGGGTTACACTTTGTGAGAATATGAATGATATTTTTAACATGTTCGGCGAACTTTCTTAGAAATTTCGGATGTACTCGTTCGTTTTAGATTAGCCTTTATGACAGTAGCAGGAAAATAGAATTTTTTTAGAGATTGTTGAAGCAGCAAAAGTTAGTAAAGATTCCAACAAAATTCGGCGGTATGGGTTAATTTGAACTACTTTTAAAATAGTTCGGTCGAACTAATTTCTATAAATAAATCACTCGCGAAGTTGTTTTGTTTACCAGTTTCATTATTACCGCGAATTTCTGTCACTGTCGCTGTTGTTCACGTGTTTTCACTCCTCCCGTCAGCGCTGTTGCTCCTCCCATTTGTGCTGTTGCTCCTTTCATTGGCGCTGTTGCTCCTTTCATTTGGTATGTTCGACCTTACCATTTTCAAATTTTTCACATGTATTTGAAAAATTCTTCCCATACAACAAAGCTTACGATACTTTAGTTCTGTTATAGAACTATCCACATATTTATAAATACGTCTTTCTATATTCCAAACTTTATACCCTAGCTAAAATCACATATATCTACATCTTCTTTTAGGCATTTGTAATCTTCCTTAGACTATCCGCAATCTGCATACTTCATTTAGAAAAGATAATCTCAATAGAAAAAAGGAAACTGGTGTAGAAAAGATGCGAAACCGAAATTGCATAGGCCCAAAGTAAGAATGAATATATGATCAAACATTGTATAAAAATATTACCTGTGCCAGGAGTGGCCTTTTACAAATCCGGAAAGCATCTGGTTCCACATTCATTCCTTCGGCAGATGCTGCCTTGTAGATACCATACATCTGTCTAAGGTTAAAATCATACAAGAAGAGCTTCATTCTGGGCTTCACCTTTTCTACAAGCTCCTTTTTGGTTGGTGGCAACCCAAACACTTTGTATCGGAAACACTCTTGCTTTGTTTGAGAATTACACATAAAAATCAAGCCGGCAAACTTATCTTTGCCACTGCCATCTTCATTGTTTGCTTCCTTGCCGCCTTGTTTTTTCTTCTTATTTTGATCAACCTTTGACATAGCAGGGTCAGATAAACCCTTGGGTTTTTTCTCTGTCTCTATTTTGTTGGGTACGTCTTATATTCTTTCCACGACCACCAACACGCCTTGTGCGTTGTGCGGGGTCCATGGCAGGGGGTCATAGAGGAGGCGGTAGCCCCCCGCCAGCGAGTCCCGGAGTGACGCCCAGCGTTTTTGGTATGCGGTCCCACTCATGTGCGGATCCGCCCATGGTTTTGTGCATGGTTTTGCACATGGTTTTGGGGTTCGATGGTTTTCAGCCCCTGGTATTTTTGTAGATCCGGTCAAGGGAACTACGGTTATGTTCTAATCCAGGGTTAATGGATTGGGGTTTTATGTATGCTCCGGCATGTATATATATGTGTTGTAACACTAAAAGGAATATAATGAAAAATCAAGCTGGTCGTCCCGATTTGGGATCCAGGAGAAAATCTCTGTGTTTATCTGTTTTATGTTTTATGCTCTCACTATTGTTTATTTTCTGTTATAAGATTCGTGTGTAGATAATTTCTATTCAGGGTTAAAACCTACATTTGGTATAAGAGTTGTTTCGGCTTCAAGGGGACGCCTTTGCTGCTGAGGGTTTTTTGCTTGGGCCTGAGGTAGACCCTATTCAGTGGGAGATCTGCGGGATCGATTCTTGCGGTGAAAGAAGATGGTGAGCGGCGGAAAGATAGAGATCGAGAAATTTAATGGTCAGAGTTTTGAGTTGTGGAAGCTCAAGATGGAGGATTTGCTGGTGGATAAAGATCAGTGGATCGCGGTAGATCCAGGTACTAAACCAACGGAAATGTCAGATGAAGACTGGAAGAAACTGGATCGGAAGGCTAAAAGCACAATACGGTTGTGTGTATCAGATTCAGTATTGTTGAATGTATCTGGGGAAGCTACGGCGAAGAATTTGTGGGAAAAACTTGGGACTTTGTACCAATCTAAGTCTCTGGTGAATAAGTTGCTCCTGCGGAAAAAGCTGTATAACCTGAGGATGAAGGATGGAGACTCGGTGACAGAGCATCTGAACGCCTTCAATACTGTGGTAAGTCAGCTGTCATCTGTTGATATTAAAATCTCAGATGAAGATAAGTGCATCAGTTTGTTGTGCTCTCTACCAGACTCGTGGGACAGTCTGGTTATTGCAATAGGTAACAATACAACTACCTTGAATTTTGATGACATTGTCTCAGCCTTGCTGTCGGAGGAAATGAGACGGAGAAATATGGAGGGTCAGAATGGAGATGCCTTATCTGTACGAGGAAGGTCCCAGAACAGAAACAAGAATAAGATTTCGAGTGGGAGATCTAAATCTAGAGGGAGATCTAAATCTCCTGGAAAGTTTGTAAAGGTGTGCTGGAAATGCGGAAAGGAAGGACACTACAAAAAGGAATGTAGATCTAAAGCTCTTGAGAAAGGAAAGGGATCTGATGAAGCTCCTTCTGCAGAGGCAAAAACCACCTCGGATGAAGGTGGAGATGTGTATTTGGCTTCTTCTTCAAATACACATGTAGATCATGAGTCATGGTTGATTGACTCAGGTGCATCCTTTCACTTCACTCCCCATAGGGAGTGGTTCTGCGAGTATGAGAAATATGATGGTGGTGATGTTTTCCTAGGGGATGATAGGAAGGCCAGAATCATCGGACGTGGAAAGGTCAAGCTGAAGCTGCAAGGTGGAAGGATTAGAACACTTCCTGGTGTTCTGCATATTCCTGCATTAGCCAGAAATCTGATTTCTGTAAGCAAGATGGATGATGCAGGTGTAAAAACAGTGTTCGAGAAATATGCCTGCAAGATGGTTCGGGGAGCACTGGTATTAATGCGGGGAGTTCAGACTGGAACTCTATACAAGATACAAGGTAGCACTGTTATTGATGGGTGTAACAGTTATGTGGTTCTTGAAAATGGAGCAGAAAGCTTAGCTGTCTCTGGAGAAAAGACCATGCTATGGCATCAAAGGCTTGGACATATTGGAGAGAAGGGCCTTTGGATACTACATAGAAATGGTATGGTAGAAGGTATGTCTAATTGCTCTCTGGATTTCGATTTCTGTGAACATTGTGTATATGGGAAGCAGAATCGGGTGAGTTTTCTTTCTAGTGCTAAGAGGGTGAACAAGATATTAGAACTTGTGCACAGTGATGTGTTTGGACCTGTGTTAGTTCCATCACTGGGAAAGTCTGTGTACTATGTTTCATTCTGAAGTGACTTCTCGAGAATACCATGGATATACTATTGAGGAATAAATCTGAAGTCTTTGAAAAATTTAAAGAATTTAAGGCTCTAGTGGAAAACAGACAGAAGAAGATAAAGGCGAGAATGATAATGATGGGGAGTTATGAAGAATTTGAAGAGTTGTAAGAAGTGTGGTATAGCACGACAGAAGACTACTCCATACACACCTCAACAAAATGGAGTTGCAGAAAGAATGAATAGAACACTGATGGAAAAGGCAAGAAGCATGCTCAGTGGTACCGGGTTAGGACAAGAATTCTGGGCAGAGGCAGTGGAGACTGCGTGTTACTTAGTTAACAGATCACCTTCATCAGCGTTGGAGGATAAGACTCCACATGAGGTATGGACTGGTAAGAAACCCTCTCTTTCACATCTAAGGGTATTTGGATGTGATGCATACGTACATGTTCCAAAGGAGAAAAGGACCAAGTTGGATAATAAATCTGAAAGGTGCATCTTTATTGGGTATAAGGATGGTTTAAAGGGTTACAAGCTTTGGAACCCAGAAACAAGGAAGGTTGTGTACAGCCGAGATGTGGTTTTTAGAGAGGTGAAAGATGTTGTTAAACATGAATTCCTACCAAAGGAACCTGAGAAGATAGAGTTTGAGCTAAAGGAGGATGAATCAGACTCTACAATAGAAGAAGACTCAGAAGATGAAGAGCCACAAACTCCAGCTTTGAGAAGATCAGTTTGGGAAAGAAGGCAACCAAAAAGGTATAGTCCATCTGCTTTCTATTCAGGTTTTGCCTTAACTATAACTGATGATGAACCCAGAACTGTCAGGGAGGCAGTAGATTCAGAGGATGGAAAAATCTGGAAGGAGGCCATGGTTGATGAAATGGCATCCTTGCACAAAAATGAGGCATGGGATCTGGTGGAGTTGTCGGCTGGAAGGAAGCCCATAGGGAGAAAATGGGTGTTTAAAAGGAAGATGAATGTAGAAGGCAAGGTGGAGAAATACAAATCTCGGTTGGTAGCAAAAGGTTATTCCCAAGTGCCAGGAATTGATTTTGGTGATATTTTCTCTCCTCTTGCCAAAGTTACTTCTATTAGATTACTTTTATCTGTTGCTGCTGCATTTGATTTTGAGATAGAACAGATGGATGTGAAGACAACATTTCTTCACGGGGCTCTAGAAGAGGAGATCTACATGAAGCAACCTGAAGCCTTCATGGTGAAGGGTAAGAAAGAACTGGTATGCAGGTTGAAGAAGTCTCTGTATGGGTTAAAACAGTCACCAAGGATGTGGTATCAGAAATTTGATACCTATATACGGGGACTTGGCTTCACCAGAAGCAAGGAGGATCACTATGTTTATTTTAAATTAATTGGTGACCGTGTTATTTATTTGGTCTTGTATGTGGATGATATTTTGTTGATTGGAAATGACAAAGAAATTATCCAAGATTTGAAGACCCAACTATTCTCCAAATTCGACATGAAGGATCTTGGTGCTGCAAACTATATTTTGGGCATGGAAATTAAGAGAGATCGGGCAAGGAGGAAGCTTTGGTTAAACCAGAGGAAGTATGTCGAGACTATATTGCAGAGGTTCAATATGCAGGATAGTAAACCGGTGAATGTTCCTATTCCTGTAGGTGTAAATCTGTCTGCTGAACAGTGTCCCAAGACACAAGAAGAAGAGGAGTATATGTTCCGTGTTCCATATGCAAGTGCAGTGGGTAGCCTGATGTATGCAATGGTCTGTACTAGACCAGACATTGCACATGCAGTGGGAGTATTGAGCAGGTTTATGTCAAACCCGGGGAAGGAGCATTGGACAGTAGTGAAGCGGGTTTTCAGATATTTACGTGGCACTAGTGATTATGGCTTGTGCTACCAGGGAAGACCAGGATTGGAAATAATGTTGGACATTCGTGGTTTTGTTGATGCAGACTGGGCTGGAGATCTGGACCAAAGAAGATCTGCAAGTGGGTATGTGTTTAGCCTATTTGGAGGCGCAGTCAGTTGGATGAGTAAAAGACAGTTTGTAGTGGCTCTTTCAACTACAGAGGCAGAATACATAGCAGCCACTCATGCAAGCAATGAAGCAATTTGGTTGCAGAGATTGTGTTCAAGTATGGGGTTGGTACAGCAAGCTATAAGGATAGACTGTGATAGCCAAAGTGCAATTTTCTTGGCTAAGAACCCTGCTTACCATTCAAAGACAAAACACATTGATGTTCAATATCACTTTGTTAGAGATATGGTTGAGGCTAAAAGGGTGTTGCTGGTAAAGGTGGACACTTTGAAGAATGTTGCAGATGCATTAACGAAGTCTGTGAGCACTCAGAAGTTCTCTTGGTGTAGAGAAACAATGGGTGTTGAAGAATTGACCCAATGACTAAGCTCTCCTGTGGCCCCCTGTGGAAAGAAAACAACAAGTTGGAGAATATTGGGTATGTGTTATACTCTTTCCATGACTAGCCCCACGTGATGTATGTTGCGCTAGGTGTAGCAGGGGGGTCATAGGGGGGGCGGCAGCCCCACCTATTGGGGTTCGGGGCAACGCCCCAGAAATTTTTTTTTTGGTGTGCGGTCCCACTCATAGGTAGACCTACCCATGTTTTGTGCATGAGTTTGCACATGGTTTTGGGGTACGATGGTTTTCGGCCCCTGGTATTTTGTAGATCCGGTCAAGGGAACTACGATTATGTTCTAATCCAGGGTTAATGGATTGGGGTTTATGTATGCTTCGGCTTGTATATATATGTGTTGTAACACTAAAAGGATTATAATGAAAAATCATTGGTCGTCGGGTGGGATCCGGGGAAAATCTCTGTGTTTAAGCTGTTTTATGTTTTATGCTCTCGCTATTGTTTTATTTTATAGTGTAAGATTATTATGTGAATAATTTGTTTAGGGTTAAAACCCTCATATTTTAACGGTCTTATCCACAACATTAACCTTTGACACAGCAGGGTCAGATAAACCCTTGGGTTCGTTCTTTGTCTCTATTTTAACAGTCTTATCAACAACATTAGTTGGTGCTGCATCCTGCAACATATATCCACAGATTTGTTTCAGGCATTTGTAATCTTCCTTAGACTATCCACAATTTGCTTCACACTATACGCAATCTGCTTCATACTATACTATCTGCAATCTACTTCAAAGATGACCGAACAATAGATCCACACTATTTTCAAACTCTTTAAACTTCACACTGAAAGCCCATCAACATATTCTTACTGAATCTTACAAGAATCTGTAAAATGTTTTCAGAGATTGTCGAGTTATTCCTTATTAAAAGAGCCATAGACAAGTTATATAAATATAGATAGAATTACTTCCTTTTAGGCCGACCAACACTTTGCCATGTAGGCTGATTTGTAACACATCATAATAGTTCGATTTTTCAACGTTGATGTAGAGCTGAAATAAACCATTGGTTCATGTTTTCTTTGACTAGGTCTGGGTTTCTGACTGAATCTATATGGACATTTTTGTCTAGTTAAATACCCTTCTGTTTGCAAGATTGATTTATCTTTTAAGATTTTGCATTTGTGTGTTGTATGTATCAAAGATTTCTATTCCCAGTTTTTCTATGCACATCAATTCAACTGCACAAACAATTAAATCTAATTTAATATTATTGTTTGCTAGAAGTTAGTTTATGTTTTAAAAATGTGCAGTGTTGTATGTAGAAAAATATTCTATTACAGGTTTTGTTCTACATATGCATTCAGGTGTTTTGAGATATCCTTATGTGTTAGGTTATTTATGTTTTTAAATTTTGCAATGATATGTTGTAATCTTTTTAATACAGTTTTTGGTTTGCATGTTCATTTTGGCTACAGAAATATTCTCTCCATCATAATATCATTGTGTTTGATATCTTGATTTATGTTTTAAATTTTTCATTCACATGTTTTATCATTTTGTAGCAAAGTATTTTTATGCCTACTATATTAGGCTCTCTCTTTTCATACAAACTACATAAGCTTAAGCTTAAGGGGATATAATCCTTTTTGCCTTCCATATAGATAATGTAAATGATTGTTCCAAGTCTCATGTTGCTTCTCATGTTACTTTATAAACCTTGATTGGAAAGAAAAATAGGAGGGCAGAAATGTAAGAAATATAAAACATAATGAAACACAACGTAAGAAATAGAGAACATAATGAAACACACATACATATCTCTAGAAAATCAACACAATTATTTTCCTAGGAAATGCTTATATGGGAGACAAGCAACCCTAAAAAGTAATGATGCTCTAGACTCCTTTTTCCCTAGGAAATCCTTATGGGAGAAAAACAACACTAAAATGTAAACATGCTCTACTCTCTCTTTTCTGGTATGGAAAATATGTAAGTACAAAGAAAGAGGTAATATCTCTAGAGTTAGCTAAGACTTTTGGCGTGTAAGGTTGCTATAAAAACTTAACTTCATACATTTTTCTCTCTAACTTCACACTCCTAGTTGTATTTTTAACTATGGAACAAAATACAATAACACAAAATGGAACTCTTATTCCTCCTAGTGGCCAAGTATTTAACATAGCGTGATAGCCAACTAGGTGTAAGATTTGACTCCGTCAACCATTAATGAGGTTTGTGATTTTAGACCTTTTAGAGTCTTGTTAAAATTCCACATGTAGCTAGCTTGCTATGCATGAGTAATGGGGCTAAAATGACATTCTCTCGTACCATGGTGGTCAACATGATAGGTCAACTTACTAAAGGCATAAATTTTGAATGAACTTAATTTGATGTTTTTATTGCACCATTGGACATGTCTTTAAGTGTAGAATAATGGTCAAGATTTCGGCACAAGGGATAATCGTTTGACCCCCAGAAATGTCATTTAATACCTCAAAATGACTCCAAAAGTTTTTAGACCCCAATTCTCCACCCACCATTAAAATGACCCTACAAGTTGATTCTTTCAGTTTTTTCACTCTATGAGTATCAAAATATATGACAAATAATATAATTATCTAATCTAGATCATTATTTAATAATTTGTTAAAATTATGAGTAAGATATACATCATGGAATCTAAATAAATAGCGTTAAATTATCATTTAGTTGCTAAAAGTTGAAGAATTTATGTTGGTAAATAATTAATTAGGTCTATTTAAATCATTTACCACTTTTGGGATTTTTTTTTTCGTGGTTTCATTCATAATTTCACTTTTTTGCAAATTGTCAATTTCAATTTTTCACACCACATGTGCACAATCAAAGGACCTAAGGTCTTTCCCCTACCAAAGTATGTTCTTTTAAAACATGTTTTCTTGGTGATATGGGTGATTTAGAAATGATTGGGAGAGAGAAATTCCTCATTTAATACACAATATGTTTGGTTCATGCCATTTGATTCTCATGATTAGGTTGTAATCATGAGGCTCTCGCTCAAGAGTGGACCTTCCCAAAATCTTGTGACGTCTTGTCACAAAAAAAACCATCAAACTAAAAAACACATCATGCAAGAAACATAGCTCGCTGACATATCATTTTTCTCCTTCAAAGAAAAAAAATTCACATCATGTGAATATCTCCATGTACTCTTACATATTGGTGTACAAAACCATCAACCAAACACAAGTCGAAAAAACATGCCTCTTCAAACAATTGACTCTCAAGTCAAATAATAGCTCATGTACAAATTTCCATATTTGTTGCATTTAAGTGTGTCAACATAACTCTACTTTCAACATCTTTCTTCATGCAACATGCACCATACTTTGAATTTGCAAAGAAATTCATGAAACATCAAAATACATGCAAGGCCTTAATTGGATAAGAAATCTAACCATCTGTTAGCAAACCATTTCAATGGCGCTTCTTTTAGCTACACTTCATCATGTGAATCATCTTGACCCTCATCGATTATGGAATCCTCTTTTCCATTCTTGTCATTATCTCTTTCCACCTTCTTCAAATTTTGTGGATGACTTGTTGGATACAAAGTCCAACACTTGTCCACAAGGTGACCTTTCTTATGGCAATGAGTAATAAACAATTGCATCTTATTTTCAACATCATTTTCCTTGTCCAATGGGCCTTTGAATTTTTGCCTCATTTATTTAGAAAGTTTCATGTGCATGGATATCTTCTTCCAACATCTATAAACATTATTATTATTCAAACCACAAAAGGAACATGCAAACTTTTCCAAATCTTATGTGAATATTTACCATGTTTATCATAATCAAAAGCAATTTGATTAAAGGAAAATTTATACCTTGAACATTCACCGTTGTCGCCTTCTTGAGGAGGTGAATTTGATGAGGTAGTGGCTCTCCTCTGAATACTAGCAATGAATTCAATGACTAGATAGAGCTTTCAACATCATGTTCTTTTACATTCTCATTAGCTGCATGTTTATTAACATCTTCTTGCAAAGTGGGTGTCAAAATTTTCCATTCATCATGAACACAAACTTCACAAACTTGAGGTAATGAACACAAAATAAAATTCCTTCTTGGAACAGCTTCATGTGCCTCCTTGGCTTTGGAGCATTCTCCATCATGTTTTCCATAACCAAGACCCAAATAATTAGGCCCTTCCTCAACAAAATTTGGCTCAACTATGCCTTGTACATGTTTTCCTTTAACCCTTTACTTTAATTGCACATTTTCATAAAAAATTTGGACCTTATTCCTCTAGTGTGTCTCTCAAAAGCACGTACACATTCATTTTGAGAGGAAATTGAAGACAGAAACCAATAGTTAATTCTTCTAACTAACCTTGACTAAAATGAGCTAAATTGTACTTTGATACCAACTTGATTTGAATATGGACAAACTAGTTTTGTTGGGCTATCTCCCTCATCAGTTAAATAAAAATGTGTTTAGGATCGTCTAAAGTTAGCCAATTGGGAAGGGGTTTATGTGTCAAGCTTTAAGTGTATTTTTTGAGAAATTTATGAGTTAATTAGCTTTTAAAAACTCATGTGTACAACAAATAAAATGAAAAATTTTTATTTTGGAAATTTTTTTCCCTCAATCTAGATTCCGATCATTGGACATGTAAGAGGAAGAAAGAGGGAATTCACTTTTCAAATTCTAGACCTTGTCTAAACCAAAATAAACTAGAGGTTCGGTTTTCAAATACATTCACTTATTTGGAAAAGTTCTAGCTACCAAAATTCCATATGCCAATCTACCTCCCAAGAAATCCATTTATTACACCACTAGTTAGTTTTTTGTCTTCCTATATTCTTTATCAACCTCTTCTAGTGATTCTTGAAAGGTGGATACTTAAATCCTTCCTAAAAATTTGAGCTCTAAAACGAGAAGACATACAAGGTCATTTTAAGTCATTCCTCTATCCAATTATAAAAACCAAGTGAATATTTCTACATATTGATTTCTATCCCATAAACTGTACAATATAGGTGGAGTTGCCTCGCCCTAAGCAAGATGTTTAACAAAGAAACATTCAGTGACAACACCAAAATATACAACTTCTTCAACGTCTTCTAAACCATCTTCAAATTCAATATTGTGTGCATCAAATTCCTCAGCAAGGTCATCAATGGAGTCATCAAAACTACTATTTCAAACTTCAATTCCAAAAATAAGTCAAAAGAATTCAATTTCTCCTCCAAAACCTTCTT